>CM035434.1:84677382-85004882 GCA_020310875.1 Ceratopteris richardii
AATTAAATTGGTTCTCTCTTCATCCTCTACACACCTTAGAAACAATCCATTACAATCTTTGAAATATAAGCTACTTGCCACAATGTGAAGTTTTTTACTTTCCAAAGCTCCTTTCTTTTTGCTGAATTGATCCTATGATTGCATCCATGTGTAAGCATATGCACCAATTTTTCAGTCCATGTTGGACATACCTCCAAATTAAACAGGTAACTACCATAACAACTCGTCAGCTACTCCCATTGGGAGTTCTCCATTAGTCATTCTAGACACATGATCAACTCTAATGTTTGTGTTTCCTTTTTTAATGACCACCTCAAAATCGAATTCCATGAGCACGAGAAAGCATTTAACTAGCCATTCTATGTTGCAAGCTATATTGACCAAGTACAATAAGGCTAGTAGGTAATGTCTGAATTTCTTCACTACATGGACCATCCGTAATCCTTCTCGTTCAGTCATACCATAATTTCATTCTGCCTTATTTAGTTGTCTACTTGCATATTCTATAGGATTATCTAATTTTGCTTCGTCGGCTAGTTATGCCGATATGCAATGTACTGCAAAACTAGATGCATGAGCATGAATATGAAATGATTTATTCCAATTTGGCACTTTCAAGATGGGTGATGAGATCAATCTTCTTTTTAGTTCATTGAATGCTTGTTTGCATTCATCACTACACTTAAATTTGTTGGTACAATTAAAACCAAGCCCACATACTTCGTAACTAGCTCATACTTGATCAATTATGCAAGACTTCATATGATCAACCTCTTGTAAAAAGTTCTTCACATTTACCTTTGTAAAACTGGTACACATCCATGTGGAGTTAGGAAGCTCTAAAATCACGAATCATTTGGTTTTTGAGTGATGAAGGAATCTATCCTATACTTTAGGATTCACCTTTTAGGTAGATGTTTGAATTTGAATTCAAACTTTGGCTCCAAGTACAACTATAAGAAGAGGATAAAAAAGACCCGCATGTAATCTCGAGCCCATGTGGTCATTTTGAGAGAGATTCATTGTGAAGTGAGAGCTTATCTCATAGCTCATTCACCTCTCACACATTGAGCAATGTATGATTGCCAATGACATTCTATTTGTATATGATTTAATACATATATGATCATTACATTCTCATTTCACTTCTTTGTAATCAAAATAGTGATCTTCTCAGAGCTTGTTCTCAGTGCATGGTTAATCGTTTGTCATGATTTAAAGCATGCTAGATTCAACATACTGTCTAGTACATGCCTACAAAGTTTCATTAGCACTGCTATTCCTGATCGTGAGATATGAACATTTCTTTGCTCACTGGTTTGTTGACTATTGCACCCCGTCAACACCCCGTAAATGTCGAGATGGTGCTGTGATTTGCTAAACATCTTTCTCTGAGTTTAGCCCATCATTTTTTATGAAATCACTCATGATTTATAGCTTACTAAGTTAATTAGAGTTCCCCAAAAGGAATTAATCCAATTGCTATTGTACTCAGAGAATTATTGAAAACACTGAATAGGTGTAAGAACAAAAATAGCAAGTTTTTTGTTAAGAGGCCCGTTGCACTCTCCAAAAATCATTTTTAGTAGGTGTGAAGCAGGATCTAGCAACACCACTTCATCTCTTGTGACTATCCACCATCTCCTCCAACAGTGGTATCAGAGCAACAACAAGCAAGATGGGAGATGGATTTCCATCCTTCATTGATAAATTGGACAAAAACAACTACGCAGAATGGTCACTAAGGATGCAAGTGTAAGAGAACAAGGATTACGACCACCACATGCTAGAGAGATGACTCTCCTCCCAACCAAATGCCTCTATATATAGCTCTCTCCAGGGGACTGCCTTCTTGGGCAGGTGGATACTAACCATCCAAGTGTCAGCCATGTAACTACATGTGCACCAAGTGTCCCAGTTAACTCGAGTTAACTCAAGTGGATGCTTCTAGAAGGCTCTAGAGCTCTTTGGGCAAAACACTCTCCCCATGTACCCCATGGGGGTTGAACCCAAGACCTCCTCCTTCACATCCTTGAGACTTAACCACTAAGCTAAGTGGATCACTTGTTCATAAGAGCGCAAGACCTCCTAGTAAGTCTAAAACTCGAGATCTTTGGTCATACACACGGATGACCAAACGGTGTCCGATTTCAGATCTGTCTGAACCGGCTAGACCCTTGGATCATAGACTTACTTTATTACAGCAAGCCTACCTTCAAGGGAGAATTCTATATGGATACATCTTAGGAGATGAAGAATTGCCAATCTTTAGGAGCAAGCATCAACCTACAAGGGAAGATCAAGAAAGACTGACCACATGGTGTGCATGAAGTAATTCGATGGCGATGCACCATAGTGTGCTCTCCTTATTGAGAGCTCCATGATGATATCCTCGGAGTAGAAAACATATCTCCTAAGGCTGCATACGGTACTCTGCACAGAGACTGCAGAATACGTAGAAAACAAAGTACACACGGAGGACGAAGACATACCTCTTAGGTTTTACAAATGTGGTCAAACTTAGAGTCCGTGGCTGACCAGACCACTATATGTTTTATTAAAGAACATATACAAAGAAGTTGTTGGAGTTAGACGTCTGCGGAAGCTCGCGAACAGCACAAGGAAGAGAGAAGAAGCTTGGAGCACAACACACAAGACTGAATGTATTACTAGAGAATGTACAAAGATAAGTAGCCCATTAGGGCAATAGGCGTATATACAAGCCGGGGGAAAAAAACCTCCTAAAGAGGGAAAAAAGTGCCCCGGCGGTCCTAGAGTGTTCACACACATCACTACCTAAATATATCAACAAATCCCCCCTGGGAGTGATGCGGTGAACAAGGAGCTGGCACTCATGTATAAGGAAGTGCCGAGCTATGTGGAAATCACTCCACAAAAGGAAGTAAGCCCAAAGCTTTGCGGAAAGCTTCAAACTTCTCCCTAGGCAGAGCCTTTGTGAAAAGGTCTGCAATGTTCTCCTGCGTGGGCACATATGCCAAGCTGATCTCCCCAGCAGAGAACCTGTCCCTGACATAGTGATAATGCACCTCAATGTGCTTAGTGCGAGCATGGAACACAGGGTTCCTTGCAACTGCCAATGCGCTCTGACTGTCAGTGAAGATGGTGGTGGCAGAAGACTGGCCAACACCCAAATCAGCCATAAGGCGTCTGAGCCACACACACTCAACAGTCGCTGTGAAAGCTGCCCTATACTCAACCTCACAACTGGAAGTGGCCACAGTAGGCTGCTTCTTGCTCAACCAAGATATACATGAGCTACCAAGCATGAAGCAAAAACCACTGGTGGACACACGAGTGTCATAGCAACCAGCCCAATCTGAGTCAGAAAAAGCATGCAAATTTGGCGGTAGTGATCCCCCCTTGGGATAAAACAACCCAAGTAGCCGAGTACCACTCAAGTAGCGAAAGATGCGCTTAACCGCTTTCCAATGCGTGACTCCTGGGCAATGCATAAACCTGCTCATCTGTGAGACAGCAAACTGAATATCTGGCCGAGTAATGCATAAGTAAATCAAGCATCCAACAGCCTGCTGATAGAGAACAGCATCAAATGCATCTCCAGCATCATGAAGACTCAATCGTAAACCTGTCTCCATAGGAGTGGCAATAGGCTTACAGTCTTCAAGGCCAAAACGCTGCAATAATGTGTCAATATATTTCGTTTGACACAAAGCCATTCCACCATCAACTTGCATAAACTGAATGCCCAAATAGTGATGCAAATGCCCCAAATCAGACATCTCAAATGAGGCATGCAAATCAGCCTTGAAATCAGCAATATGCTTCTCAAGAGGACCAGTGAGCAGCATGTCGTCTACATAGACAACAATGATCAAAAGCACATCATTAGCACGCTTAACATATAAGGTGCTTTCAGTTGGACTGTTCTCAAAACCATGTGCAATCAGATAGGCATGTATTTTCTCATACCAAGCACGTGGTGCTTGCTTTAAACTATATAACGCCTTCTTTAACCTGCACACCTGGTTTTCATGCCCTTTCTGCACAAAGCCACGGGGCTGAAAAACATACACTTCTTCATGCAAGTCACCATTCAGAAATGTTGTTTTAATGTCCAACTGATGTACATTCCAACCATGATGGGCTGCAAGTGCACAAATGCTCTGAACAGTAGTCATACGGCATGTAGGTGCAAAGGTCTCATCAAAATCAATGCCTCTTTCCTACGCATAACCCTTTGCAACAAGCCTAGCCTTATACCTGTCAACTGTACCATCAGGTTTACGCTTCAGCTTGTATACCCACTTAGTGCCAATGGCCTTCTTGCCAGGAGGCAATTCACATAAAGACCATGTACCATTCTTCATTATAGCATCATATTCAGATTGCATAGCAGCCATCCAATTTTCTGAATTTTGTGCTTCATCAAAAGAAACAGGCTCATTCTCATCACAGAGACTAGATGCAGCCATAGCATAGCAATCTGATGCAAAGGAGGTACTATGAGAGCCTGAACGAGTACGATATGACAAAGGTGCATCTAATTTGCTGTCACGCAAAGTCTGCACCAGCCATTTTGGCATAGTTTTTGCCTGTTCAATATCAGCTCTCTCATCAACAAGTGCATCATGTAAATCTGCATCAGAAATGGCATGATCTGCATCATCATATGAAACCTGCAAAGGCTGAGAAGTTGCCTCATTAGGACCAGCGCTAGCCTGTCCACCTGAAAAAAGAGGCATCAAAGTATCATACATGTCTTTGGAGCTAACAGATGTCTCCTTAGTACATGAAAGCAATGGCTGAATAGCATCTTCCACAAAGACAACATCACGGCTAACTAGAATGCGTTTAGTCTGTGGATGATACAGACGATAGCCTTTACTTTCAGAACTGTACCCAACAAAAATACATTTTACTGCCTTATCATCCAATTTTCTGCGATGTTGTTCAGGCACTAATGCATATGCCAAACAACCAAAAACACGTAGATGAGCAACAGATGGCTTGCGGTCATGCCAAGCCTCATATGGAGTGATAGACTGCAACGCTTTCGTGGGACACCTGTTCAGTACATATGCTGCACACATGACAGCCTCAAGCCAGAAACTATGTGGCAAAGCCTGACTTTTGACCATGTACCTCGCCATCTCCATGAGTGACCTGTTCTTTCGTTCAACAACTCCATTCTGTTGAGGTGTATACGGCACTGTACACTGGTGTTTTATCCCACGTTCAGCCAGAAATGCATTAAAATCTGAAGACATATATTCCCCCCCTCGATCAAAACGGAGGGTGCCCATTTTACATGCTGACAGATTTTCAGCCAAAACCAAAAACTGTTTGAAGCACATGAACACTTCGGACTTTGCTTTGAGTGGATATACCCATGCATGCCTGGAAAAATCATCAATGAAAGTCACGAAGTAAAGGTAATTTCCAAAAGAGGGTGTCTGCATAGGACCACAGACATCACTATGTACAAGCTGCAATTTCTGCATAGCCCGAACTGAACCATCTTTTGGAAAGGAAGAACGCTGCATTTTGCCCAAAATACAGCCTTCACAAACATGTTTTCCAGGTGCCTCAAGTTTGGGCAAAGAGGACACCATTTCAGATTTCTGCAGGCGTAACAAACTAGCAAAATTCAGATGACCAAAGCGTGCATGCCAAAGCTTTGCATCTGACATAGCCTGAGAATCATGAACTGCACATGCCGAATCATTCACTGATTTTTCATAGTCTATGAGCTTATACAGCCCACGACATAAAATGCCAGAAGCAATAATCACATCGCCATTTGAGAGATCATGGACTGTACACCTGTCATCAACGAATTTCACAACCAAGCCAATCTTGGCTAATGCAGAAACTGATAACAGGTTCTTTTTGATCCCTGGCACAAATAAAGCATCTGACAAAGTGAAAGAACTACCATCAGCAGTAGTCAGAATGATCTTACCAACTCCCATAACAGGATAAGAGGAGTTATTGGCGCATGTGACAGTATTCCCTTTAGGGGCAGGCTCGAGTGAAGAGAAGAAACTGCACTGTGAGGTAATATGTTTGGTTGCCCCACTGTCAAAGTACCAAACATCTGAGTCTACTGCAGACATGCACTGATCATGAGAAGATGGGTCAAAACTGCAAACAGTAGTAAACGCCCATTCTTCTTCCTGCACAAGATTTGCAGACTCTGTTTTTGGTGTAGAGGCCTCTGCAACAACCATTCTAGCCTCTTTCTTCTTTGCCTCTTTAGCAGCCAGTTTTGGACAGTTCTTTATAATATGATCATTTCCTTTACAGTACTTGCAGAACAATTTCTGCTTTTCTGATTTCTTCTCATCTTTATCCTGGTTCTTCGATTGTGCAGCATTTGCAGATTTCTGCTTACTAGTAGAAGAGCTCCATTTTCCTTTGCCCTTCTGACTAGCCAGGAAAGCTTGATCTGCAACACGCATAATGGACCTGTTCTGCCTGGACTGATCTTCCTGCAACAGAACAGAGACTAATTCCTCAAATGACAAGGCATTCGGATTGCCTTTCATCATCAATCGAAGAGTAGAGGCAAAACTCTGATATGAATCAGGAAGGCCATTCAGAACGGTCTGCACAAGTGAGCTATCTGGTATAACCTCATCAGCAGAAATCAATTGTTCCTTCAGGTCTTTGATCTTTGTAAGAAAACCGTCCATCGAATCACCTTCATTCATGTGCTCACTCTCCAACTGTTTTCGGAGGTAAGCAACACGAGCCTCATTCCTAGCCTGGTACAAAGTGGTAAGTGTATCCCAAGCATCCTTTGCTGTTCTGCAAGAGCGAATGTGAGGAATAATGGCACGTTTGACAGACAAAGCTATCAATGCATGTGCCTGGGCATCTCTGCCATCCCAACGAATCTGCTCTGTAGTAGGTGCAACAAAAACAGCAGCACGAACAGGAATCTGCGGAATATCATCTTCGACACCATCTTCATCAGCTCCAACACCTGTATTTGCAGTACCTGTCGTTACAGGTGTAACAGGACGTCTTTCAACACCCTGCACAATGTTCCACAATCCTTTTGCAACCAGTACATGTCGCATCATATAAGCCCATAATGGGTAGTTGGTACCATCCAACTTATCCTCAACAGCCAACATACGGAATACATCACTGCTTTCAGCCATGGCCGGTGACTAAAATACCTTGATGCAGAAAATTGACTGTATCTCAAAAAGTTGAACAGAACTGCCCAGACGAGTTCTGCTAGACCTGTAGCAGACTTCGAGACGCTTAAACTGGCGAACAGAAACTGGTATATACCTTTGGCACAAAAGGACGAAATAGCCTGCACAAGCACTACGATAGTGCGTTCGGAGGCCGAAACGAGCTCAGATCGCGATTTCGGCACCACAAAGCGAAGCAGTTTTGATCTCGAAAACACCCTGAGTATGCTCACCAAATTTTGTGCGAATCTGAGACTGCAAACGGAGGAGTGTCGACGGCGCCCTAGAAGAATCAACGACCTGCTCTGATACCAATTGTTGGAGTTAGACATCTGCGGAAGCACGCGAACAGCAGAAGGAAGAGAGAAGAAGCTTGGAGCACAACACACAAGACTGAATGTATTACTAGAGAATGTACAAAGATAAGTAGCCCATTAGGGCAATAGGCGTATATACAAGCCGGGGGAAAAAAACCTCCTAAAGAGGGAAAAAAGTGCCCCGGCAGTCCTAGAGTGTTCACACACATCACTACCTAAATATATCAACAGAAGTGTCTGTGGCCATTTGGCCTTTCACATAGACACTAATGGTAACAATCTCCCACTAAAGGCTAATATGGCCAAATTAACTATGAGAGAAAAATAAAGAATGATAAAGAATACCTGAGTATACAAACTATACCTCCCACCTAATGGGCATGTTACACAATATACAAATGACTGTGTAAGATCAAGAATCAAGTAACCCCCATCAAGTGACAACAGTGTCGAAAGCTATCCTGTGGTAGAGCTTTAGTCAAAGCATCTGCAACATTATCTCGAGTGTGAACCTTCTCAAGAATAATGCGCTCAGTGGCTAAGCAATCTCTAATGAAGTCATATCTCACCTCAATGTGCTTGGTCTTTGCATGATAGACCGGATTCTTAGCCAAGGCAATGGAACTATGACTGTCACTGAGCAAACGAGGTACATGCTGAGGTAAACCCATATCACAAGCAAGACGAGAAAGCCACAATGCTTCCTTACATGCCTCACTTGCTGCAACATACTCTGCTTCTGTGGTGGAAAGAGTTGTACATTCTTGAAGTCGAGATCTCCAAGAGATAGCGCCTCCAGCAAAATGGAAAATGTACCCTAATGTAGACTTATGATTGTCTATAGAACCAGCATAGTCAGAATCTGTGTAACCAATAATGGATGCTTTCCCTCTACCTAAGCATAGACACTTGTCGTTAGTGCCACTCAGATATCTCAAAATCATCTTGGCTGCTTCCCAATGTTTCTTGCGAGGATTAGACATATATCTGCTCACAACTCCCACTGCAAATGCAATGTCTGGTCTCGTAGCTACCATAGCATACATGACACTACCAACAACAGACTGATAGGGAATTTTGGTCATGAATTCCTTTTCCTCATTTGATTTGGGGTAGCCATCCTTGCTCAGTTTCACATATCTAGGTAAAGGTGCACTCAATGCCTTTCCACCCTGCATATTGAACTTGTGAAGTACTTTGGATATGTACTCACTTTGAGACAAATATATGCATCTTTTACTCCTATCACGAGTAAAGTGCATGCCAAGAATATGTTTGGCATCCCCCAATGTTGGCAGCAGTCAAGGAACTGAAGGACTCATAAGACAAGGAAGCTAATGAAGGGAGTCGGAGCGCAGAGAAGGCACAAGCAGACAGAGTAGTCAACGAAGATCAGGCAAGTAGGCCATTATTTTTTTCATGAAGCTAAAGCATATCAAAGAGGTGGACCCACAAGAAGAAGGAGCAAGTAGGGAGCTCCAGGAAATGTATGTCAAACTGTTAGAAGAAATCCCTACAAAAATAGTGATTTTCATCACTAAAAACCATTGTAAATACCATTTCATATTTTTGTAGCTCCATTTTGTGCAAGCCAAGGAGTCCTTGAGCTTGAGGAGCATTAGAAGTACATACCTGTCAGTTTTCACATTTTTTAGACTCCGTTTGAACCTCCAAATAGGCCAAAGAACCTAATTTTTAACTAGGCCAGACACTAGGTCTGGACAAGGCCAAAAACTAGTCAAAAACTATAAATAGAGCTAGAGAGCTCATTGTTGAGGTTAGCTTGTAATAGATTTGAACTGGCATGAGCATTTTGGAAGTAATCTAAAAGAACTCCATTGTCTTTCTCTTTGTCTTACTGTGTGTGCGCGTGTGTGTGTATGTGTGTGCATGTTGGTGTGCTTCTCACTCACGCACTTGTGCCTTCACTTGCTCGAGGTCATCATACCATTCTCACGTCTTCCCGGATTGACATTAAAGGAGGTGCTACTCATCACTGAGCTACACCAAATTTTGGCACCGTTGCCGGGGATCGAGCTTTGAGGACGAGTGTGTGATGGTAAGACGTAGAGTTGTGACGTTGGCATTGTAGGTAATTTCTTTACTTTTTCTTATTTTTCTCTTTTTTACTTCATCATCATCACCATCCCTATCCTCACCATCTCCCGCCTCCATCTCCATCATCGCGAAAATTTCAGTTTTTGATCATATCACCTTCTCCCCTCCATTTCCCTCATTCCACTTGTGAGAGAGAGCGAGAGAGTGATTTGTGTGCGCTCTTTTTGCATGTTTCTTGAGTTTTCTTGCAGGATCTAGCCATCCCACCATCTCCAGCAGGCTACGCAGGTACGGACAAGCTCGAAACTATCTCTGTGTTGCCGACCTCTGTCGATCGCGATCGACAGAAAAATTGCCTATTTGGTAAAACAAAGTACACCATAATGATGCACATGATGAGCACATCCTAAATCACTAAACACAGTAAAAACATTCCGTGTTTTTTTGTCAATCGCTATTGACACTGTCGATTGCGACTGACAGCCATGATCGACAGACCCTATCAATCGCGACCGACAGACGTGTCGATCGCGACCGACAGACCTCACGACCGACCGACTGCCGCGTAGGATTCAGTCAATCGCGATTGACACTGTCGATCGCGACCGACTGAAAGTTGACGATTGACACAAAATTTCGTGTTGCCACATGTCCATCGCGATGGACATATCCCCGATCGACTGAAATCACGGCGACAATCTTGAAAAAGTGTCGATCGCCATTGACACCATCGATCACGATTGACAGGACTCACGACTGACTCTATCGATCGTGATTGACACTGTTGATCGCGACTGATGTGTTGATTGCGACCGACAGGCCCCGACGGACACCTCTGTCAATCGCGATTGACAGACCTGTCAATCGCGATTGACAAGCTTTTTCGGCCAATTTTCTAGGGTTTATATTACTTGATTTTGGGAAAAATTCTAGGCATGCTTATCAAGCAAATAGTGATTTGTGAGGGTCCGACACTTGTAACTTGAGAGAAAATCTTGTTTTCCGATGACCTATTTTACCCTATTTTAACCCTAGATCCTTGAACTGTCATATCTTCCTCATACGAAATCCGATTGCTGTGATTCTTGTTTTGTTGGAAAGCTCCCGGGGAGTATAACCAAAACTTCCATTGGTTACGGTAAAATTAATACCAGGATTATTAGACATAGTATTTTTAAGTGAACCATATCCAGAGGGAGGAAAACTCAGGGATCTCTAGAATTGTGTTCCAGAGAGACATGGTGCAAATTGACATATGAATTACATGAATGAAAGTGATTTTTTGTGTCCTTTGAATCTAAGTCTTGAGCTTACTTTGGGACTTTTACAGGTCCACTAAGAGCACTAGAAGGCATCCAAAGCAAGGGGTAATGTGCAAGCTTGAGAACTAGGTTCTTGAGCACCAAAGAGCACAGGATCTGCAAGAGAGGTTGGAATATTCTCAACGCCCTCTGTCCATTCCTAGCTTAGGCTAAGTGCGAGTAGTGCTAGAAGTAAGTCAAGGCAACGATAGGCACGAGACAAGTTAAGACTATCTAAGAAATCAAGTTCAAGTCAAGAGATAACCTGTGTGTGACCCAACTTTAAAGGAAAAGAACCTAACGTGAGACAATCAACATTCAAGTGCGGAAATTAACTCAAGTGTTCTTGACGACGTGATATCAGACAAGATCATAAACACAATAACCAACTAAAAAGAATCAAGTGACTGATACAAAAGAACTCAGCAACGAGGTTGTACCTTGGGTAAAAATTGGGATTGCTCAGCTAAGCATATGAACCTTAGATCAAGACGACACCTAGGAAGAGATAGACAGAGTCTTAGATCTTCAGAGGCTAGTGTCAATCATACTGCTAGGTCTTGGGCCCAGCAGTTGAGCCATTATTCGCACTACCCTAGCTCTGAAACTAGTGAGTCAGAGATGTCCCACAGTAAACCTACAGGAAGTTCAGGTGTGCCATACTTACATAGGGTAGAAGGCCCCTACAAGACGCAGCTGGAATACCTTAGGACCAACCGATTAGGTGCTAGCATCTATGAGGACGGCCTAGGAAGATCTGTGGTCCAGATCAAAAACCCAGATCAATCCATTGGGCTAGAACACCCAGCTGTCAAATTTGAAAATGGAGCATACATGGACAAAGAGGGAACCATATATGTAGTCACCAGTCACCCAGATAGGACAGACGAGTTCGGAAATGTGATCCCAAAAACGGACTTAGGAGACCTAGAGCAAGGAAACATGGGTGTAGAACCTAGAACCCCTCGAGGCAAATCAGTTCTCACTAGGATTATCACACTAGAATGGATTCCCCAAGACAATAAGAGCATAGATCTGCTCCTGAACCGAGAGATTGATGAAGCCTTTTGGAGGTATAAATCTGATCAGCCAAATGAGATAGGAACAATCATGATATATGAGTTCAAGGATCCTGATAGCCCAGGCAGAGTGACCTACTTAGATTACGCTTCAGAGAGGATCTTTGTGGTTACAGAACATGATAGGCATGCTTACACTTGGAAAGGTGAATTTATTTTCCCCCAACCAAGATCTAATGTGTCCTATGGTCACCCCGGAGCTGGAACATCCCAAGCTCATGGAGCTCAAAGAGATAGACATAGAGATAGACCTGAGGTAAGCTTTGCCAACCCAGTGGGAAGAGAAAGAACGAGAACGGAAACAAATAGAGCGGAACCTGAGGGACTTAGAGCCCCAAGGAACCAAAGGAATGCTAATGATTTCCCTCTGCCAAGGCCTAGGGAACACACCAGAACCTTGAGACCTACACAGCTGGTTAAGTCCATGAAGAACTACTTCGATGGCACAGGAGACCCATATGATCATGTGGCTGAGTTTAGGCAAGTCTTGAGAGCTGAACAAGTTGAGGACCTATTCACGCAGTATAATGCCTTTGGTCTAACCCTTAGGAACACAACCCTTACATGGTTTCAACCATTGAATGAGAGACAGTTTAGGAGCATAGACCAACTCTTAGAGGCCTTTATCACTGAATTCTCTAAGAGTGGGATAAGGCATAATACTTCTTGATTGAGACATAGCTTCAAACAGACCCCCCAAGAGACAGTTAGACTTGCAGGAAGAAGGTTTAGGCAATATCTAGAGAGATGTCCTATCCCTAAGTTACCCACGCCAGCCAAACAAGTGGCTTTATTCCTGGATGGATTACTAAGTACCAAATTGAGATCATATGTGTACTTGAAGGACCCTAGAATGATAGAAGAGTGTGTACGCATGTGCATAGACATTGAGGATAACCTAGGGGAGGAGTAAGAGCTTTCCAAAATCTTCAAAGATTCTGATAGTGCCTCTAGTCTCTCTTCCTCGCAATCCACATCAATTGAGGAACTTGCGTAGAAAGTAGCTCAAAAACTAGGTGTCACTAGCAAACAAATTCCAAGGTTTTCCCTAGTAAAGAGGTGCTATACTTGCGGTGGTGACCATATGGCGAACATATGTCCCATTATGGCTCAACCCTAGGTGAACCCTAGTAGCCAGTATTGCACCATAGAACGAAGATACACAAATCACACAGCACAAGACTGCCCATACAATAAGCAAGCAGTTAGGCAAACCTACCCTCAACCGTATCCACAACGGGGCAGATACCCGAACTAGTACCCACCACAACAGTATGCTAGGCCTCAACAAACCTACCAACCACAATATCAAGCTCAACAGAGACCTCAACCAGTGCTAGCCCAACAACCTCCAGCTCCAGCCAATGTGATCCGAGTAAAATATGCAGCTGCAGAAGAGAACCTGAATAGAGCCATAGTGCCAGTAACACCATTGCTTTCAGAAAGTGACCCCACTGATCATATCTTTGATTCTACACATATTGATAGCCCCGAGGCTTATTACATGCAGTCTCTTGAACATGGTGAGTCTTACTATAGTGAAGAACCGAGTGAACCGAGTTGGGAGCCAGATTACACAAATGTCATGTACGCAAACCTCAACTCTAGACCTCAACCTAGGCAGGTAAGACCCCCATTCCCTAGAGGACCATGCTACAGATGTCAAGGAGATCACCTCATTTGTGATTGCCCCATGTCTGCACCCACACAACCCCAGCCAGTAACAATACAAGGCTTTTGTCAAGATTGCGGCAAAGAGCATCTCTTACGCGATTGCCCAAAGAATCCCAATAACATGCCAAAAATCACTCCTATCAATGTTATTGGGTAAGTTGTAGACTCCACAAGGAGTGTGACTTCCACTGCACCAGTGCAAGTGGTCACTAGAGCTCAAACCCTGTAGCAGAACCAAAGTTTAGGCCAGGAAAAAAATGCTGAGGCTAGTGAAACTGAGAGCATCACCAAGAAACGGACCAGATCTTGGAGAGATAGCCGAGAAAGAATGAAAAGACAATGGGCTAAGAAGATGAGTGAACTCGAGGAAAGCCTAAGAGAAACAAAAGCTAGGATAGTTGAACTCACATCTCAAACTCCCTCTCGCACTACTCCACCCCCACCACTCCCATCACCATCCGACCCAACACCTTCCTACCCACCTCACACAATCCCACCACCCCCTAGAGTAGGATCAGTCTTAGCAGATCCCACTCCCGAGGACCTGAACATGATGCTCAAGGCATATCAGGCCAGGATCCAAGAAGGACCAAATGTGGTGGATCACGAAAAATATTACCCTAGAGCAGAACTAGAGCTTGAACGAACCAAAATTTGTGCTAAGATGGTGGAATTGGCCCAAACCATGTTTGAAGCTAGTCGCCTCTTTAACATCTCTAGTTCAGCTAAGACGCAATTGCACTTTGATGGACTGCTAGAAAGGTTGGAGAGGCTAATAACACAATCAGAAAAGGAACCTGTCTCTCAAAATAAGGGCCTATATACCTAACTCTACGGAGCCAGACACATCTTCTTCTATGAATCGGTTCACACGAGAATTCCTACGAGAGATTCAAGAAGACAAATGGGCTAAAGAAAGTGAAGTCCCTCCTCCCATTGAACTTGTGGATGATGCACACGACCAATTCCCACAAGACATCCCATCCATTTGTGAAGAGCAGGACAGCACTCAATCTCAGGAGAGATTAGACTTCGAATCTAATTTCATACAAGAACTACCCCATTTCACAGGCCCATGGGAAGCAAAGTCCACGTGTATGAGAGCACCCACAGTCATGGTAAGAAACGAAGACTCAGTCATACCTAGGAATACGGAGGTAGTGAAAAACACTACAGTGCAGTGCAACCTCACTTTAGAAGAGCTACTCAAAGTTAGGCCAGAACTGTGGAAACATGTAGCCGAACAAATGCCAGAGGTAGCTAAACCGCGTAGGTTCTCATAGAACAGTGCCAGAAATTCCTCTAGACAAGATAGGAGATATGACTGAAGGTGAAGAAGGAAACACCTATCTTCCCATTACCCATCAGGGGTACAAACCAAGGCAATTCTAGACTCAGGTGCAGGAGTTGCTATTGCTACCACTTTCCTATGGAAGCGTTGGGGCAAGCCAGCACTCAGACTCACGAGGATGAAATTGCAGATGGCCGATGGTCACATAGAAAGACCCCCTTAGGTTTGCTAGAAGGAATAACTCTCACTACATGTGGTGTAGAGTTTGAGCATACATTTGCTATCTGTGATTTTAGCAAGAACCATTCATATGAGATGATTTTGGGAAGACCATTTATGCGACAGTTGCAAGTGGTACAGGAGTGGGGAACCAATTCCTTGTATTTGCAACACCTAGGTGTTACGACCAAAGTGAATCTCAAAGATTACTCCCATAGAGATGTCCCTCCCATCCAATGGAACCCCATCCATAGAGCCAAAGATGATACTGAGTCTGTGTGTTCCATAGGATCAGGATCCTCATGGATGCACGAAGACACACACTTATGGATGTGCAAGGTGGTAGTAGAAGAGGAGAAGAGAGAAAAATCCACAGAGGTAGGTGCGAAAGAGACACATAGATAAATTCAAGACCCAGCCTATGCACCTGTTGTATTCCCTGATGAAGAATTTGAACCTCACGACTGGGCAAAAATTTTAGCAACAATGGATGTAGCCATCAAAGAAGAACAATGGACACCTCACTGTGACGAGGATGGCTATGACATTTCAATCTTCTCCATAGAGCCAATCATGGGAAAGGCAGTTTTAGAAGAATGCGAACCTAGCCCTGATGCATTTGAGGATGCAAGTGACTCCGACCTAGAGTCAATCATTATGGACCCACCTTTTGCATCAGATGAAGAATACTTCTATGAAGTAGAATTTCAACCCCAGAGACACGGAGAGCTTACAAATGATGTAAGGTTAGCCACACAAGTGACCCCTAAGGATGAAGGAAAGAAAAGAAAGAGGAGAAAATTCACACTAGAAGAGGAAGAATCTTTGTTTGAGGTCCCTGAAAACTTTAAAAAGTATGAGATAGACGATAGAAGAGTCATGGTAAGGATGCCAAAATGTGAGGCTCAATCAGGAGAGGCCTATGATAATAAAGAAACCACCAAGCAGATAGTTGTAGCCATGGAAGAAGGAGAAGAGAGATGCACTTACATAGGGCATGACCTGACGGAAGAAGAGGAGTATGAGTTGATAGCCTTGCTAAGAGAGTACCGAGATGTCTTTGCTTGGAGCCACAAGGACTTGAAAGGTGTAGACCCAGATATATGCTCACACACAATTCCCATGACCTCAGACGCGAAACCCTCTAAACAGAAGCCATACACATATAACGATAATTATGCTGCTAAGATCAAAGAGGAGATAGATAGACTAGTAGAAGTTGGATTCATCTATGAAATTGAGCACACCGAGTGGGTATCCCCCATCGTAGTGGTGCCCAAGAAGAATGGAAAGCTACGTGTGTGCATTAACTTGAAGAAGGTTAATGCAGCCACTATTCGAGATAACTATCCGCTTCCTATCACGGAACATCTCTTAGAAAGAGTAGTAGGCAAGAAAGTATACAGTTTCCCTGACAGATTTTTTGGCTACAATCAGGTAGCCATTGCTCCCGAGGACCAGCATAAGACTGCTTTTGCCACAGAATGGGGCATATTTGCCTTTAGGGTAATGCCATTTGGGCTTACCAATGCCCCTGCAATCTTCTAGAGACTGATGTGCCATGTATTTAAAGAATTCCTGCGGAAGAACTTAGAGGTCTATGTTGATGACCTTTGTGCACATTCCAACATTAGACAAACACATATACCCAAGCTCAGGCAAATCTTTGACAAATGTAGAGAGTATCAAGTCTGCTTGAACCCAGAAAAGTGTGTTTTCATGGTCAGGCAAGGCAAGATTCTAGGACACATAATGTCAAATAATGGCATATCCACTGATGAAGAGAAAGTAAGAGCCATAACAGAGTTGCCTAGGCCAAAGAATGTCAAGGAAGTACAAGCTTTCATGGGGCATTGTGGCTATTACCGACGCTTTATACACATGTATGCCATCATTGCCAAGCCACTGTACGGACTTTTGACCAACTTTGAGTGGACTAATGAATGTGAGAACTCTTTCAATGAGCTCAAAAGGAGATTGTGCTCATCACTAATCTTGACCACACCAGATTGGAATAAGCCCTTCCATGTTCATGTGGATGCATCCAATTATGCTATTGGATGTGTGCTTGCACAACCTACGGGCGAAGGTAATATGGATCTTCTAGTTGCCCATGCTAGTAGACAGTTGAATGCAGCTGAACGAAATTATACCACCACTGAACGAGAGGGATTAGGCATGGTATATGCAGTTAAAAAGTTTAGAAACTATTTGCTTGCAAATAAGTTTAAATTTTTTACCGATCATTAGGCATTATTGTACTTGGTAAACAAACCATGCAATACAGGTCGATTAGTAAGATGGTTTCTCTTGCTAATGGAATACGACTTTGAGGTTGTGGTGAGAAAAGGCAAGACTCATGTGAGAGCAGACCATCTCTCTAGGCTCACATCTGGAGAAGCCCCACAAGGAGTATCAGATGACCTTCCTGATGCTTACTTGTTTAATTTGGAAGTTGTACCTCAGTGGGCTAAGCCATTAGTTCCAGTATTGACATACTGGCCTAACCACCCAGTCATAAACACTCAAGATAGGTAGATAGTAAAAGCCCAAAAATACTAGATCATGGCAGGAAGTATGTACAAGCACACAGATCAAGGGATCCTAGCTTGTTGTGTGGAAGAGGATGAGTACGCTGAATGGTTGCAATTAGCACATGTAGGTGCATTCGAGCAACACTACTCAAAGCAAGCCTAAAGACACTAAGGAGACTCGGAGTGCATTGGCCGACTATGGAAGCTGATGTCCATAAATTGCGCAAAGAATGTCCAATCTGTTGCACTAAACCACCCGTGGAACATGCCACTCTTTATCAAGTGTCCATAGTGCCAGATTGGAGTGAACCATTAGTAGCCTTCCCGAGGACGAGAACATTCCCTCAAGATATGACACTGGCCAGACAAAGAAGTCTAGAACAAGAAGCCCTAGATTACTCACTCATTGGTGATAATCTATACAAGCGTGGTAAAGATGGTTACCTGAGACTATGTGTCCATGAGAGTGAATATATCAAGATCTTGGAAGCTACTCACCAAGGTGTAGCAGGAGGACACTTTGGACCAGATCGGGTGATCAAGGCAATCCTATTTGCAGGATTATGGTGGCCGACCCTTCACATGGATGCACATACCTATGTGAAGAGGTGTGATGTTTGTCAGCGAACTCAGTATGCTATACGCAAAGATGAGATGCCACTAAAGCCTATGATGGGTGGACGTGCATTCTCTAAGTGGGGAATAGACTTTGTTGGTCCAATTAATCCCCCAGCTAAGGGTTCGCATGCAGAGTACATTATTGTGGCCATAGACTATCTAACCAAGTGGGTAGAGGTAAGAGCTATGACAAAGAATGATACTCGGACGACCGCTAAGTTCTTATTTGAGAATGCGTTCACTAGATACGGGCTACCCATAGAGCTAGTAAGTGATAGAGGCACACATTTCTTGAATGAAGTTATTGAAAATTTTCTCCAAGAATTCTTGGTAGTACACAAGAAGTCTGCTCCCTATCACCCACAAGCTAATGGGCAAGCCGAAAGCACAAACAAGATTCTATGCAATGTGCTTACCAAATTAGTGAATAATAAATGCTCTGATTGGGACAAACAGCTACACCATGTTGTTTGGGCATACAGAGTTGCCTATAAAACGGTGCTCCAAGCCACACCCTTTCAGATGGTATTTGGCCAACATGCTGTGCTACCACTAGACTTCTTGATACCTACATTGAGAGTAGCACATGAGCATGATTGGACGGGCCATGAGCTCTCCTCTAGGATTTTTGACCTTGAACGACGAGGAGAAACAAGACTGAGGGCTACCGCAGGGATATATGCAGCTAAGAAGCGACAGAAGGCATACTTTGATGCCCATGTTAAGGATAAAGGCTTGAAGGCAGGAGATTTAGTTTTAGTCTACACCCTGAAACAACATGCGAGGAAATTAGAGAAGCGTGGCTATGGACCTATGATCATAAATAGGATCTCAACGAGTGGACCAATACAACTAGCCACATTAGAAGGCGATATTCTACCTAGCTACATAAGCGGGTGCAGAGTCAAGTTATATCAAGAACCTCTGACTGAAGAGATGCTAAATCGACTCAACATTGCCAAAAAACGCAAAGAGGAAGAAAAGCGAATTCGGGAAGAAGCTCAAGCAGAAGCTTTAGAACGCATCAGAAGGATGAAGTTGAGACGACAGGGTAGGGATCAGCCCAGGGCAGATGACTATGCGGACCTAGGATATCATATGGCAATGTGTGAAGTCTCCGGAATAAGTGCCCATAGAATAATCGATTGACGTCCATTTGTGACCTTAGAGATAGGACAAGGAATTAGTGCAAAGACTGTGCGAGCATTGATTGACTCAGGTGCAGCCACTAGTGCGGTGAGACTCTCTTACTGTCAAGAATTGAAATTAAAAGTCAATCCTATAGAGGCATATCTCATAGGATTGGGAGGTGTGGAAACTCCTTGCATGGGCGAGGTGGAGCTTCCCCTCCACATTCAAGATGTCTTAATGACAGTGAAAGTACTAGTGTGTCAAGATGAGGACCTCACTGAGCCTTTGGTCTTGGGTCAAGACTAGATCTATGACCATGCAGTCAACTTAAACCTAAGAAGTGGACTTCTTCAGGTTTGGGTCAATGAGAAACACATTATAATTGAGTTAGAAAATGAGGCACTCAAGGAATTAGGCAAGGCACACACTCCTGGTCCTTCCAGGAGCACACATGAAGATGACCATGTTGTTCTTGTCCAAAACTATGTGATGGAGAGGAATGATGATCTCAATAAAGAAGTCAAGGACACAACGGAACTCCCTTCTTTTCCAAAGGCCAGAGGGATGCAACAACCAACGGCAGATCAAATACAGAAGACTACCTATGCTGGAGGCCAAAAGAACGTGAGAAGCAGGATGTCTCAGCCATTGAAACAAGTGTGGGTGCGGAAAGGCGAACAGCATGTTGCGATCAAGCCAACCACACGGGCAAAACTTCTTATTAGTAATCAACAACACGACACTAATAAGAAGTCTTTCAGAAATTCTTCTGCGAAAGTGAGCAGAGAGATACCGTCCAACCCCACCCGGTCCAACCAACAGTAGTCCAAGTGGAGGATGATGAAGAAGAAGAGCAAGAGGAGGAACAAGAAGGACTGTCTGATGAAGAAGAGTATGAATATGAGCAAGAAGTTGTACAGGGACTTGAAGGAGCCCCTGCTTATACAAAGCAATTGAAGAGATTATATGATACCATCAATCGAGTTCAAGGACAACACAAGTTATCCTTGGCAGCAGGAAAGGCCCTGATGAATCAGATCCTGGAAGACGAAGGCGTAGGTGAGCAATACAGGGCAACCCTTGATATGATTGGTGATGCATTGGGAGTACCTGAAACGGTGCATACCGCCCTTGCACACTCGCGAAGATCAGATCAAAGATATGATAGACGCCCCCCTCGATCAGGAAAACAAATGAATGTATTAGTATCAGAACCCCAGGGCACCACATCCACGACCACGGGCACAACTCATACCATTCTTGACGCTGAGGAAGCCCATACATCCAGTGCACCCCCATCACCCCTCTTACCCCCTCTCCCTCCAACTCCACCACCTTCACCTCCCACTACCAGTGTAACCACTACTATCACAGCCCCAGGGTCCACTTCCCGTACCGAAGCACAGAACGTTAGTCAACCCACACAACCGATCACCACCTCTCTTGTATACACTACCACGAACACTGTAATTCTAACTATAGCGACGGAAATCCCGTTCCCCCGATTACACTTCTTGGCGGATCATATTCACAACTACACACACCAATTTACACCTTCACCACCATCACTGCACCCACAATTCCCATGTTCACAATCACTCCCACGACCGCATCCACCTTTGATCTCATGGACATATCACCCACCTCCGCACCTCTCCCTCCCCCCATACGTCCACAATCTCCCATTCCCCCACCACCAACTTCACCCTTTTCAAGCACAGCATACATGCTCTCATTCCCTTTTCCCTTCCCTTCTGCATTCAACACTTTTCCCGCATCCATCCCCATTAATAATGTATTTAATAATATGTACCAGTGTATGCCTCAGCTGCAACAGCATTACCAGTACCTAGACGCACATCATACGAGCCTCTTCAGAGACCATGAAAGGCTCCAAGCACGATTCATTGATTTAGAGAAGGAGAAGTGGCTATTACAACAGTAGTATACTACATTGCAAGCACAACATGATCAATTAGTTGCCAATCCACCCTAGTCAGATAATGAAGAAAAACAACAGCTCGATGACATGTTACGTGCTCAGATCACAGACAATCTCAAGCTTCGACGCAATCTCGCCTTATTACGGAAGCACATGTCCGCAGCACTCAAAGAAAATAAAAGACTGCAAAAACAGAACGAAGAAAACCTGGAAGCAGCAATGGAAGGTTACCCGCATGAAATTGACCCAGAGAATTTCAAGGCCATTCCCTCGGAGAATATGCAAATTGTGTTGGAAACCCATGCCGACCTCCTGGAAGCCCACGCAGCATTAGAAAGAGAAAGAGATGATCTACTAAAGCAACTGGCAACTCAGCAGGAGTCACCAAACAGAGTCACAACAGCAACCGACACATCTGAAGAAGTCGCAGAACTCAGAGCAGAACTAGAAGAACTACGAAGTAAAGTTCTTCAATACAAGCGTCAACCCTCTCCCCTAGTGGAACCGGAACCTGAAGACTTAGTGCCAATTGAAGTGGAGGAGACTTTTTAAGACCCATATGTTCCCATGCTAACACCCGGAGGTAAGCAAACAGAAGAAGGAATGGACACGATTGAGATCGAAGCTCGTGAATGGATGCAAAGGTTGGAGAAGGTTGCTACAACCCATGATGAGAGAGTTGCAGTTCAAATAGCATCTATGTCACGACTGGAAGAAGTCGTCATAAAATCGGATTACTTTAGAAACCTCTCCCATCATAGGTGGATTGGCACGTCCGATGATCTGTATGTTCCATTCTCTGTATTAATGGCAGATTACAATGCTGAAATCAAGCAACGCACAACAAAAGAACCAACCTCGCCGACACAGTTTGCACCGGATGACATCCCTGCAAGTGCCAAGCAGGGGAATATACATCAACCTACTTGGAGGATCCGTCTGCTTAAAACCTACCCCGAGATGGTACGCACGTGGAATAACATGCCTTTTTATATCAAGTATAATCCCTGCTACTGCCCTGTCTTTCGAAGAAGGTCTTGGCCGGAGTACACCAAAATAGTTTTGACGGTTAAAGGATGTGAAAAGTGGCTAAATTATGTGTACCTAGCACCTCCTCATGGCCAACCCACAGTCAACTACATGATTTTCAACCATCCGACACTAGGCAGTCAGATTCAAGAATGTCCCAGATGTCATGGCACAGATGTGCCTCAAAATTTTTCAGCTCATGCTGGTTACATTCAGGACATTTAGGAATATCAAAGAACCTCATCTTTCGGCTATTGGATTTAATGAAGGGAATCAGGACCTTGTCTACGATATGAGCACCACACCATCCATTAACGTCGTATACGCGTGGCACGCTCGTATAAAGTATCTACCTGCCTGCTTCAAACAGACGTTTGAAGAAATGTTTATCACAGGATTCTGGGAATATCATTCAGAGATATTCATTCCCAGACCATCTCACCTATTACAGCTATTTGTGGTGGAACAAGCTCTACATTCAGAAAAGCTACGTATGCCACATCCAGAAGTTCCAGGGCCAATAGACTGGGATGCCCTACTCACTGATTTGGCCAAAGGGTTGAGAATAGCAGAACATCATTTAGCCACCGACGTAGTGGAGTACTACATCCAACGACCCACTCAACAAGGGTCTGTCAGAGATGACAGACGCGAGAGAGGGGGGTTGTTGGCAGCAGTCAAGGAACTGAAGGACTCACAAGACAAGGAAGCCAACGAAGGGGAGCGCAGAGAAGGCACAAGCAGATAGAGTATTCAATGAAGATCGGGCAAGTAGGCCATTATTTTTTTCATGAAGCTAAAGCATATCAAAGAGGTTGACCCACAAGAAGAAGGAGCAAGTAGGGAGCTCCAGGAAATGTATGTCAAACTGTTAGAAGAAATCCCTACAAAAATAGTGATTTTCATCACTAAAAACCATTGTAAATACCATTTCATATTTTTGTAGCTCCATTTTGTGCAAGCCAAGGAGTCCTTGAGGTTGAGGAGCGTTAGAAGTACCTACCTATCAGTTTTCACATTTTTTAGAATCCATTTGAACCTCCAAATATGCGAGAGAACCTAATTTTTAACTAGGCCGGACACTAGGTCTGGACAGGGCCAAAAACTAGTCAAAAACTATAAATAGAGCTAGAGAGCTCATTGTTGAGGTTAGCTTGTAATAGATTTGAACTGGCATGAGCATTTTGGAAGTAATCTAAAAGAACTCCATTGTCTTTCTCTTTGTCTTACTGTGTGTGCGTGTGTGTGTGTGTGTGCATGTTGGTGTGCTTCTCACTCACGCACTTGTGCCTTCACTTGCTCTAGGTCATCATACCATTCTCACGTCTTCCCCGATTGACATTAAAGGAGGTGCTACTCATCATTGAGCTACACCCAAATCCTTCATATCAAATGTCTGACTCAACTTCTTTTTGAGAATTGACAAGTCATAAGAGGACTTCCCAGCAATCAACATATCATCGACATAAAGTATCAAACATATCAAGCTGCCATCTGAGCATCTCTTTGTGTAGAGACAATGATCCTCATTGCTTCAAGAATAGCCTTGAGACTTCATAAAAGCATCAAACTTTTGGTACCATTGTCTAAGGGACTGTTTAAGTCCATACAAGCTCTTCTTGAGCTTACAAACTAGACTTTCCTTGCCAGGAACTAAATAACCCTTTGGTTGTTCCATATAGATCTCATCTGTAAGATCTCCATGCAAGAAAGCAGTTTTCACATCCATTTGGACTAGCTCTAATTCCTCCATTGCAACGAATCCAAGCAACATGCGCAGGGTAGTCATCTTGACCACTCGAGAGAAGATTTCCTCGAAATCAACACCATGTTGTTGCTTAAAACCCTTTGCAACAAGTCGTGCTTTATACTTCGGAGAGGCACTATCTGATGTGAATTTCAGCTTATATAACCATTTACATGGTAAAGCTTTCCTGCCATTTGGCAAAGGTACTAAATCCCAAGTACCATTCTTGTGAATAGAATCCAACTCACTCTTCATGGCACGCTCCCACTTGACATGATCCTCTGTCTGCATAGCCTCTTTGTAGCAAGAAGGCTCACCGGCATCTGTTAGCATAACAAAATCTAAACCTGGAACATATCTATCAGGTGGATGTGAGACACGTGCAGAACCTCTCAATGGTTGTTGAACAGGAACATGTGCAGACTGATCTGAATGGACATTCTCTTGAACATACCTATGTGCAACATTTTTATGCATGCTAACCGGAGGACTAGTATCCTCAAACATCACTCTTCTCACTTCAACCTCCTTAATGGGCTGTTTATGCATCTTAGACTCATTGAAAATGACATCACTACTTCATATCACTGATCGTGTTTCAGGATCCCATAAGCGATATCCAAATTGTCCTTCTCGACCATATCCAAGAAAAATGCATTTCTTTGACTTATGGTCCAACTTTTGTCTAAGATTCTTGGGTATATGAACTTATGCTTCACAACAAAAAATTTGAAGATGATCATAATATGGTGGCTTCCCTGTCCATAACTCTTGTGCCACTTTCATACCTTTGGCAGTACTAGGTGAAAAGTTAATCACATGAACTACAGTCAATACTACTTCTACCCAAAAGCCTTGTGAGAGGTTTGCATGATGCAACATAGAGACAACTCTATCTTGAATAGTTCTATTCATCCTCTCAGCTACACCATTCTATACTGGGGTATAAGGAGCTGTAAACTCTCTACGAATCCCTCTAGACTGATAGAAAAGGCTGAATTCATGTGAGGTATACTCTCCCCCATTATCTCAACGTAAAGCCTTAAGCTTAGTTCCTTTTTCAATCTCAACTGAAGCAAGCCATTTTCTGAAAGTAGGGAATACCTCATCCTTCGATTTGATAGGATATACCCAGACTTTTCTAGTAGCATCATCTATGAAAGTGATAAAGTAAAGAGAACCACCTAAGGACCTAGTGGGCATAGGACCACACACATCTTTATGGACGAGGTCTAAAGGCTGAATTGAAGAGTCAATGTGCTTTCTATGCATATTTCTGGTTTGCTTTCCATATTGACAATGCTCACAAAATGAAAAATCAAAGAAAGATAACACAGGTAAGTATCCAGAACGAGAAAGATTTTCCATTCCACTATGAGATATATGGCCCAAATGACCATGCCAAATACAAGCCATAGGTTGTTCACTAACAACTAACAAGTGTTCTTTCTATGATACAAATAAAGGATAAAATGAGCCAACTTTGCTTCCTTTTGCAATAACCATATTGCCCTTTGATATACAAAAGGACTGAGCATAAAAGACTACCTTGTAACCAAGGTCATCAAGTTGACCAAACTGACATCAAACTGCGTGATAAGTGAGGTACATGGCATACATTATGCATAGTAAATTTTGAACCATCAATGAACTACATAACCACATCTCCAATCCCCACAACGTCACACTAGTAAGAATCACCAAGTCTCACGGTACCAAGAGACTTTGCTGCATAATTAGAGAACCATTTTGTGTGTGGTGTCACATGGAAAGAAGCACCAGAATCTAGCAGCCAGGTGTGGGAAAGAGAATCAGCCATAAGTGCCTCAATTGGCAGAGCACTATCAAGTGTCAGCACATCAGCATCATCAGAAATAGCATTAATTTCATCAATCTTCACAGTCGAAGTAGATGGTGCATGTAACAGTTTAACATGCCCATCAACATTTTGTCCTTTACCTTTAGCATTCTTTAATGCATAACAATCTTTCTTCATATGTCCTTTCAGCATCAAACTAATTCAGATGAGCAACAACACTATCTGTGTCCTTCATACGAAGGTCATATAATTTTCTCATTAGATACACTTTATATGATGCCATCTCTTTTTCATATGTATTGCATAACTTCTTCCAAAGCTCCTATGCACTTTCACAGTCTAATACTGTAAAGTAAACATTATCTGCTAGGTGCAAGCAAATGGTAGACCTGGCCATTTCATCTAACTCATCCCAATCATCTTCATCCATGTCAGTAGGCTTCTTTGAAATCTCATTTATTGGCTTCCATTGCCTCCTTTGAATCAACACATATTTAATCTGATTCTTCCATAGATCAAAGTTTGTGCCATCAAATTTTCGGATCTCAAAATGGTCTGAGACCTGTGTAGATCAAGCGTAAGCACCACCTCCTTTACTTGTCAATCCGCGGAGACGTGAGGACCGGTATGAAGACCACGAGCAAGTGAAGGCACAAGTGTGTGAGTGAAAGCACACAAGCATGCACACACATACACACACACACACACACAATGCAAGATCAAAGAGAGGAACAATGGAAAGCTTCGATTGCAAAAGAGTTCTCTTACAAAAGCTCTATTCTCTAACAAGCTAACCTCAAAAATGAGCTCTCTAGCTCTTTTTATAGTTTTTTGAGTAGTTTTGGCCCTGTCCAGACCTAGTGTCCGGCCTAGTTAAAAATTAGGTTCCAGAGCTTCCTATGCATGCTTATTTGGAAAATGCATTGGAAGAAGTATGGTGCAAAAATTGGGGTTCTTGAGCTAAGTGCTCAAGTGTATGCCGACGAAGAGGTTTCCTAAGCTATCATGGTTATGATGTTTCCAAAGTAAAGATACTTACCATGGAGAAGGTCGATCGATGTGCATCTCTTCCTGTTGTACACTCGGCCTTTGGGATGGAACATTGTTGATGAATGTCCATGTTGATGGTCCAATGATGAGATCTTTTGAGTGGCTGATCCTGTCTCCTCTTTTCAAATCATCATTTGCCAAATACATAAGCAGGAGTCTTCTCATCCAGTATACATACAAAGATTTGCAGGGTACCAAAACTACCCTTTGCAAATATCTCCTTGGATGCTCTTGTACATACAGTAGTTAAGCATCGCTCAAGTTGTGGACCTTCAAGCTCTTCACTCCTACCATAGTAAGAGGAAACCATAGTTGTGGATGACATGTTTATGCCAAGTTCTTGACATCTGCCAGATAAGGCAGCAACTATATCATCTGCTATCCGAGACCCACTTCTATCCAAACTGATAAATGCCCAATAATCAATAGTTCCACCTTCCACTAAGCATGACTCATTCGTGTTCCATGAGCCAAACCTGGGAACAAGCTCTCTCTCACTCTCTCTCTTTTTTTTGCTTCCTCTCTTCCTTCTCTTTTTTTTTTGGAAAAATATCACAAAACAAGAACACAAAAGTTAGTATCAATAGAAATATTTGACATATGTCAATGTGCTCTTGTGCTTGGGATTCTCAAGTGTGTCTATGCACGGCCGTGTAATGTGGCCCTATATTAATGCATACTTTGGAAATGCATGACCTGAATGGTGCAAAAGACAGGGTTGTGCAAGGAGCACATGGTTGTCGCTCGTCGAGGCTTGATGTCACTTGCAGATGTTGACGCCATCTTTGTTGGAGGTATCCATTGTATCTCAGGATGGCAGCTGATCACTCCTCCTTATAGGGATCCATTTGAGAACAATTTTCGACTGTGTAGCGCTCTCCTTTGGCTGCTTCATGTTTGGATGGTTTCTTGGGGGTTTGATACTTCGTGGTTGGCTCTTTGGTTTTGTGGGGCCTACCGATGCTTTTGGCTTTCCTACCCATACCATTGTTATTGCTTTTGTAACTATTGCCGAAGATGTGAGTTTATCCTCCTGTGGTCTCTATGCTCGGTTCTTTCCCTTTTCTCTCCTTGGCTTCTTGATTGAGACCTTTTGCCTGGTGGGGAGCATAGGCCTTTGTGCATGTAAGAGTCCCTTGGGAACCCACATGTGTAATTGCCCTTGTTGAGCTGCAGCTAATTTCTTAGGCACCCAAACTTGTTGGATACCTTGTGATTGAGCTTGTCCGAGCTGCTTCCTTTGTCTTCTGGCCTGGTTGGCTTGCCTGGATGGGCTTTGTGGGGGCAAGGCTGGTGGTTGCTCTCCTTTGCGTACCCAGATCTGTTTCATGCTCGGAACTGCTTTCTTGTCGAATGGTGTCTTTCTATTTGATGTAGCAGTTGTCGTGAACGGTTGTATTTGCCTGTGTGGTGGACTCACTACTGTGGCTACTTGATTCTTTGGAGAAGAAGAAAGATCCACCCGCCTTCGAACCTGCTCTTCCACAATTGACTCCTTCTGCATCATAGAGCTTTTGACACATACAACATCTTCTTCCATATGATTAGTCTTAGAAGAACTACAAGATGTGACATCTGGATTTGTGAGCATGCCATTTTCTAGTTCTAATGTAAAGCATTGTCCCTGGACCCAAACTTGAAGAAGTTGACTTCTTAGGCTTAAGTTGATTGTATTGTCATAAATCTAATCTTGTCCTAAGACAAGTGGTTCTGTAAGGTTCTCATCTTGACACACTAGCACTTTGACTTTCATTGGAACATCTTGCAGGTAGATGGGAAGTTCCACCTCGCCCAAACAAGGGGTTTCCACACCTCCCAATCCTATGAGATAAGCTTCTATGGGATTGATGTTCAACTGCAAGTTTTGGCAGTAGGATATTCTAACTGCACTACTTGCTGCACCTAAGTCAATCAATGCTTTCACAGTCTTTGCACCCTTTCCTTGTCCTATCTCTATGGTCACAAAGGGACGTCGGTCAATGACCTGAGAAGTAGTTATGCCCGATTTTCGGCACATATCCATCTGATATTTTGGGGCTTTTGAGTTGACATCTAGGCCTAGTCTCCTTAACTTATTTCGCCTAATACGCTCTCGGGCCTCTGCCTGTGCTTCTTCTCTCACCCTTATCTCTTCTTCTTTTCGCTTCTTAGCAGTGTGGAGTCTCATTAGCATATCCTCTGTAAGAGGTTCTTGATATAGCTTGACTCGACATCCACTAATATAGCTTGGTAGGATGTCTCCTTCTAGAGTGGCTAACTGAACTGCATCGCTAGTGGAAATTCTATGAATGATCATGGGTCCGTATCCTCTTTTTTCCAACTTACAAGCATGTTGCTTTAGCGTATAAACCAGCACTAGGTCTCCCTCTTTCAATCCTTTATCTTTGATGTGTGCATCAAAGTATGCCTTTTGTCTTTTCTTTGCAGCATAGATACCTGCAGCCGCACATAGCCTTGTCTCACCTAAGCGTTCTAGATCAAAGATCCTAGAGGACAATTCATGTCCATTCCACTCATGCTCTTGTGCTACTTTTAAGGCTGGGATGAGGAAGTCCAATGGTAGAACAACATTCTGTCCAAAGACCATCTGAAATGGGGTGGCGTTGAGTACCGTTTTGTAGGCAACTCGGTAAGCCCAAACAACATGATGAAGTTGTTTGTCCCAATCAGAGCGTTTATTATTTACCAATTTTGTCAATACGTTACAGAGGATCTTATTGGTGCTCTCGGCTTGTCCGTTAGCTTGGGGATGATAGGGGGCAAACTTCTTATGTATCACCAAGAATTCTTGTAGAAGATTTTCAATGAATTCATTTAAGAAGTGTGTGCCTCTATCTCTTCTAACTCTATTGGTAGTCCATATCTCGTGAACACGTGCTCAAATAAGAATTTTGCTGTCGTTTGAGCATCATTCTTTGTTGTGGCTTTTACTTCTACCCACTTGGTTAGGTAATCTGTGGCTACAATAATGTACTCTGCATGGGAGTTTCTAGCTGGGGGGTTAATAGGACCTATGAAGTCTATGCCCCACTTCGAAAATGCACGTCCTCCCATCATTGGCCTCAAAGGCATCTCGTCTTTTCTAACTGGATATTGTGCACGTTGGCATGTGTCACATTTCTTCACATAGGTATGAGCATCCATATGAAGAGTGGGCCACCAAAGTCATGAGAATAGAATGGTCTTGATTACTCAATTAGGACCAAAGTGTCCACCTGCAACATCGCTATGTGCAGTTTCTAAGACTTTCAAATAGTCTGATTCGTGAACGCACAATCTTAGATAACCATCCTTGCCTCTTTGATATAAGTTTTCTCCAACTAAAGCATAGTCTTGAGCCTCTTGTTCCATGCCTCGTCTTCTTGCTAGACTAGCCTCTTTGGGTAATCTTCCCGATCTCATAAATTCTACCAATGGAGCACTCCAATCTGGAATTAATGATACTTGATAAAGGGTCGCATGCTCCACTGGGGGTCTCTCTCTGCACATTGGACAATTCTTAATCCACTCATGTATTTCTTTGTCCATGCTAGGCCAATACACTCCTAAACGCTTTAGATTCTGCAATGTTCGTTGTTTAGAATAGTGATTTCCTAGCAATCCGTCATGAGCTTGCTGCAACCAACTACTATGTTCATCATCCTCGACACAACAAGCTAATACTCCCTTAGTATCTTGTTTGTACATGCTTCCTGCCAATATGTGATATTTTTGTGATTTTACAATTTCTTCTTGTGATGTTTTCACATTCTTATTTGTGGGTCCGAAGGTGAGGACTGGTACCAACTTATTTGCCCATTTAGGAACAACTTCTAAATTGAACAGATAAGCACCGGGTAATTCATTAGACACTCCTTGTGGTGACTCCCTTGAAGTGATACGAGAAAGGTGATTTGCCCGAAGGTGGGTTCTACCTTTCCTGACAACAACTTCAAAGTCATATTCCATTAGTAAGAGGAACCATCTTACTAAGCGTCCAGTATTGCAATGTTTATTGACCAAATATAACAAAGCTTGATGATCAGTGAAAAACTTGAACTTGTTGGCCAATAAATAGTGTCTAAACTTCTTCACAGCATATACCATGCCTAAGCCTTCTCGTTTAGTTGTGGTATAGTTTCGTTCAGCTGCGGTGAGCTGTCTACTAGCATATGCTATGGGCAAATCTAAGTTTCCTTCACATGTGGGTTGTGCTAGCACACATCCTATGGCATGATTGGATGCATCCACACGGACACAAAATGGCTTATTCCAATCAGGAGTGGTCAGTATTGGTGCTGTGCACAAACGTTTCTTTAGTTCATTGAAAGAATTCTCGCATTCGTCGTTCCACTCAAAATTAGACAACAAGGTGTTGGCAGTAGTCAAGGAACCGAAGGAGTCACAAGACAAGGAAGCCTACGAAGGGAGTCGGAGCGAAGAGACAGCACAAGCAAGCACGATAGTCAAAGAAGATCTGGCAAGTAGGCCACTTAAATTTTTCAGGCATCAAAGAGTTGGGCACACAAGAAGAAGGAGCAAGTAGGGAGCTCCAGGAAATGTATGTCAAAATGTTAGAAGAAATCCCTACAAAAATAGTGATTTTCATCACTAAAAACCATTGTAAATACCATTTCATATTTTTGTAGCTCCATTTTGTGCAAGCCAAGGAGTCCTTGAGCTTGAGGAGCTTTAGAAGTACCTACCTATCAGTTTTCACATTTTTTAGACTCCGTTTGAACCTCCAAATAGGGTAGAGAACCTAATTTTTAACTAGGCCGGACACTAGGTCTGGACAAGGCCAAAACCTAGTCAAAAACTATAAAAAGAGCTAGAGAGCTCATTTTTGAGGTGAGCTTGTAATTGATTTGAACTTGTATGAGCTTTTTGAAAGTAATCTAAAGAACTCCATTGCTTTTCACTCTTTGTCTTGCCTTGTGTGCGCGTGTGTGTGTATGTGTGTGCATGTTAGTGTGCTTCTCACTCACGCACTTGTGCCTGCACTTGCTCGAGGTCTTTATACCATCCTCACGTCTTCCCGGATTAACATTAAAGGAGGTGCTACTCATCACTCAGCTACACCAAATTTTGGCGCCGTTGCCGGGGATCGAGCTTTGAGGACGAACGTGTGATGGTAAGAAGTAGAGTTGACGCATTGGAGTCATAGGTATTTTCTTCACTTTTATCTATTTTCTTTTGTTTTTCTCATCACCATCATCATCCTCACCATCTCCCACATCCATCTCCATCATTGCGAAAAATTTCAGTTTTTGGTCATATCACTCCACCCATACCATTCCCCTCATTTCACTTGTGAGAGAGAGCGAGAGAGCGTTTGTGTGCTTGTGATTTTCTGTGTTTTTTGAGATTTTCTGCAGGAATTAGCATTCCCAGCAGCTGCACCAGCTCCCGCAGGTAAAAAATTTGACTGTGCAGGTCCCGAGGCGTTGACCTCTGTCAATCACGACCGACAGAAAAAATGGTCTTTTTGCTAAACAAAGTACATAATCTACATGCCTAGAGCTTCCCAAATGTGTGCTTGAAATTTTAAAATTCCTCAGATTTCTGTCAATCGCGATCGCTCTGTCAATCGCGATCGACAAACCACGACGGACACATGTCGACGGCTCTGTCAATCGCGACCAACACGTCAATCGCGACCGATAGAGTCAACGACCGACTGACCACGACTGACAGAACCTACGCGTGACACGTGTCAATCGCAATCGAGCCATCAATCGCGATCGACCAGTCAATCGCGATTGACAGCCCCCGACGGATCTGTCAATCGCGACCGACAGAGTCAATGATTGTTTGACCATGAGGGATAGACCCTCGCAAAGGACCTGTCAATCGCGATCGACCCATCAATCGCGACTGACAGAGTCAACGACCCTTTGACCACGACCGACTAAAATTCCGGGCCACGTGTCAATCGCGATTGACCCATCAATCGCGACTGACAGCGATGACGGACCTGTCAATCGCGACCGACACATCGATCGCGATTGACCTATCAAGCGCGACTGACAGAGCTTGCGAACGTGATAGACGAGCAAATTTGGCTAATATTTTAGGGCAAAAAAGAGTGGTCTATTTTTGTCAAATTCTTGGACAAATACTAGGGTTCATCATTGCATTATACTTCTATGAAGTAGAATTTCAACCCCAGAGACACGGAGAGATAACAAATGATGTAAGGCTAGCCACACATGTGACCCCGAAGGAAGAAGGAAAGAAAAGAAAGAAGAGAGAAGTCACACCAGAAGAGGAAGAATCTTTGTTTGAGGTCCCGGAAAATTTTAAGAAATATGAGATAGATGATAGAAGAGTCATGGTAAGAATGCCCAAACGCGAGGCCCAATCAGGAGAGGCCTACGATAACAAAGAAACCACCAAGAAAATAGTGGTAGCCATGGAAGAAGGAGAGGAGAGATGCACGTACATAGGCCATGACCTAACCGAGGAAGAAGAGCATGCGTTAATAGCCTTGCTAAGAGAATACAGAGATGTATTCGCTTGGAGTTACAAGGATTTGAAGGGTGTTGATCTAGACATATGCTCACACACTATCCCCATGACCTCAGATGCCAAAGCCTCCAAGCAAAAGCCATACACATATAATGATAACTATGCTGCTAAGATCAAAGAGGAGATAGATAGACTGGTAGAAGCTGGATTCATCTATGAAATTGAGCACATTGAATGGATATCCCCCATTGTAGTGGTGCCTAAGAAAAATGGAAAGCTGCGTGTATGCATTAACTTGAAGAAGGTCAATGCAGCCACAATTCGAGATAACTATCCGCTTCCTATCACAGAACATCTCCTAGAAAGAGTAGCAGGCAAGGAAGTGTACAGCTTCCTTGATGGATTTTCGGGCTACAATCAAGTAGCCATAGCTCCAGAAGATCAGCATAAGACGGCTTTTGCCACTGAATGGGGCATTTTTGCCTTTAGAGTAATGCCATTTGGGCTTACCAATGCTCCTGCAACCTTTCAGAGACTGATGTGCCACGTGTTTAAAGAGTTCTTGAGGAAGAATTTGGAAGTCTATGTTGATGACCTCTGTGCTCATTCCTACATTAGACAGACACATATACCAGAACTCAGACAAATCTTTGACAAATGCAGAGAATATCAAGTCTGCTTGAACCCAGAAAAGTGTGTTTTCATGGTCAGGCAAGGCAAGATTCTAGGACACATAGTGTCAAAGAATGGCATATCCACTGATGAAGAGAAAGTAAGAGCCATAGCAGAGTTACCTAGGCCAAAGAATGTCAAGGAAGTACAAGCTTTCATGGGGCATTGTGGTTATTACCGACGGTTTATACACATGTATGCCATCATAGCAAAGCCTCTGTATGGACTTTTGACTAACTTTGAGTGGACGGATGAATGTGAGAATTCCTTCAATGAGCTTAAACGGTGATTATGTTCAGCACCAATCTTGACCACACCAGATTGGAATAAGCCTTTCCATGTTCATGTGGATGCATCCAATTACGCTATTGGGTGTGTACTCGCGCAGACTACCGGTGAAGGTAATATGGATCTTCCAATTGCCTATGCTAGTAGACAATTGAATGTAGCTGAACGAAATTATACCACTACGGAGAGAGAAGGATTAGGCATGGTATATGCAGTTAAAAAGTTTAGACATTATTTGCTTGCAAATAAGTTTAAATTTTTGACTGACCATCAGGCACTGCTATATCTCGTAAACAAGCCATGCAATACAGGAAGATTAGTAAGATGGTTTCTTTTACTAATGGAATACGACTTCGAGGTTGTGGTAAGGAAAGGGAAGACCCACTTAAGAGCAGACCATCTCTCTAGGCTCATATCAGGAGAAGCCCCACAAGGAGTATCAGATGACCTTCCTGATGCTTACCTGTTTAATTTGGAAGTTGTACCTCAGTGGGCTAAGCCATTAGTGCCAGTATTGACATATGGGCCTAACCACCCAGTAATAGCCACACAGGATAGAGAGGTAGTAAAAGCCCAAAAGTACCATATCATGGCTGGAAGTATGTACAAGCACACAGATCAAGGGATCTTGGCTTGTTGTGTGGAAGAGGATGAGTACGCTAAATGGTTGCAATTGGCACATGTAGGTGCATTAGAGCAACACTACTCAAAACAACGAACCCTACAGACACTAAGGAGACTCGGAGTGCATTGGCCAACTATGGAAGTTGATGTCCAAAAGTTATGCAAGGAATGCCCAATTTGTTGCACTAAACCACCTATGGAACATGCCACTCTATATCGTGTCCATAGTGCCAGATTGGAGTGAACCATTAGTAGATTTCTTGAGGACGAAAACATTCCCTCAAGATATGACCCTGACGAGACAAAGAAGTCTAGAACAAGAAGCCCAGGATTACTCACTCATTGGTGGTAATCTCTACAAGCGCGGTAAGGATGGTTACCTGAGGCTATGTGTCCATGAGAGTGAATATCTCAAGATCTTGGAAACTGCTCACGAAGGTGTAGCACGACGACACTTTGGACCAGATCGGGTGATCAAGGCAATACTATTTGCGGGCTTCTGGTGGCCGACCCTTCACATGGATGCACATACCTATGTGAAATGGTGTGATGTTTGTTAGAGAACTCAGTATCCTATATGCAAAGATGAGATGCCACTGAAACCTATGATGGGTGGACGTGCATTCTCTAAGTGGGGAATAGACTTTGTAGGTCCTATTAATCCCCCAGCCAAGGGTTCACATGCTGAATACATGATTGTTGCCACGGACTATCTAACCAAGTGGGTAGAGGTAAAAGCCACAACGAAGAACGATGCTCAAACAACAACTAAGTTTTTATTTGAGAATGTGTTCACCAGATACGGGTTACCTATAGAGCTGGTAAGTGATAGAGGCACTCACTTCTTGAATGAAGTTATTGAAAATCTGCTCCAAGACTTCTTGGTAGTACATAAGAAGTCTGCCCTCTATCACCCTCAAGCTAATGGCCAGGTTGAGAGCACCAATAAGATCCTATGCAATGTACTGACGAAATTAGTGAACAATAAACGCTCTGATTGGGACAAATAGCTACACCATGCTGTTTGGGCATACCGAGTGGCCTATAAAACGGTACTCCAAGACACACCCTTTCAGATGGTATTTGGCCAAAATGCGGTGCTACCTTTGGACTTCTTGATTCCCACATTGAGAGTAGCACAGGAGCATGAGTGGACGGGTCATGAACTCTCTTCGAGAATTTTTGACCTTGAACGATTAGGAGAAACAAGACTAAGGGCGGCTGTAGGGATATATGCAGCTAAGAAGCGACAGAAGGCATACTTTGATGCCAACGTTAAGGATAAAGGTTTGAAGGCAGGCGACCTAGTACTAGTCTACACTTTGAGACAACATGCGAGGAAACTAGAGAATAGAGGCTACGGACCCATGGTCATTAATAGAATCTCAACAAGTGGAGCAGTGCAACTAGCCACATTAGAAGGCGATGTTCTCCCAAGCTACATAAGCGGATGCAGGGTCAAGTTATATCAGGAACCTCTCACAGAGGAAATGCTAAGTCTACTCAATACTGCAAAGAAACGCAAAGAAGAAGAAAAGCGAATTCGAGAAGAAGCTCAAGCAGAAGCCTTAGAGCGCATACGGAGAATGAAATTAAGAAGACAAGACAGAGAGCAACCTAGGCCAGATGCATATGCAGATCAAGGATATCACGTGGCTATGTGTGAAGTTTCAGATATCAGCTCCCATAGGATAATTGATCGACGTCCTTTTATAACCTTAGGTATAGGACAAGGAAAGGGTGCAAGGACTGTAAGAGCCTTGATTGACTCAGGTGCAGCCACTAGTGCTGTTAAATTGTCTTACTGTCAAGAGTTGAAATTAACTGTCAATCCTATAGAAGCATATCTCATAGGATTGGGAGGTGTGGAAACCCCTTGCATGGGCGAGGTGGAACTTCCCCTACATCCAAGACGAAGTAATGACAGTCAAAGTACTAGTGTGTCAAGATGAGGACCTCACTAAGCCTCTTGTCTTGGGTCAGCACTGGATCTATGATCATGCAGTCAACCTAAACCTAAGGAGTGGACTTCTTCAGGTTTGGGTAAATCATAGTCGAATTACAGTTGAATTGGAAAATGATGCACTCAAGGAATTAGGTAAGGCACGAACTCCTGGTCCTTCCAGGGGTGCACATGAAGTTGACCATGCTGTTCTTGTCCAAAGCTATGTGATGCAGAGGAATGGAGATCTCAATAAAGAAGTCAAGGCCTCGACGGAACTCCCTTCTTTTCCAAAGGCCAGAGGGAGGCAGCAACCAAGGGCAGATCAATTACTGAAGACTACCTATGCGGGAGACCAAAAGAACATGCGAAGCAGAACGACTCAGCCATTGAAACAATGGTGGGTGCGAAAAGGCAAGCTGCCTACTGCAGTCAAGTCACGACCACTGTCTCAACTTCCTATTAGTAATCAGCGACATGATACTAATAAGAGGACTTCCAAAACTTCTTTTGAGAAAGTAAAGACTATCTGGGTACCCAAGAAGTCGATGAAGGCTAGCCCACAATCAAGACAAATTTGGGTGCCTAAGGCTTGCTTGTGGGCTCAACTAGTCCCGCACAAATCACATCATACACGACACGATTCACTCACTCAAGGAGCCATTACTCACTCTTGTTTAATAGGCACGAACACACAGTCGCCCAGAAGCACACACAGACTCACTTGTAAATGGGTCCCAAAAACGCATCATCCCCAAGCAGAATTACTCATACAACCCTCCAAAGTCTCCACAAAACCAAAACCAAAAGCCATCCATTGTGTTTGGCAACCTAAGACTTGTAATAAACCCCCCGACCCCCATTTGTAAATTCATCTCCACTTGCTAACTACATCACTCATACACTGCATTTTTCCATCTAGCTCCTAGGGCTATCCATTCATTAACTACACACACAGTCATCGAGCACTCATTGACCCACTAACCCATTACTCACTTCATGATAATGTTGTAACGGGGACAAAAAAAAGTGTTTTATCTTGTCCATTACAATATTAATGCATGATCTATATTCTCACAGAACCAGCAAGCAAGCAATAACAATGGCAGAAGCAGGAGGCACCAGTTCCCAGGCAGGGTCTAGCGCACAGATTGTGGACATTGAAACCCTCCTCCTAGAACCACCACTCACCGAAAGGCCTCAAGAACTTCAAGCTGTGCATGTTCTCCCGCTTCAGGACCCTCCTCAGGGACACACCTCTCAAGTGGGTAAACATGCTCATTGGTTTAGCGATGTCGCAGGGCCATTGGGTGATGGCACCTATTTCTGGGAAGCAGAAATTGAGTTCAATGGCAGATGGGGACATTACCATTTCTTCACTCGCGAATTTGAAAACTATCAGAATGCAGAAGTAATGCGATCGGTTTGGACCAAAGCGGGATTGGATAGCTACTTCAGAGCACATTTGCCTAAGCCAGATTTTCTTCGCTACTCCTACTTTATCAATACCATCACTCCTAGTAGGGCCAAGGGAGGTGATAGTACTTTTGTGCTACCCTCACTATTGCCAGGCCACGAACTCAAGAGATTCAAACTGACCCTCAATTTGGTACGAGCAGCATTGAACATGCAAGGAATGCATATTCCCACTGAGAAAGAACTAATGGTTCCAGGCAGGAGAAGCATAAAGACCTCAACAAATTGAAGCATGGTAGCAATGACACCTACCATTGCTCTACACTTACGAACTATCATGCAACATTTTGCTTTTCCCGCCCAAGAACGATTCACTATGCCACCAAAAAAGATATGGTTCAGTTTGTACTTGGCAGAGACAGAGAACCTCACCATCAACATACCGCACTGGATCATCGATCAAATACACCTAGCCCATCAACGGTGGAATAAGAAGCTGAAAAATGTACTTCATGGATGTTGTGCTCTCACAAGAATAATTTACAGGTGCTTAGCGTATGACGTGCCCATCCAAAGAGCACTAGTATGGTCTAGGGCCCAAGAGTTCCAAAGACGGCTATCAACAGCGGGTCCTCCATCGAAGAAGATGAGAGGGGGAGTTCAATTACCATGCGCTCAACCAAGAGGAGCCACTACCACACCCGAGGTGACTCCTCCCCAAACGAGGCGTATCCGACCATTCACCATTCGTCTACCCAGACCAAGTGCAGAAGGACCCAAACTGGTGTTTCCTCCTATTCCTTCAGACTTGGAGTTCCCTCAAGGTTACACCCTAGCTGTTCTAACAGATGAAGAAATCGCCCGATTGATCAATGAATCTAACCTGGAGACAGAAGCAGAGCAGACCCAAGGACAACAACCCACGACTACCACATCAGCCCCGACCCAACCGGGAGTAGTAGAAGTAGAAGACGATGAAGAAGAGACAGAAGAACAAGAGGCACACGAAGAGTATGATCAAGAATATGAAGAACTTTCAGAACTAGCAAGTGCTCTGGCATACTCGGCCCAAATAAAAAGATTATACGAAACCATGAAGCGATCCAGGAGCAACACAAGCTGTTGCTCGAAACAGGAAAGATGATCATGAGCCAAATGTTAGCCGAGGAAGGTGTGGATGACATGTTCATCGAATCAATGAACCTGCACGCTGATGCAGTGGGCTTAGATGAGGCTGTTCATGCAGCCCTGACTTATATTCATCAATTTGAGAAGAGGGTGCCTACCCGTCCCATGCGATCTGGCAAACAAATACACATCAATGTATCAGAACCAGGAGGCAACACACAAACAGAAGAACATCAGGAGGAACCACTCTCACCACCCACCTCACCTCTAAATATACATGTCACCTCACCACCTGGCACTACCACACCTATTACTACCATTACCACAATCGTCATGGGAATTCCTCTCTCTCCTGGAATCCAAGTCGGAGGAGTTACCATGCCCACCTACACAACACTCTTCACAAATATCACATCCACCCCACCCACTGTTCCCATCTTTACAGTCACACACACATTTGACACAATGGAGACATCACTAGCCACAGCACCACTCCCACCCCCCACACAACCTCAATCTCCCATACCCCCTCCACCCACCTCACCACTTGACTCCACAGCATTCACAACTCCCTTTCCCTTCCCCATCCCTCCTGCATCTTCATCTTTCCCTGCATCGTTTAATGTAAATATTATATTCATAGCATTACATCAATGCGTGTATCAACTTCAGAGTGAGTACCAGGCTTTAGAAGACCGTCATCATCAGCTGACGACGAATCATCAACAATTACAAAGACGGCTTACAAGTATAAAAGAAGAAAATGTAGACCTCAACCAACGCTACACCACTCTCGAGCAAGCTCATCAAACCCTCCTGGAGACACCCCAACCATCACAAGATTCAGGCGTCAAACAACTCGAAGCCTTACTGGAGGTTTACCAAACAGATAACCTGAGAGTCCAGCGAAATTTAGCTCTACTCCGAAAACACATGGCTACAGCCCTCGAAGAAAACAAACGTTTGCAGAAACAAAACGAAGAAAACTTGGAAGCTACCATGGAAGGCTCTCCCCATGAAATCGACCCAGAACAATTCAAAGCAGTTCCCTCAGAAACCATGACAACAATCTTGGAAAGCTATGCGGATTTATTAGAAGCACATGATGATTTGGAAAGGGAACATGATGAACTACGCAGCCAACTTAGGGAACAGGAGGCTCACCCCAAAGTCATAGAAACGACCTCGACTTCAGAGGAAGTAAAGGCATTGACAGAGCAGGTGGCGGAGCTGCAGAAAAAGTTACTGGAATATGAAAGGCAGCCCTCTCCAGTTGTAGAACCAGAGCCTGAGGAATTAGTACCCATTGAGGTGGACGAAACGTATGAGGAACCATATGTTCCTATGCCGATGCCAGGTGGTGCACAGACCTCAGAAGGAATGGACACCTTAGAAGTTGAAGTACCTGAATGGCTCCAGACACTAGAGAAAACAACAACAACCCATGAAGATCGAGTGGCAATTCAAATCCAATCAATGGCAAAGTTAGAAGACACCATCATAAAGTCAGAATATTTTCGCAGCATGTCTCATCATAGATGGATCGGCACCAACGATGATCAATATGTGCCATATTGTGTACTCCTTGCAGATTACAACGCAGAGATTCAATGCAGATGTGGCAAACCTCCAACTTTCGCCACACAATTTGGGCCCGATGATATCCCAGAAAGTGCTAAGAAAGGATCCATTCATCAACCCACCTGGAGAATCCGTCTTCTCGAGACCTACCCAGAGATGGTTCGTACTTGGACTAACATGCCACTTTTTATTAAATACAATCCTTGTTATGTTCCAGTCTTCCGTAGGCGCACCTGGCCAAAGTTTACAATTGTCGTCAAGAACATCAAAGGTTGTGCAAAGTGGTTAAACTATGTTTATCTAGCACCTCCACAAGGCCCTCCCACTGTGAATTATATGATTTCTACCATCCGTCACTAGAGCACTCGACTACGGAATACCCCCGATGTGATGGCCCAAATGTGCATGAAAATCTTTGAACTAATGCTAGTCACATTCAGGACATTCAAGAATACTAAAGACCCCCACTTCTCAGGTGTCGGATTTCTTAGAGGAAACCAAGATCTCGTATACGACATGAGCACCACCCCATCAATAGAGGTAATATATGATTGGCACGCCAGAATAAAGTACCTCCCAGCTTGCTTTAAACAGACATTCGAGGAGATGTTCGTAACAGGATTCTGGGAATATCACTCAGAAATATTTGTACCCAGGCCCTCACATCTCCTCCACTTATTTGCTGTGGAGAGAACCATCCATTCAGAACAACTGCGGGTGCCACATCCGGACGTACCAGGACCAGTGAATTGAGATGCATTGTTAACAGATCTAGCACGGGGGCTACGAGAAGAACATCACCTCGCTGTTGATGTTGTTCAATATTATGTCCAACGCACAGCTAGACAAGGGTGTGTCAGAGACGACATACGCAAGAGAGGGGGGGTGTTGGCAGTAGTCAAGGAACCGAAGGAGTCACAAGACAAGGAAGCCTACGAAGGGAGTCGGAGCGAAGAGACAGCACAAGCAGGCACGGTAGTCAAAGAAGATCTAGCAAGTAGGCCACTTAAATTTTTCAGGCATCAAAGAGTTGGGCACACAAGAAGAAGGAGCAAGTAGGGAGCTCCAGGAAATGTATGTCAAAATGTTAGAAGAAATCCCTACAAAAATAGTGATTTTCATCACTAAAAACCATTGTAAATACCATTTCATATTTTTGTAGCTCCATTTTGTGCAAGCCAAGGAGTCCTTGAGCTTGAGGAGCTTTAGAACTACCTACCTAGCAGTTTTCACATTTTTTAGACTCCGTTTGAACCTCCAAATAGGGTAGAGAACCTAATTTTTAACTAGGTCGGACACTAGGTCTGGATAAGGCCAAAACCTAGTAAAAAACTATAAAAAGAGCTAGAGAGCTCATTTTTGAGGTGAGCTTGTAATTGATTTGAACTTGTATGAGCTTTTTGAAAGTAATCTAAGGAACTCCATTGCTTCTCACTCTTTGTCTTGCCTTGTGTGCGCGTGTGTGTGTATGTGTGTGCATGTTAGTGTGCTTCTCACTCACGCACTTGTGCTTGCACTTGCTCGAGGTCTTCATACCATCCTCACGTCTTCCCGGATTGACATTAAAGGAGGTGCTACTCATCACTGAGCTACACAAGGCATAAAGGGGTCTAGCTATGATAGCGTACATGTGGATAAACCTACGGTAATATCCACAATGGCCCATAAAAGCTTGTACCTCTTTAACATTCCTTGGTCTTGGAAGCTCCGCTATGGCTCGTACCTTATCTTCATCTATTGAGATTCCATTCTTAGAGACAATATGACCTAAGATTTTACCTTGACGCACCATGAACACACACTTTTCTAGGTTCAGACACACCCGATATTCTCTACACTTGTTGAAGATTTGTCTGAGCTCAGGGATGTGAAATCTTCTTTCTTGGGAATGAGCACATAAATCATCCACATACACTTCTAAGCTCTTTCGCAAGAAGTCTTTGAAGACATGACACATGAGTCTTTGGAACCTTCCAGGTGCATTGGTGAGCCCAAATGGCATCACACGAAATGCAAAGATTCCCCACTCTGTGGCAAAAGCTATTTTGTGTTGATCTTCTGGGGCAATGGCTACTTGATTGTAACCTGAAAATCCATCAAGGAAGCTATAAACTTCCTTGCCTGCAACACGCTCCAGTAGGTGTTCCGTGATTGGAAGTGGATAACTATCTCTGATCGTAGCGGCATTAACTTTTTTAAGGTTAATACACACTCGCAACTTCCCGTTCTTCTTGCACACCACTACAATGGGGGACACCCATTCAGTATGCTCAATCTCATAGATGAATCCAGCTTCAATCAGCCTATCAATTTCTTCTTTTATTTTGGTTGCATATGTATCATTATATGTGTAGGGCTTCTATTTGGTGGGCTTGGCATCCGCAGTCATGGGGATAGTATGAGAGAAAATTCTTGGATCTACCCCTTTCAAGTCTCTATAGTGCCATGCAAACACATCCCTATATTCCCTTAATAGAGCTACGAGCTCCATTTCTTCTCTTGCACTTAGGTCATCTCCTATGTATGTGCATCTCTCTTCGTTCTCTTCAATGGTCACTACAATTTTCTTGGTCTTTTCTTTATTATCATATGATTCCCCTATGATGGCCTCTCGCTTAGGCATTCGTACCAAAACTTTGCGGTCGTCAACTTCATATTTCTTGAAGTTTTCTGGTACTTCAAACAATGATTCCTCCTCTTCTTGTTTCATTGCTTTTCTTTTCTTTTTCTTTTGACTGCTCTCACTTCCATCCTTTGAATTTACCGTTTTAATACTTGTGAGAGGTTCTTCTTCTTTCTGGGTGAACACTCCTATATCTTCTAGATAGTGCTGCTCTGAGTTAAAGCAACTATCCATCACAATGGACTCTATATCATCGTCATTCTCTTCTTCTTCTATGACATCACTAGGGTCACATTTTTCTAGCAAGGGCTGACACATGAACACTGAGATATCATAACCCTCCTCATCACAATGAGGTGTTCATTGTTCTTTATTGACAGCAATGTCCATGGTGGCTAAAATTTTTGGCCAGCCATGAGGCTCAAATTCCTCATCTGGAAAGATCATCGGTGTATAGGCTGGGTCTTTAATTGGTCTATCTCCTAGCGAAGTTCCTTCTTCTCTTGCCTTCAAACGTTTTTCCTCTTCCTCTGCGACCTTGCACATCCACAAATGAGTATCTTCATGCAGCCATGATGGATCAGGTGAACTTTTCGAATGCATAGAGATAGAATCTTCTTTCGCTTTGTGGATAGAATTCCACTGTAGGGGTGGTACATCTCTGAAGGTGTAATCCTTCAAATTGACCTTGGTGGTGACCCCTAAGTGTTGTAAGTACAAGGAGTTGGTTCCCCAATCCTGTACTATTTGCAATTGTCATAGGAAGGGTCTTCCTAGGATCATATCATAGACGTTATTTTTCTCAAAGTCACATATAGCAAATGTATGTTCAAACTCCACACCACAAGCAGTTAGAGTTATCCCTTCGAGCAATCCTAGAGGTCGTTCAAAATGGCCGTCGGCCATTTGAAGCTTCATTCTAGTTGGTCTTAATGTGGGTTTGCCCCATTGCTTCCACAAGGAGGTGGTCACAATGGCAACACCAGCACCTGAATCTATGATTGCTTTGGTTGTGTAACCTTGGTAGGTGATTGGAAGATAAGTATTACCTTCTTCACCCTCACACATGTCCCTTATTTTGTCTAGAGGTATCTCTGGAACTTTTTGCTTAGAGCCTATTTTTGGCTTATTGGAATCAAGTTCTGGAACCTGATCCTTCACATGATTCCATAGCTCAGGTTCTGCTTTGAGCAGCTCTTCTACAGTGAGATGACATTGAACCTTAGTGTTCTTCACGACATGAGTGTTCCTTGGGATCACTGATTCTTCATGTCTGACCAGTATTGTGGGAGCTCTGATCTAAAGAGATTCAGATTCCCATGGGCCTGGAAATTGAGGCAGTTCTTCTAAGGTATTAGATTCAAAATCTATCCTTTCATCTTCTTGTTGCTCGACTTGATCTCCGTAAATGGATGGAATGTCTTGGGGAAATTGATCATGAAGATCATCAATGTCAGGAATAGGAGGGGAATTACCCTTCTCCTTGGCCCATTTCTCTTCTTGTATTTCCCGCAAGAACTCTTGAGAGTACTGTTGAATTGAAGGAGGTATTCCAGCATCCGTGGAATTAGGAACATAAGCTCCCATTGGTGGTGAGCTTCCTCTTTCAATAACTGGTTGAGCCTGTGGAGGTAAAGAAACTTGTGGTTTGTTTACCAATTGCTCTAATCTTTCTAGTAAGCCATGGAAATGCAAATCTGGTTTGACAGAGTTTGTCTGATTAAACTTTTGACTAGTCTCGAGTATAGCTTGAGCTTGTTCTACCATTTTCATGCACATTTTCATCCGTTCAATCTCTAAATCCGCTCTAGGGTAACTCTTGTCTAGATTTGCAGTTGTTGGCCCTTCTTGAAGTCGAGCCTGGTAGGCCTTGAACATCATGTCTAAGCCTTCTGGGGTTGGATTTGCAAGAACAGACCCTGGCTGCGGTCTATTTACAATGGGTGGTGGGGTGGGATGAGATGGAGTAGATGGAGTTTCGACATGCGAGGGGTTTTGAGATGCAATGTCTTCTATTTTTGTTTTTGCGTCTTTCAAGCTTTCTTCTAGTTCCGATAACTTTTTATTCCACTTGCGATTGGCCTTCTCTCTGGTATCCTTCCATGTTCTTGTTTTTCGCTTGCTAGGTTCTCCCGATTCACTCGACTCCAATTGCTCTACAGGTTTATCCTATTTTAATGCTTGTGCCCTAGTAACTGCCTGTATAGGAGCCACATAACTGCAACTTGAACTTGAACCTGCCACTAAGCCTACCACATTAATGGGTGTAATCTTGGGTGCACTAGAGGGGTTTCTTGGACAATCTCTGGGGAGATGGTCTTTGCCACAATCAGGACAAAAAGGACTCTATATGGTGATAGCATGTCCTTGACTCGGAGATGGCGGGTGGGGACAATCATGAAGGAAATGGTCGCCTTGACATCTGAAACATGGTCCTCTAGGGGCTTGTGGTCTTACTTGTCTCAATTGGGGCCTAGGGTTAGCATTTGTGTACATGACATTGGAGTATTCAGGCTCCCAATTTTGTTCCATAGGTGGTGCCTCATATTGATACGAGTAAATCTCACTATGCTCAGGCGACTCAGTGTAATAAGCATGTGGACTACCTTCATGGGAGTAGTCCGAACTGTTGGAGCAAGTCTATGACAAGCCTAAGTATTGGCTTGAGTCCCACAAAGTCATAGAAAAAGCTTTAAAATGAAGACTATGTAAAGTTCACTTGTGAACCACCTCTTGTAACTTTTGAAGAGTTTACTTAATGTAAAAGTGAAAGAATCTTAAGTGGTTGAGTCCACTTGATCAAGAATGGAAAGAGGAGCCACGAATTCGTGATTTGTGGTAGGTAGAGAATCAAATCAATCATTGATTGATTGGAGAGTGATTGAGGGAAGTTAGCCTCCCAAACTCAACTATAAATAGATGGCAGTTTTAGTCGTGGTTAGAGAGACCTATGTGAAGACCTCCAAGAGCTGAGCTTTATGCCATATCAAGGTGTGATTACAAGGCACACATATGTATCAGTAAGTCATTGTATTGTACAAGCAATATACTTTCATTTTCATGATTATTTGAGTTCATCTTTTCATGTTCTTGTGAAGTGTACTACTCACTGCCATTACTCTCAGTTTTCTCAGTCAGCTTGCAGAGATGTTTTCTCTGAGCTTGGTGCATCATTTTCAGTGATTTAACTTGGTAAAGTTAGCTCTATAAGTCTACTATATGCTCACAAAGTTTCATGTCATTTGGATGTTGCAATCTTCAGTTATGTTCATTTGAAGTCAACAGGGCCTGTTCATCTTCACTTCTCTGTCAGGTACCCCACTTTTTCACTCAACTTGTCAGAGATGTTTCTCAGTGGTTACTTATCCAAACTCCGTGATTTAAAGCTTTTTGGATTGAGCTTACTGTCTAGTATAACCATACAAAGTTTCATAATCATTGGATTCCTAATTTTGAGTTATGTTGATTTTTCTGCTCACTAGTCTCAAACTGTAGCAGCCCGTGAAAATCGGGATGATGTCATCACTTGTTAAAACTCATCCTCAGTGTGTGGTTTATTATTTTTGATGCGATTACTCTTGAAAGTTAGCTCTTTAAGTTACCTAGACTTCCCCAAGAGGAATTAAGCTAATTGCTGCTGTGCTCAGAGAATTATGTAAAACACTGGACAGGTGTATGAACCAAGAATAGCAAGTTTTCACCTCTGAGCTAACTCCAACTTATCTGTTTTGATCTATATTTTTGAGAGTGATCTTCCAAGGTACATAGGGTGTCTAATACATCTATTGGCAAGCTAAAAGGGCCCACCATATATGTCTGGAGTTTATTTGGCTGGTGTAGATCAAGGATTTTGCAACACCTCTTCATCTTCAAGCACATACCTATCCATCTCTTCATAGTGGTATCAGAGCAAGGTTGGACAACATGGCAGATGGATTTCCTTCATCAATTGACAAATTGGATAGAGGTAATTACTCAGCTTGGTCATTAAGAATGGAAGCTTATCTCCAAGGTAGAAGTTTATATGGTTATGTGGCCGGAGATGAAGTTATGCCAAGTTTCAGGAACAAAAGTCAACCAACACAAGAAGAGCAAGAAAGATTGAGCACATGGTGCTCCAAGGATGCACTTGCAAGGTCTTATCTCCTCAACTCTATCTCAGATTTTTTGTTGCCTCACATTAGAAGTTGTAAGACATCTCAGGAAGTGTGGGATGCACTTGAAGCTTTCTTTTCTTCAAGTACCAAAGCTAGGAAGCATCAACTATGGCTAGATTTCACAACTCTCAAGAAGGCTCCCAAACAAAATGTGACGGATTTTGTCACAAAGCTCAAGGACATAGCGGATCAGTTGGGAAGCATTGGAGAGGTAATAGATGAAGAGCAAATTGTAAGGTAGGTCATCAATGGCTTGAAGGCAGATGACAAGTGGGAAGCATTCACCACAGCTATGGATTTGTACATGGACATGCATGTACCTGATTTCAATACACTCATTGGAAAACTACTTACCCAAGAGGCAAAGCTTATAAAAAATGGAGAAAGCTCTAAAGGTAATCAATCTTCAGCTTTATACACTGATAAAAGCAAGTCCAAAGATAACAAAGGAAAGGCAAAGAAAGTGGATGATGAAGCAGGTACATATCAAGCTAACTATGCAGGTAGAGGAAGACATGGCAGAGGTAGAGGAAGAGGAGGTAGACAAGGCAGGGGGAGATCCCAAGACTCCAACCCATGTTCTATTTGTGGACTAACGAATCATACAATTGAAAATTGCTTTAGGAATTCTAGGAATCAAAGAGGCAGAGGATACAATAGAGGAAGTTATGGCTACTCAAGAGGAAGGTTCAACAACTACCATGGCAACTACAACAACTACAATCATTCAAACTATCAAGGAGGCTACAAAGGAAGGAGAGACTACAATAACTACACAGAAGACTCAAACAAAGAGGATTCATTATTGATCATGAACATGGCTATGCCACGAGGTAAATCTGATGAGCATGTTTTCTACATAGATTCAGGTTGTTCAAATCATGTGGCAGGAAATGTGGCACTCCTATCAGATTTAGAAGATCCAAGGAATAAGCATGAGGTACAAACAAGAGATGATACAAAACATCCTGTGGAGAAAATAGGCAATGTCAAAGCACCTGATGGAAACATCAACCTACTCAGTAAGGTACTCTATGTCCCTACCATTACAAAGAATTTGATAAGTGTTGGGCAGATAGTAGAGAAAGGGTTGCAAGTCAGGTTCACAAACGCAGGAGCATTTGTTGAAGATCCAAGTCAAGGATTCAGAAGAATTGCAAAAGGTGAAAAGACAGGTAGATTGTTCACATTTGAATTACAGGACACTAGAAACATTGCTCTCTTTAATTATGGTAGTCAGACACTCACGGAATTGGAAGTATGGCAGAAAAGGTTAGCACATATTGGTGAAAGGTCATTAAAGCAAATTTGCAGGGACCAAAGTGTACTTGGACTCCCTAATTTGTCAAAACAACATATGATTTATAAGTGTAGTGCATGTCAATTTGGAAAGTCTCACAGGTTACCATTCATGAAGAAAGGTTATATGCATGGAGATCTCTTGCAGTTGGTTCATACAGATGTATGGGGACCTAGCAAGGAAGCTTCAATATCTGGATCAAGGTATTATGTTTCCTTTATTGATGATTGCAGCAGATGGACTATCCTATCCTTTATGAAACACAAAGATGAAGTTTTTCCATGTTTCAAAAGATATTTGGCTCTTGTGGAGAATCAAACAGGTAAATCACTAAAAAGGCTAAGGTCAGATGGAGGGGGAGAATACTTCTCCCATGACTTTGATTCTTTTCTTCAAGAAAGTGGAATCAAAAGAGAGGTAACTACAAGGTACGCTCCTGAGCAAAATGGAGTGGCAGAAAGGAGGAATAGGACAATTGTTGAAGCTGCAAGGTCTATGTTAAATGAAAAGCATTTACCTAATTACTTATGGGCTGAGGCTGTATCTACAACCACTTACTTGATTAACAGGTTGCCTTCAAAATCCCTTGATGGGATGACTCCATATGAGGCTTGGAATGGAAGAAGACCAAGCTTAGATCATTGTAAAATTTTTGGATGTATTGCTTTTGCTCATGTTCCTTCACAGGTTAGAGGCAAGATGGATCTAAAGGCAGAAAGGTGTGTATTTATTGGATATGACAACAATCAAAAGGGCTACAGGTTATACAACCCTACCAACAAAGGATTCTTGGTAAGCAGAGATGTAGTTTTTGATGAGAACAATTCATGGTATGAAGATTCATGCAGGAAGGTCAATTTACCATATAATCTTGAAGAAGATTTTCCAAAGCTTGGTAGAGAACAACCGAAGATTGAAGAACAAGACACCTCAGAGGATGATGAAGAATCTTAGATGGAAAAGATCAAAGCATGGAAGTCTAAAGGTAAAGCAAAATTGCAGGAACTTGGACATGAGGCAAAATCATCACATCATGGCCTAAGAAGATCTATGAGGGAAAAGGAAAAACCAGAAAGGTATGGGTTTAACACCTCATTAGTAACTAAACACTCTATCTACATAGCACAGGATATAAACCAAGAGGAGCCATCATCATTTGAAGAGGCCAAAGCAAAATCAGAATGGAAGCATGCAATGAAGGAAGAGATTGAAGCACTTGAGGAAAACAACACTTGGGATTTGGTGCCCAAGACTTCATCCATGAAGGTAATAGGCTCAAGATGGGTCTATAAACTCAAGAAGAATTCTGATGGTTCAATTAGCAGGTATAAGGCAAGGCTTGTAGCAAAAGGCTTTGCACAAACTCAGGGAATTGATTATGAGGAGACCTTCTCTCCTGTGGCAAAGATGCCTACTATTAGGGTTTTGCTTAGTATTGCCTCTTCCAAGAATTGGAAGATACTTCAACTAGATGTAAAGAATGCATTCTTGAATGGTTGGATAACAGAAGAGGTATATATGGCACAACCACCTGGTTTTGAGAACCAAGTTTACCCTGATTATGTGTGTAAACTTAACAAAGCATTGTATGGTCTCAAGCAAGCTCCAAGAGCTTGGAATTTCAGGATTGTTTCATTCTTGCAGGACAAAGGCTTTCAACCAAGCAAGGCAGATCCTTCACTCTTTATTAAAAAGAGTAATTCTGAGGTCATCTACGTATGTGTATATGTAGATGATATTATATTGACAGGAAATGATGCAGATGGTATGAAGAAGATCAAAGATCAGATGAGAGAAGAGTTCAAGATAAGTGATTTGGGTTCACTTACCTACTTCCTAGGTTTGGAAGTTGTCTACAAAGATCATGGTTTGTTTCTCACTCAAAGAAAGTACATTAAGGACATGTTGGCAAAATTCAAGATGCAAGATTGTAAGATTGCAGGTACTCCAATGGAGGTCAATCACAAATTGAGCTCACATGAAGGTGAACTCATAGAGGACATCACATCATATCCAAGTCTAGTGGGTAGTCTCAACTATGCCACATTGACAAGAGTAGATATATGTTACAGTGTGAGTGTGCTAAGCCAATTTATGCACACACCAAGGAAACCACATATGGATGCTGCCAAAAGGATTCTCAAGTATCTCAAAGGAACCATAAATGACGGACTTTATTATCCTTGTGTATATGATTTAGGTTTGAAGCTATTTTCTGATGCAGGTTGGGCTGGCTCCAAGGAAGATAGAAGGAGCACTTCAGGTTATCTTACCTTTGCAGGTTCAAAGCTTATTTCATGGTCATCCAAGAAGCAACCCATAGTTGCTCTCTCTTCTACTGAAGTTGAATATAGAGGTCTTGCCATAGCTACACAAGAAGCTATGTGGATGAAGACATTATTCAAAGATCTTGGATTGGAGTTTGGAACTCCAACTATTTTTGGTGACAATATGAGTTCATTCAAATATCATATGTGTCCACTCATCAACAATCTGCAAATATTCTAACCAAAGCATTGGATGGTACAAAGCTTTGCAAATTCAAGGCTATGATTGGTTTGCAGGTAATCTTGGAAGATTGAAGACCTCAAGCATACTTGGCTTGAGGGGGAGCTGTTGGAGCAAGTCTATGACAAGCCTAAGTATTGGCTTGAGTCCCACAAAGTCATAGAAAAAGCTTTAAAATTAAGGCTATGTAAAGTTCACTTGTGAACTACCTCTTGTAACTTTTGATGAGTTTACTTAATGTAAAAGTGAAAGAATCTTAAGTGGTTGAGTCCACTTGATCAAGAATGGAAAGAGGAGCCACGAATTCGTGATTTGTGGTAGGTAGAGAATCAAATCAATCATTGATTGATTGGAGAGTGATTGAGGGAAGTTAGCCTCCCAAACTCAACTATAAATAGATGGCAGTTTTAGTCGTGGTTATAGAGACCTATGTGAAGACCTCCAAGAGCTGAGCTTTATGACATATCAAGGTGTGATTACAAGGCACACATATTTATCAGTAATTCATTGTATTGTACAAGCAATATACTTTCATTTTCATGATTATTTGAGTTCATCTTTCCATGTTCTTGTGAAGTGTACTACTCACTGCCATTACTCTCAGTTTTCTCAGTCAGCTTGCAGAGATGTTTTCTCTGAGCTTGGTGCATCCTTTTCAGTGATTTAACTTAGTAAAGATAGCTCTATAAGTCTACTATATGCTCACAAAGTTTCATGTCATTTGGATGTTGCAATCTTCAGTTATGTTCATTTGAAGTCAACAGGGTCTGTTCATCTTCACTTCTCTGTCAGGTACCCGACTTTTTCACTCATCTTGTCAGAGGTGTTTCTCAGTGGTTACTTATCCAAATTCCATGATTTAAAGCTTTTTGGATTGAGCTTACTGTCTAGTATAACCATACAAATTTTCATAATCATTGGATTCCAACTTATCTGTTTTGATCTATTTTTTTGAGAGTGATCTTCCAAGGTACATAGGGTGTCTAATACATCTATTGGCAAGCTAAAAGGGCCCACCATATGCTTCTGGAGTTCATTTGGCTGGTGTAGATCAAGGATTTTGCAACACCTCTTCATCTTCAAGCACATACCTATCCATCTCTTCACACGAACTATGAGCATGAGAGTCATGTTTTGAGCTCACTAGCACCAATGCTCTATTAAGGTTCTCTTCTGCCACTGCATACTTAACTGGAATTACGTTGGCAGGCGTTGGTGGTTGGTTTCCTAGGACCGGTTGTGGTCTATATGGTGCCTGATACTGTTGTTGTGGTCTATAATATGCCCGTTGGTATTGGTTCTGATACCTACCTTGTTGGTAAGGTTACAGATAATTCTGTCTAACAACCTGTCTATTGTATGGACAATCTTGAGCCGTATGGTTTGTGTATTTTCTCTCAATAGTGCAATATGGAGTATTCCTTTCTCTCATGTTCTGATTGTGCATTGGGCATACATTAGCCATGTGGTCGCCTCCGCAAGTATAACACCGATTCAATGGAGTGACTCTCTGTGTTTGTCTATTTTGGACTCCCAACTTCTTGGCAACTTGCTCAGCTATCTCCTCTATTTTCGTGGAGATTTTTGAAGTATGAATAGTAGAAATAACCGAATCCTTATAGAGTTTGGACAATCCTAACTCCTCACGCAAGTTATCTTCTATGTCAATGCACGTCCGCACACACTCTTCTATGGATCTAGGCTCTTTCAAGTACACATATGATCTTAACTTTGTGCTTAGTAAGCCATCTAAGAACAAAGCCACTTGTTTGGCTGGTGTGGGTAACTCTGGAGTAGGGCACCTTTCTAGGTACTGTCTGAACCTTCTACCTGCTAGTCGCACTGTTTCTTGGGGTGTCTGCTTGAAACTCTGGATCAAAGATGATGTGTTATGTCTGATACCACTCTTGGAAAATTCTACAATTAATTCGTCTAGCAGTTGACCTATATCGCAATAGTTGCGACTACTCAATGGTTGAAACCAAGCTAAGGTAGTGCCCTTAAGAGTCAAACCACCACGTACTGGGTGAACAAATCCTCAACTTGTTCAACTCTTAACACTTGTTTGAACTCGGCCACATGATCATAAGGATCTCCTGTCCCGTCAAAATAATTCTTCATTGCCTTGATCACTTGAGTGGGTCTAAGGGTTCTTGTGTGCTCTCGAGGTCTAGGCAATGGAAAATCATGTTCATCTCTTTGTTGCCTATGTGCTTGATGTCTCTCTCTTTCAGGTCTTTCATTTTCAAATCCTGATCTATTCCTGCCCACAGTGTGTGCAAAACTTACCTCAGGTCTCTCTCTAGTTCTTTCTCTCTGGGCTTCATGAGCTTGAGATGAACCTACTCCTTGGAGGCCATGGGAAACATTGGATCTTGGTGGAGGGAAAATCAATTCACTCTTCCAAGTATATGCTGTCTATCATGTTCTGTTACCAAGAACATCTTCTCTGATGTGTTGTCCAGGTAGAAAACTTTGTCTGGTATCTCTGGATCCTTGAACTCGTAGATGAGGACTATGCCCAATTGGCTAGGTTGATCTGGCTTGAATCTCCAAAAGGCTTCCTCTGTTTCTCTATTCAAGAATAGTTCTATGCTTTTGTTGTCTTGAGGAATCCAGTCTGGAGTGATCACTCTGGTCAAAACTGACTTACCTCTAGGAGTCTGGGGTCCTTGTCCTACATTTCCTTGTTCTAGGTCTCCTATCTCATTCTCAGGAATGACATTTACAAACTCATCAGTCCTATTGGTAGGTTGGTGACCACATACATGGCTCCTTCCTTATCAAGGTATGAACCCTCTTCAAACTTGACCACCGGGTGTTCAAGTCCAAAGGGTTGAACTGGATTTTTGAGTTGGACCACTGATCGCCTCAGGCCATCCTCATAGATGCGAGCACCTAATCGGTTGGTCCGAATATATTCCAATTGTGTCTTATAGGGACCTTTTGGTGTTTGTAGATGGGCAGTTCCTGAGCCACCTACTGGTTTCCCCATACTAAAAGACATTTCAGAGTCACTTGTGTCAGAGCTTAGTACGTAAGGACAACCACTTAGTTGTTGTGCCCAAGACTTAGTTGTATGGTTGACACTAGACTGAGAAGATCTAATGCTTTATTTATCCTTGCCTAGGTGTCTACCAGATCTCAGGTTCATAAGCTTTGGTTAAGACTCCAAAATTTCCCCTTTGTATGGCTCAAAAATCCTTTGGAGTCCCCTTGGGTTCCCTAGTCCCACCTGAGGGTCAACTTCAAACGAGCTTTCCAACGAGCTATAGAGCTAAAAAAATGGACTTTGGATGAAAAAGTTATGTCAAATCAAGCTCTTAGGGGTCAAAACAGGCAAATAGGACCTTTTGGAAAAAATCACGATTTTGTGAACTTCAAGAGAATCGCGATTTTGTGAAACCAAGAGAATCGCGATGCTGTGAAATCAGAGAATCACGATTTTGTGAACTTCAAGAGAATCGCGATTTTGTGAACTTCACGAGAATCGCGATTTTGTGAACTTCAAGAGAATCGCGATTTTGTGAACTTCAAGAGAATCGCGATTTTGTGAACTTCAAGAGAATCGCGATGCTCTAAATCTCCAGAGAATCGTGATTTTGTACCTTGAGAATCGTGATTTCACAAAATCGTGTTTTTGGCTGAAAATCGTGATTTATGAGAATCGCGATTTTGAGCAGAGAATCATGTTTTTGAGAATCGCAATTTTGAGTAGAGAATCGTGTTTTCACAGAATCGTGGTTCACAGAATCGTGGTTCACAGAATCGTGGTTTCACAAAATCGTGTTTTCACAGAATCGTGTTTTTGGCTGAAAATCGTGATTTTTGAGAATCGCGATTTTGAGCAAAGAATCATGTTTTTGAGAATCGTGATTTTGAGCAGAGAATCGTGTTTTCACAGAATCATGGTTCACAGAATCGTGTTTTCACAAAATTGTGTTTTCACAAAATCGTGTTTTCACAGAATCGTGTTCTAGAGAATCGCAATTTTGTCTCAGAGAATCGTGGTTTTCAAAATTTAGAGAATCGCGATTTTGAGCAGAAACACAGAATCGTGGTTTCTCAGAATCGTGTTTTTTGGCTGAAAATCGTGATTTGTGAGAACCGCGATTTTGAGCACAACCACAGAATCACGATTCTGAGAATGACCTCAAAATCGTGTTTCCTTCAGAGGGTTTTTAGGCGGGAAATAGAAAATCGTGATTTTTCAAAAAATTTTGAATTTTTCACAGAATCGTGTTTTTTGGCGGGAAAATCAAATTTATGAGCGCCGAGCAATGGCGATCTCCATAGGTGTAGAAAATCATGAAAAAACACAGCGCTTGCTCTCCTTTGCACCTCCTAACTCCTTCTCACACAATAATGCATAAAAAATGGTATGAAAATGGTGAAAATGCACTAAAAAAAACAAGAAATTGCTATGAAGAAGAAGATGGAGATGATGATGATGATGAAGATGAAGAAGAAAAATAAAAAAATGAACAAAAATGACAGTTTTTTTACCTTCCAATGTCGCAAATCTACGATCTTACCATCACAACGCTCGTCCTCGAAGCTCTCTCCAGCAACGGCGCCAAAAAAATTTGGTGTAGCTCAAGCGTAAGGAACACCTCCTTTACTTGTCAATCTGCGGAGACGTGAGGACCGGTATGAAGACCACGAGCAAGTGAAGGCACAAGTGTGTGAGTGAAAGCACACAAGCATGCACACACATACACACACACGCACACAAGGCAAGATCAAAGAGAGGAACAATGGAAAGCTTCGATTGCAAAAGAGTTCTCTTACAAAAGCTCTATTCTCTAACAAGCTAACCTCAAAAATGAGCTCTCTAGCTCTTTTTATAGTTTTTTGAGTAGTTTTGGCCCTGTCCAGACCTAGTGTCCGGCCTAGTTAAAAGTTAGGTTCCAAGGCTTATTTGAGGGCTCAAACGAAGTCTAAAAATTATGAAAATTGGTACGATGGTACTTCTAATACTCCTCAAGCTCGAGGACTCCTCGGCTTGAACAAAATGGAGCTACAAAATAGAAAATGGTATTTACAATGGTTTTTAGTGATGAAAATCACTATTTTTATAGGGATTTCTTCTGAAAATTTGACATACACTTCTTGGAGCTCCCTACTTGCTCCTTCTTCTTGTGTGTGTCCACCTTTCTGATGTGCTTCCATGCTTGTGCTTGACCTTGAGTTCCAACAACCTGTGATGCCATGATGGTAGAGAACTGAATAGAATGATAATGGAGCTAGAAGAGTCCGAACACCAACGAATAAGTGTATCAAGGAGTAAATCGACCACTGTATAGTTGACTAAACCAAAAATCTGGAAAAATATTTCCAGAGTATCCTCTACAAAATCAGTGTATGACCAGTGTCAAAATATCATAAAACTGCAAGTACTGACATGTTTTCCTGCATAGTGAATCGCTAACTCCACAGCATATAATCAATTACCCAATAGAAGCCAACTAAGCTTATCGAGCACCTATGAACAACTATCATACATCTCCTATGGCGAGGCTAGGTAAGTCTTTCACCTGCATCATCGAAGAGACCTGTTGGCAGTAGCCTTGGTACATCAGGATCTACAAGACGTGAAAGTCAAAGAAGGGAGTCAGAGCGAAGGGACAGCACAAGCAAACAGGGCAGTCAAAGAAGATCTGGCAAGTAGGCCAATATTTTTTCAAAACATTAATGCAAATCAGAGAGATGGACACGCAGGGAAGAAGAGCAAGTAGGGAGCTTGAAGATATGTATGGCAGATCACTAGAAGAAATCCCTACAACAACAGTGATTTTTATCACTAATAATCATTGTAAATCTCATTTCACATTTTTGTAGCTCCATTTTGTGCAAGCCAAGGAGTCCTTGAGCTTGAGGAGCCTTAGAAGTAGTTGCGTACCAATTTTCATAATTTTTAGATCTCGTTTGAACCCCAAATAAGCCCTGGAACCTAATTTTTAACTAGGCCGGACACTAGGTCTGGACAGGGCCAAAAGCTAGTCAAAAACTATAAAAGGAGCTAGAGAGCTCATTTTGGAGGGTGGATTGTAATTGAAACGAACTTGTAAGAGCATTTTGAAAGTAATCTAAAAAGCTCCATTGATTCTCACTCTTTGTCTTGCCTAGTGTGCGCGTGTGTGTGTATGTGTGTGCATGCTAGTGTGCTTCTCACTCACGCACTTGTGCCGCCACTTGCTCGAGGTCTTCATACCATCCTCACGTCTTCCCGGATTGACATTAAAGGAGGTGCTACTCATCATTGAGCTACACCAAATTTTGGCGCCGTTGCCGGGGATCGAGCTTTGAGGACGAGCGTGTGATGGTAAGACGTAGAGTTGACGCGTTGGATTTGTAGGTATTTTCTTCACTCTCATCGATTTTCTTTTACTTTCTTCACCATCTTCATCACCATCATCATCATCACCATCTCCCACGTCCACCTCCATCATCGCGAAAATTTCAGTTTTTTGACTATATCCCCATCTCCACCTCATTTCCCTCATTTCACTTGTGAGAGAGAGCGAGAGAGCGAATTTGCATGTGCTGTTTTTTGCATGTTTTGTGAGCTTTCTGCAGGTACAGGCCGCATCATCATCCCCAGCACCCTGCGCAGGTACGGAAATCTGTGTAACTGTCTGTGCGTCGCCGAGCTCTGTCAATCGCGACCGACAGAAAAATTGCTCTAATTGCTAAACAAAGTGCATATCCATGACCTACAGGCTAAGGGCTTCCCAAAAATGTGTTTAGTTTTTTGAAATTCCACAGATTTCTGTCAATCGCGATCGACACGTCAATCGCGATCGACAAACCACGACGGACAGATCTGTCAATCGCGATCGACACGTCAATCGCGACCGACAGCCCACGACGGCTCTGTCAATCGCGACCGACAGAGTCAACGACCGATTGACCACGACCGACTGACTACACGCGTGACACGTGTCAATCGCGATCGAGCCATCAATCGCGATCGACTCATCAATCGCGACCGACACGGTCAACGACGGTTTGACCACGACGGACAGACCACGACGGCTCTGTCAATCGCGATCGACACGGTCAACGACTGTTTGACCACGATCGACAGACCTTCGCGACCGACCTGTCAATCGCGATCGACTCATCAATCGCGACCGACAGAGTCAACGACGCTTTGACCACGATTGATTGACTTTTCGGCCACGTGTCAATCGCGACTGACCAGTCAATCGCGACTGACAGCCACGACGGACCTGTCAATCGCGATCGACACGTCGATCGCGACTGACCTGTCAATCGCGACCGACAGACTTTGCGAACGCGTTAGAAGGGCAAATTAGGTCAAATTTTCAAGGCAAAAATTATTGGTATAAATTTTGATTGAGTGTGGGACAAACTCTAGGGTGTAGTATTGCATTGTTAGGCCGTGCCACAAGCTACTCGAGTAGTCCTGTTTGACTGTTAGCTTGAATTGAATCCTGATTTAATTCCCTAAACCCTGAACAGTCCTAACTTTTTCATACGAAATCCAATTTTTGAGCTCTTGGGCTTGTTGGAAAGCTCGTGGCATATACTACACGCCCTCAACTGTTTTTTATAAAGATAATGCATTGATTTTTAGAGAGGGTAAATTGAAGTTGACCATACCCAGGGGGATCAAAGTCAGGAGTCTGTAGAAGTATTTTCCTAAAAGTCACAATGCAAATGTGTGTTTGTGTCACATAAATGGAAGTGGTTGGTTTTGTTCTTTGAATATAAGCATTGAGCTAACCGTGGGTACTTTATAGGTCCATTGAGAGCAACTAAGAGCGTACAAAAGCAAGGTTTCTTGGCAAGCTTGAGAACCGAGTTCTTGAGCACCATAAAGCAAGGGATCAACAAGTAAGGTTGGAATATTCTCAACTCCCTCTGTCATTTCCTAGCTCAAGCTAAGAACGAGTAGAGGTAGGAGTAAGTCAGGTTGACGATAGGCAGTTATCAAGTTGAAGACTACCTAAAAACTCAAGTTCAAGTTAAAACATAATCTCTGTACTATCGATAACCTAAAGGAAAAGAATCTAACGTGGAACGACCAACCTAAAGTACGAAGAACATTCAAGTGTTCCTGACGACGTGATATCAGACAAGACCATAAACACAATAATTAACTAAAAAGAATCAAGTGACTGGTACCAATTGATTGGCAACGAGGTTGTACTCTGGGCAAAAATTGGGATAATCGGTTAAGCATATGAACCTTCGATCAGGACGACACCTAGCCAGGGAGAGACAAAGCCTTAGGTCTTCAGAGGCTAGTGTCAATCATACTGCAAGGTCTTGGGCCCAGCAGTTGAGCCACCACTCATACTACCCTAGCTCTGAGACTAGTGAGTCAGAAATGTCTCAAGGCATGGATAGACCTACGGGGAGTTCAGGAGTGCCTTATTTGTACAGGGTAGAAGGCCCTTACAAAACACAGCTGGAATACCTTAGGACCAACCGACTAGGTGCTAGCATCTATGAGGACGGCCTAGGAAGATCCGTGGTCCAGATTAAAAACCCTGACCAATCCATAGGACTAGAACACCCAGCTGTCAAGTTTGAAAATGGTGCATACCTGGACAAAGAAGGAACTATATATGTAGTCACTAGCCACCCTGATAGGACAGATGACTTCGGGAATGTGATCTCAGAAGCGGAGTTAGGTGACCTAGAACAAGGGAACATGGGTGCGGAACCTAGAACCCCTCGAGGTAAATCAGTTCTCACTAGGATTATCACGCCTGAATGGGTCCCCCAAGACAACAAGAGCATAGAGTTGCTCCTCAATCGAGAAACTGATGAAGCCTTTTGGAGGTATAAGTCTAATCAGCCGACAGACATAGGAAACATCATGATCTATGAGCTTAAGGATCCGGATAGCCCAGGCAGAGTGACCTATTTAGATCATGCTTCAGAACGGATCTTTGTGGTGACAGAAAATGATAGGCATGCTTACACTTGGAAGGGTGAATTTATTTTCCCTCAACCAAGATCAAATGTATCCTACGGTCACCCTGGGGCGGGAACTTCCCAAGCTCATGGTACGCAAAGAGACAGAAGTAGGGATAGACCAGAAGTAAGTTTCGCCAACCCTGTAGGCAGAGAAAGAACGAGAACAGAGACGAATAGGGTAGAACCTGAGATGCATAGAGCCCACAGGAACCAAAGAAATGTAGATGGATTCCCTCTGCCGAGGCCTAGAGAGCACGCCAGAACTTTGAGACCCACCCAGCTAGTTAAGTCCATGAAGAATTACTTTGACGGCACAGGAGATCCCTATGATCATGTGGCAGAGTTCAAGCAAGTCTTGAGAGCTGAACAAGTGGAAGATCTGTTCACGCAGTACAATGCCTTCGGTCTAACCCTTAGGAACACGGCACTTACATGGTTCCAGCCATTAGATGAGCGTCAGTTCAGGAGCATAGACCAACTCCTAGAGGCTTTCATTGTAGAGTTTTCTAAGAGTGGCATACGACACAATACTTCCTCATTGATCCACAGCTTCAAGCAAACCCCTCAAGAGACTGTGAGACTTGCAGGAAGAAGATTTAGGCAATACCTTGAAAGATGTCCTATTTCGGAGCTACCCACATCTGCTAAACAAGTAGCCTTGTTCCTTGACGGATTGCTGAGTACGAAATTGAGATCCTATGTGTATCTAAAAGACCCTAGGACCATAGAAGAATGTGTACGCATGTGCATTGACATTGAAGATAACCTAGGGGAAGAACTAGAGCTCTCCAAAATCTACAAAGATTCAGATAGTGCATCTAGTCACTCTTCCACGCAATCCACATCAATTGAGGAACTTGCCGAGAAGGTAGCTCAGAAATTAGGTGTAACTAGCAAACAAATCCCAAGGTTCGCCCCTGTGAAAAGGTGCTATACATGCGGTGGTGACCATATGGCGAACGTCTGTCCCATTATGGCTCAACCCCAAGTGAACCCTAGTAGCCAGTACTGCACCATAGAACGGAGATACACCAACCACACCGCGCAAGATTGCCCATACAACAAGCAGACTGTTAGGCAACCCTACCCGCAACCCTACCAACAAGGCAGATACCAAAACCAAAATCCACCACCACAATATGCTAGACCCCAACAAACCTATCAGCAACCATATCAGGCCCAACAGAGACCCCAACCGGTGCTAGCTCAACAGCCCCCAAACCCCGCTAACGTGATTCCAGTAAAGTATGCTGTTGCGGAAGAAAACCTGAACAGGGCCATAGTACCAGTAACCCCATTGATCTCGGAAAATGACCCAAGTGACCATAGCTTTGATTCTACACATGTCGATAGTCCCCAGGCTTACTACATGCAGTCTCCAGAACATGGTGAGTCTTACTATAGTGAGGAACCAAGTGAACCTAGTTGGGAGTCAGATTACACGAACGTCATGTATGCAAACCCCAACCCCAGGCCTCAACCTAGGCAAGTAAGACCTCCATTCCCAAGAGGACCGTGCTACAGATGCCAAGGAGATCATCTCATTCGTGATTGTCCCTTAACCCCACCTACTCAACCCCAGTCAGTGACTATCCAAGGTTTTTGCCAAGATTGTGGAAAGGAGCATCTTTTACGAGATTGCCCAAAGAACCCCAATAATATGCCAAAAATCACTCCGATCAATGTGATTGGTTTGGTTGTAGATTCCTCGGGAAGCGTCACTTCCACTGCACCAGTGCAGGTAGTCACTAGAGCTCAGGCTTTGCAGCAAAACCAAGAGACAAACCAGAGTAAGAACTCAGAGGCTAGTGAAACCGAGAGCGTGACAAAGAAAAGGACCCGAGCATGGAAAGATAGTCGGGAAAGAATGAAAAGACAATGGGCTAAAAAGATGAGTGAACTTGAGGAAAGCATAAGAGAAACCAAAGCTAGGATAACTGAAATCACCTCTCAAATCCCCTCTCACAATACCCCGCCTCCACCCCTTCCATCTCCGTCCGACTCACCACCTTCCCTACCGCCTCATCAAATCCCACCACCCCCTAGAGTCGGATCAGTGTTAGCTGATCCCACCCCTGAAGACTTAGACATGATGCTTAAAGCATATCAGGCCAGAATCCAAGAAGGGCCAAACATCACGGATCATGACAAGTGCTATCCTAGAGCTGACCTAGAGATAGAAAGAACCAAACTGTGCGCGAAAATGGTCGCATTGGCTCAGACTATGTTTGAAGCCAGTCGCCTTTTCAATTACTCGGGCTCAGCCAAGACGCAATTACACCTGGACGGATTCCTAGAAAAGTTAGAGAGGATAATTGCCAGGTCTGACAAGGAAGAAAAAAATCAGGAGAAAGGAAAAGCAAGCAAAAACCTGAGCCATTCCCCATCGGAAGTTTATGCAGCCAATTCCACTAAACCTTACAACTTCCCATCCTTAGAAAGAATAGAGAGGCCAATAGCACAGCCAGAAAAGGAACCTAACCCTCAAAGAAAGGAAAGGGCAAGAGAACGGATAAGCCAGCCTCTTCAGGAAGCCCACGCGCCTCCTCAAGACGCCTATATTCCTCCCCAAAAGGCAGATGAGCCTACCCCGAAAGCTTACGTACCTCCACAGGTGACCTACATTCCTTCTCAGAGAGCGCATGAGCCTGCTCGGAAGAGTAATAGAATAAGTAATCCTCTACAAGAAGCTTGTGCTCCAGCCATTTGCGAGAACGAGGAGAGAGTCAACAATAGAATCAGTCCTCCTTCACAGGTTGCTTATGCGCCCAATTCTACGGAGCCAGACACTTCTTCTTCTATGAATCGGTTTGCACCAGACTTCCTACGAGAGATTCAAGAAGATAAATGGGATAACGAAAGTGAGGTCGCCCCTCCTTTTGAACTTGTGGACGATGCCCACGACCAATTCCCACAAGACATCCCATCCATTTACGGGGAATATGAGAGTACTCAGTCTCACGAGAGATTGGACTTTGAGTCTAATTCCATACAAGAGCTACCCCACTTCACAGGCCCATGGGAAGCAAAGTCCACATGTATGAGAACACCCACAGTCATGGTAAGGAATGACGACTCAGTCATACCAAGGAACACGGAGGCAGTAACGAACACCAAGATGCAACGCGATTGCACTTTGGAAGAACTGCCTGAGAATAGACTAAACGCGCGGAATTGTGCAGCCAGTCGAGTAACTGAAATTGCAAAACCTCATTCCCGGGTAGGATCCCATAGGACAGTGCCAGAAATTCCTTTGGATAAGATAGGAGATATGTGTGAAGGTGAAGAAGGGAACACCTATCTTCCCATTACCTACCAGGACTACACCACTAAGGCAATTTTGGACTCAGGTGCAGGAGTTGCAATTGCCACTACTTCCCTTTGGAAGCGTTGGGGCAAGCCGGCACTCAGGCCAACGAGGATGAAATTGCAGATGGCCGATGGTCACATAGAGAGACCCCTAGGATTGCTAGAGGGAATAACTCTCACCACTTGTGGTGTCGAGTTTGAACATACCTTTGCCATATGTGACTTCAGCAAAAATCATGCCTATGAGATGATTTTGGGAAGACCATTCATGCGACAGTTGCAAGTGGTACAGGATTGGGGGACCAATTCTTTGTACCTGCAGCACTTAGGTGTTACAACCAAAGTCAATCTCAAGGATTATTCTCATAGAGATGTCCCTCCTATCCAATGGAATCCCATCCATAGAGCCAAAGATGATACAGAATCGGTGCATTCCATAGGGTCTGGATCCTCATGGATGCATGAAGATACTCACTTATGGATGTGCAAGGTAGCAGTAGAAGAAGAGAAGAGAGAAAAGGCCAGAGAAATAGGTGCAAACGAAACCCATAGACCCATTCAAGACCCAGCCTATGCACCTGTAGTGTTTCCAGACGAGGAATTTGAACCCCATGGCTGGGCAGAGATTTTAGCAACAATGGACGTAGCCATCAATGAAGAACAATGGACACCTCACTGTGATGAGGATGGCTATGATATTTCAGTCTTCTCCATAGAGCCAATCATGGGAGAGGCAGTTCTAGAAGAATGCGAACCTAGCCCTGATGCATTTGAGGATGCAAGTGACTCCGATCTAGAGTCAATCATTATGGACCCACCATTTGCATCAGATGAGGAATACTTCCATGAAGTAGAATTTCAACCCCAGAGGCATGGAGAAGTTACAAATGGTGTAAGATTAGCAACGCATATGACCCCTAAGGAAGAAGGAAAGAAACGAAAGAAGAGAGAAGCCTTACCAGAAGAGGAAGAATCTTTGTTTGAGGTCCCAGAAAATTTTAAGAAGTACGAGATAGATGACAGAAGAGTCATGATAAGAATGCCTAAACGAGAGGCACAATCAGGAGAGGCCTATGATAACAAAGAAACCACCAAGAAAATCGTAGTGGCCCTAGAAGAAGGAGAGGAGAGATGTACGTATATAGGCCATGACCTAACAGAAGAAGAGGAGTACGAATTGATAGCCTTGCTAAGAGAATACAGAGATGTATTCGCTTGGAGTTACAAGGATTTGAAAGGTGTTGACCCTGAGATATGCTCACACACCATTCCCATGACTTCAGATGCTAAACCCTCTAAGCAAAAGCCTTATACATATAACGATAATTACGCAGCTAAGATCAAAGAAGAGATAGATAGATTGGTCGAAGCTGGATTTATCTACGAAATTGAGCACACCGAATGGGTATCCCCCATCGTAGTGGTGCCCAAGAAGAATGGCAAGCTGCGTGTGTGCATTAACTTGAAAAAGGTTAATGCCGCCACGATTCGAGATAACTATCCGCTTCCCATCACAGAGCATCTCTTAGAAAGAGTGGCAGGCAAGGAAGTGTACAGCTTCCTTGATGGATTTTCGGGCTACAATCAAGTAGCCATAGCTCCAGAGGATCAGCATAAGACAGCTTTTGCCACAGAATGGGGCATTTTTGCTTTTAGAGTAATGCCATTTGGGCTTACCAATGCACCAGCTACTTTCCAGAGGCTGATGTGCCATGTGTTTAAGGAGTTCCTGAGGAAGAGTTTAGAAGTCTATGTTGATGACCTTTGTGCTCATTCCAATGTTAGACAAACCCATATTCCGGAACTCAGGCAAATCTTTGACAAATGTAGAGAGTACCAAGTCTGCCTGAACCCAGAAAAGTGCGTTTTTATGGTCAGGCAAGGCAAGATTCTAGGACACATAGTGTCAAAGAATGGCATATCTACGGACGAAGAGAAAGTGAGAGCCATAGCGGAGCTACCTAGGCCAAAGAATGTCAAGGAAGTACAAGCTTTCATGGGGCATTGTGGTTATTATCGACGATTTATACACATGTATGCTGTCATTGCAAAGCCCATGTACGGACTTCTGACAAACTTTGAGTGGACGGATGAATGCGAGAATTCCTTCCAAGAGCTTAAACGAAGATTGTGTTCAGCACCAATCTTGACCACACCAGATTGGAACAAGCCATTCCATGTTCACGTGGATGCATCCAATTATGCTATTGGATGTGTGCTCGCACAACCTACTGGTGAAGGTAATATGGATCTTCCAATTGCCTACGCCAGCAGACAATTGAATGCGGCTGAACGGAATTACACCACAACAGAGCGCGAAGGATTAGGCATGGTATATGCAGTCAAGAAATTTAGGCACTATTTGCTTGCAAATAAGTTTAAATTTTTTACGGACCATCAGGCATTGTTGTACTTAGTAAACAAGCCATGCAATACAGGAAGATTAGTGAGATGGTTTCTCTTGCTAATGGAATACGACTTCGAGGTTGTGGTAAGAAAAGGAAGGACTCATTTGAGAGCAGATCATCTCTCTAGGCTCACATCGGGAGAAGCCCCACAAGGAGTGCCAGATGACCTCCCTGATGCTTACTTGTTTAATCTGGAAGTTGTACCGCAGTGGGCCAAGCCAATCGTACCAGTATTGACCTACGGGCCTAACCATCCAGTGGTAAACACACGGAATAGAGAGGTTGTAAAAGCCCAAAAGTATCACATCATGGCCGGAAGCATGTACAAGCACACAGATCAAGGGATCTTGGCTTGTTGCGTAGAAGAAGATGAGTACGCTAAATGGTTGCAATTAGCACATGTAGGTGCGTTAGAGCAACACCATTCAAAGCAAAGAACTTTGCAGACTCTAAAGAGATTCGGAGTGCATTGGCCAACTATGGAAGCGGATGTCCAAAAGTTGTGCAAGGAATGCCCAATCTGCTGCACTAAGCCACCTGTGGAACACGCCACTCTCTATCAAATATCCATTGTGCCAGATTGGAGTGAACCTCTAGTATCATTCTTGCGGACAAACACATTCCCCCCAGACATGACTCTAGCTAGGAAAAGGAGTTTAGAACAAGAAGCCTTGGATTACTCACTCATCGGTGATAATCTATATAAGCGCGGTAAAGATGGTTACCTGAGATTATGTGTCCATGAGAGTGAATATCTTAAGATCTTAGACACTGCTCACCAAGGTGTAGCAGGAGGACACTTTGGACCAGATCGGGTAATCAAGGCAATATTATTTGCGGGCTTCTGGTGGCCTACCCTTCACATGGATGCACATACCTATGTGAAACGGTGTGATATCTGTCAAAGGACTCAGTATCCTATACGCAAAGATGAGATGCCACTGAAACCTATGATGGGTGGACGTGCATTCTCTAAGTGGGGAATAGACTTCGTAGGTCCTATTAATCCCCCAGCGAAAGGTTCTCATGCAGAATACATCATTGTGGCAACAGATTATCTCACCAAGTGGGTAGAGGTAAAAGCTACAACCAAGAACGATGCTCAAACAACGGCCAAATTCTTGTTCGAGAATGTATTCACGAGATATGGACTACCCATAGAGCTTGTAAGTGATAGAGGCACTCATTTCTTGAACGAAGTGATTGAAAATCTACTCCAAGAATTCTTGGTAATACACAAGAAGTCTGCCCCTTATCACCCTCAGGCTAATGGACAAGCTGAGAGTACTAATAAGATTTTATGCAATGTACTGACAAAACTAGTGAACACTAAACGCTCTGATTGGGACAAACAGCTACACCATGCTGTTTGGGCATACCGAGTTGCCTACAAAACGGTGCTCCAAGCCACCCCCTTTCAGATGGTATTCGGCCAAAACGCTGTGCTACCCTTGGACTTCCTAATCCCTACATTGAGAGTAGCACAAGAGCATGAATGGACAGGTCATGAGCTCTCCTCTAGGATCTTTGACCTTGAACGATTAGGAGAGACAAGACTGAGAGCCGCTGCAGGGATATATGCAGCCAAGAAGAGACAGAAGGCATATTTCGATGCCCATGTGAAGGATAAAGGCCTGAAAGCAGGAGATCTAGTCTTGGTCTATACACTCAAACAACACGCGAGAAAGCTAGAAAAGAGAGGCTACGGACCTATGATCATCAATAGGATCTCCACAAGCGGAGCGGTACAATTGGCCACATTAGAGGGTGATGTTCTCCCAAATTATATTAGTGGTTGCAGAGTCAAGTTGTACCAGGAACCCCTCACAGAAGAAATGCTTAGCCGACTCAATACTGCTAAGAAACGCAAAGAGGAAGAAAAGCGAGTGCGAGAAGAAGCTCAAGCAGAAGCTTTAGAACGCATTAGAAGAATGAAATTACGTAGGCAAGGTAGAGAGCAGCCTAGGACAAATGACTATGCAGATCAAGGATATCATGTGGCAATGTGTGAAGTCGCAGGAACAAGCTCGCATAGGATAATTGATAGACGTCCTTTCGTAACCTTAGATATAGGACAAGGAAAGAGTGCAAGGACCGTAAGAGCCTTGATTGACTCGGGTGCAGCCACTAGTGCTGTTAGAATGTCTTACTGTCAAGAGTTACAGTTAACTGTCAATCCTGTGGAGGCATATCTTATAGGATTGGGAGGCGTGGAAACCCCTTGCATGGGCGAGGTGGAACTTCCCCTCTACATTCATGATGAAGCAATGACAGTTAAAGTACTAGTGTGTCAGGATGAGGATCTCACTGAGCCTCTTGTCCTGGGTCAAGATTGGATTTATGACCAAGCAGTCAACCTAAACCTAAGAAGTGGACTTCTCCAGGTTTGGGTCAATCATAGTCGAGTTACAATAGAATTAGACAATCAAGCACTCAAGGAACTAGGAAAGGCACGGACTCCTGGTCCTTCCAGGAGTACACATGAAGATGACCATGCTGTTCTTGTCCAAAACTATGTGTTGCAGAGGAATGATATTCGCAAAAAAGGAGTCAGGAATGCAAAGGAACTCCCTTCTTTTCCAAAGGCTGGAAAGAGGCAGCAACCCAAGGTGGATCAAAGGCAGAAGAAGCAGGGTACTACCTATGTCAGAGATCAAAAGTACATGTACCTGCGCAGCAGAACAGCCCAGCAAATAGATCAGGTATGGGTGCGGAAAGGCGAACGACCAGTTGCACCACCGTCAACTACAGGGGTAAAGCCTCTTATTAGTGACCAACAACGCAACGCTAATAAGAAGTCTTTCAGAAATTCTTCTGCTAAAGTAAAATCTATTTGGGTGCCCAAGAAGTCGATGAAGGCAAGCCCACAATCAAGACAAATTTGGGTGCCTAAGGCTTGCTTGATGGCACAAGTAGCTACGCTGAGGCCACAACTTAAACAGCATAACGCAGCGATGCATACTGCCAGATTTCACTCGTTCTCAACACTCATGTACACACCAAAACCCAAGAGCGTACATGTAATCAATTGTAAATGGGTCCCAAAAAGGCCTCATCTTCAAACCACGACACCGAGAAGGCTCTGTAGAGACTCTCCGAAACCGAAAGCACAGCCCACCCACTGCATTTGGCAGCCTAGGGTCTGTAATAAACCCCCCGACCCCAATTTGTAAATTCATAACCCACTTACTAACTGCAATAGTTTCCTAGGACAACACAATCACTAACTACACACACTATCTTCATGCACTTACTAATCACTAACTCACCTTCTACCTTATGTTAATGTTGTAACGGGGACAACAACGGATTTATTTTGTCCATTACAATGTTAACACATGGTTCTATATTCTCACAGAACCAATCAGCAAACAGGCCATGGCAGAAGCAGGTACCAGCGCTCAAGCCGGATCTGGTCCCCAGATCGTGGACATAGAAGCACTTCTCCTTGAGCCACGCCTCACCGCAAGACCGCAAGAGCTTCGAGAAGTGCATGTGCTCCCCATCCAGGATCCTCCTCAAGGACACACCTCTCAAGTAGGTAAGCATGCGCATTGGTTCAGTGATGTTGCTGGACCACTGGGCGATGGAACCTACTTCTGGGAAGCAGAATTGGAATTCAATGGCAAATGGGGTAGATACCACTTTTTCACACGCGAATTTGAAAGCTACCAAAATGCCGAAGTCATGAGATCAGTTTGGGTCAAAGCAGGTGTGGAAAGTTATTTCAGGACTCACATACCAAAGCCGGACTTTTTACGATGTTCATATCTGATCAGTACAATCACGCCGAGCAGGGCCAAAGGAGGCGACAGCACCTTTGTGTTGCCATCACTGCTGCCGGGTAATGAGCTTAAAAGGTTCAAGCTGGACCTCAATCTGGTAAGAGAAGCTTTGGGAATGTATGGCATGCACATCCCCACAGAAAAGGAAACCATGGTCCCAGGTCGAATGAAGCACAAGGATCTGAATAAGTTGAAGGATATGGTAGCCATGACACCTACCATTGCGCTTCACCTGCGAACCATCATGCAGCATTTTGCGTTTCCCGCCCAAGAACGATTCACAATGCCCCCGAAAAAAATATGGTTCAGTTTATATCTAGCAGAAACCGAAAGCCTACCCATCAATGTGCCACACTGGATAATAGACCAGATCCACCTAGCACATCAAAGGTGGAACAAGAAACAGAAGAATGTACTCCACGGGTGTTGTGCATTGACCAGAATAATCTACAGATGCTTGGCTTATGACGTGCCTGTTCAGCGGGCACTCGTATGGTCCCGAGTCCAAGAATTCCAAAGAAGACTATCAACAGCAGGTCCCCCATCCAAGAAGATGAGGGGGGGAGTCCAACTACCCTGTGCTCAACCAAGGGGAGCTACCGCTACACCAGAAATCACTCCTCCCCAGACACGACGAGTTAGGCCATTCACAATCCGGTTACCAAGACCAAGCACGGAGGGGCCTAATCTGGTTTTTCCCCCCATTCCATCCGATTTGGAATTCCCGCAGGGATTTACTCTTGAGGACCTCACGGATGAGGAAATTGCCCGATTAATCTATGACTCTAACCTCGAAGCGGAAGCAGCGCGAGATCAGGAACCACGACCCAAAACAACATCGGCCCCCACCCAACCCCGAGTGGTAGAAGTCGATGTAGACGAACAAGAGTCAGGAGGAGACGAAGAAGAAGCCGACGAAGAACAACAGCAAGAATATGACGAACTCTCCGAGTTAGCAAGTGCCCCAGCATATTCGGCACAGATCAAGAGACTATATCGAACCATGCGACTGGTTCAGGAACAGCATAAGATGTCTCTCGAACAGGGCAAAAGACTCATGAACGACTTGCTAGCGGAGGAAGGTGTGGATGATTTGTTCATTGAGTCCATGAACCTTCATGCCGACGCTGTAGGACTGGACGAGGCCATCCATGAGGCAATGGCCTACATCCACAGGTTTGAAAAAAGAGTTCCTACTCGTCCCAGGAGATCCGGAAAGCAAATTCACATCAATACATCAGCACCTGGCGAGTCAGCGCAAGCAGAAGAATATCACGAAGCACCGTTATCACCACCATCCCCACCTCACACTACACAATTCACTCCACCGCAAGACACTAACACTACCACATCCACTACCACTACCGTTGTCATGGGCATCCCACTCTCCCCGGGAATCCAATTCGGGGGAGTCACCATGCCCACCTTCACCACCCTGTTCACCGATGTCACATCCACTCCACCAACGATTCCCATCTACACAGTCACTCAAACAGTTGACACGATGGAAACATCACCTGCCACAGCACCACTCCCTCCCCCCATGCCACCTTCATCACCCATACCCCCTCCACCCACATCTCCACTTACATCCACAGCATTCACCTCTCCCATTCCCGCCCCCACTCCCCCTGCATCTTCACCTTTCCCAACATTATTTAATGTAAATAACATATTTTTTGCATTAAACCAATGTGTATACCAGCTCCAACATGAGTACAAAGCTCTGGACAACCGGTATCAGCAACTGGAAACGCACCACCAGAACTTACAAACACAATTTCACATTCTACAAACAGAAAATGCAGAACTGAATCAACGCTACGCGACGCTTGAGCAGGCTCACCAGACATTACTGACAGCACCCCAACCATCGACAGAATCAGGTGCCAAACAACTAGAAGCTCTGCTCGAGGTATACCAAGCCGATAATCTCAAAGTCCGGCGTAACCTGGCACTTCTTAGAAAACACATGGCGGCCGCCCTAGAAGAAAACAAGAGACTGCAGCAGCAAAATGAAGCTAATCTAGAAGCAGCAATGGAAGGCGCTCCACACGAAATTGATCCAGAGCAGTTTAAAGCGGTGCCCTCAGCGACAATGACGACCATCTTGGACAGCTATGCAGATCTATTAGAAGCTCATGATGACTTGGAAAGGGAACGTGATGCGCTGCGCAATCAACTCCAAGAGCAACAGACAGCACCCAAAGTCACGGAAACGACCACGACTTCAGAGGAAGTCAAGGCATTGAAAGAGCAGGTGGCCGAATTACAAGCAAGATTACTCACACATGAAAGGCAACCCTCTCCAGTCGTCGAACCAGAACCCGAGGATTTGGTACCCATCGAGGTAGATGAGACGTATGAGGAACCTTACGTTCCTATGCCAATGCCAGGTGGTGAACAAACGGCAGAAGGAATGGATACGCTAGAAATCGAAGTACCTGAGTGGCTCCAAACACTAGAGAAAACGGCATCAACTCATGAAGATCGAGTAGCAGTTCAGATCCAATCCATGGCAAAGATAGAGGACACTATTATTAAATCAGAATACTTCCGCAGCATGTCCCACCATAGATGGATCGGAACCAATGATGATCAATACGTGCCCTATTGTATACTCCTGGCGGACTACAATGCAGAAATCCAACATAAATGTGGCAAACCTCCAACGTTTGCCACACAATTTGGGCCAGATGACATCCCAGAGAGTGCTAAAAAAGGATCCATTCATCAACCCACTTGGAGGATTCGACTCCTCGAAACCTATCCAGAGATGGTTCGAACCTGGACGAATATGCCTCTTTTTATTAAATATAACCCTTGTTATGTTCCGGTACTCCGCAGACGCACATGGCCAGAGTTTACCATTGCAGTCAAGAATATCAAGGGATGCGCCAAATGGTTAAACTATGTCTATCTAGCACCCCCTCAAGGGCCTCCCACCGTCAATTACATGATCTCCACTATACGGCACTGGAGCCTCCGATTAAAGAATACCCCTGATGTAATGGCCCAGATGTGCATGAAAATTTTTGAGTTAATGCTTATTACATTCAGGACATTCAAGAATATCAAGGACCCACACTTCTCAGGCGTCGGATTCCTTACAGGAAACCAAGATTTAGTGTATGACATGAGCACCACTCCTTCCATAGAGGTGATATACGCTTGGCACGCCAGAATAAAATACCTCCCGGCCTGCTTTAAACAAACATTCGAAGAGATGTTCATAACAGGGTTCTGGGAATACCACTCAGAAATATTTGTACCCAGACCCTCACATCTCCTCCATTTATTTGCTGTGGAGCGAACCATTCACTCAGAGCAGCTACGGGTGCCACATCCAGATGTCCCAGGGCCAGTCAATTGGGATGCATTGCTGACAGATCTAGCAAGGGGACTCAGGTTAGAAGAACACCACCTCGCCGCCGATGTTGTACAATACTACGTACAAAAAGCAGCTAGACAAGGGTCTGTCAGGGGCGACAGACGCGAGAGTGGGGGGGGTGTTGGCAGTAGCCTTGGTACATCAGGATCTACAAGACGTGAAAGTCAAAGAAGGGAGTCAGAGCGAAGGGACAGCACAAGCAAACAGGGCAGTCAAAGAAGATCTGGCAAGTAGGCCAATATTTTTTCAAAACATTAATGCAAATCAGAGAGATGGACACGCAGGGAAGAAGAGCAAGTAGGGAGCTTGAAGATATGTATGGCAGATCACTAGAAGAAATCCCTACAACAACAGTGATTTTTATCACTAATAATCATTGTAAATCTCATTTCACATTTTTGTAGCTCCATTTTGTGCAAGCCAAGGAGTCCTTGAGCTTGAGGAGCCTTAGAAGTAGTTGCGTACCAATTTTCATAATTTTTAGATCTCGTTTGAACCCCAAATAAGCCCTGGAACCTAATTTTTAACTAGGCCGGACACTAGGTCTGGACAGGGCCAAAAGCTAGTCAAAAACTATAAAAGGAGCTAGAGAGCTCATTTTGGAGGGTGGATTGTAATTGAAACGAACTTGTAAGAGCATTTTGAAAGTAATCTAAAAAGCTCCATTGATTCTCACTCTTTGTCTTGCCTAGTGTGCGCGTGTGTGTGTATGTGTGTGCATGCTAGTGTGCTTCTCACTCACGCACTTGTGCCGCCACTTGCTCGAGGTCTTCATACCATCCTCACGTCTTCCCGGATTGACATTAAAGGAGGTGCTACTCATCATTGAGCTACAAGACCCCAACATCTGGGTGTCTCCTAGTTAAGAAAACCTCACCACGACCCTCTTTATCCAATGTAAAAGTCTTTATGCAAAGAATGTAACCGCTATATCAATGACCACATGGACGTACATAAGTGGTATCCACAGAAGCGTACATGATGTGTATGTGCTCAATATATGTAGTAAAATGACACTAAAAGGCTAAATGCACAGCCCAAAAACTAGCCAATAACTCCAGCAAGTGTCTGTCAACTCTGATGTTTTTGGCTCAAAAACCTGCATAAATTTGCAGCGACTGCTCCCACCAAAATTGAAAACCTTTCCAGAAACCTGTAGTTTTGTGAGTGTGGCTGAAAAACACAGCCCCAAAGGTTGATATTTGTTGTCGGAGAAGTACAAAGAACACTCTTCTTGAAGCTCACGGACCTGTGTGAAGAGAACTATGTGCAAAAGTGCTCCAAAATGGCTCCAAAAGACACCCAAAAATGCTTCAAAAATAGGCTTCGGAAGCAAAGAATGAAGCTTTGAGGGACCAAAACATGTTCAAGGTAATGTCAACCTTAGTCTTTCCCCTTCTTCAGACACCACAAGAGTGTAGCTTAGTGGCAAGAGATTGCCACGGTTAAGCGAGCTCTAGGGGGAACAATACTGGGATGGGTGACCTCCTGGGAAGTATCAGGAACCTCTATATTCCTTGATCATTGAGTTCCTCTCTCGCGCGTAGCCAACGGTGACTTTGGTGACTCGGATTACAAGGTATGCCAAGGTCTATGCCTTGGTCGTTGCCTTAGTCGTAAGCCTTGGAGAAGGGGGGGCTCGCTTCGATCGCACAAAAGGAACAAAGCTTCTTTCGTTGAACTGCTCTGATACCAGTGAAGTAATTCGATGGCGATGCACCATCATGCGCTCTCCTTATTGAGAGCTCCATGATGATATCCTCGGAGTAGATAATGGATCTCCTAAAGCCGCATACGGTACTCCGCACAAAGACTGTAGAATACACAAAAAACACAGTACACATGGAGCACGAAGACATACCTCTTAGGTCTTACAAATGCGATCAAACTTACAGTCTGTGGCTGACTAGGCCACTATATGTTTTATTAAAGAACATATACAAAGAAGTGTCCGGTGGCCATTTGGCCTTTCAGATGGACACTAATGATAACAGTGCAAAGAATGCTCTTGCGAGGTCTTATCTACTAAACTCAATCTCTGATTTCTTGTTACCACACATTAGGAATTGTAAACCTCCCAAGAGACTTGGGAAGTACTCTCATCATATTTCTCATGAAATACAAGAGCTAGAAAGAATCAATTATGGATGGAATTTACAACTCTAAAGAAACAACCAAAGCAAGGAGTGGTTGATTATGTAACCAAGATGAAACATAATGCTGACCACCTTGCAAGCATTGGAGAGGAGATAGAAGAACAACACATATTAAGGCAGATCATTAATGGAATCAAGGCTAATGATAAGTGGGAGTCCTTCACCATGGTAATGGACCTCTACATGGATATGCAAATACCTAACCTCAACACCTTGATGGGGCAACTCTTCACCCATGAGACAAAGCTCAACAAGAATGGTGACAACTCTAGAGGTAACCAATCTTCTTCCCTTTATATGGATAAGAATAAAGCTAAAGATAAAGGTAAAAGCAAGAAGAATGAAGAAGAGGCTAGTACCTCTCAACCTAATTATGCAAGAAGAGGAAGAGTTGCTAGAGGAAGGGATAGAGGAGGAAAGCAAGGCAGGGGGAGACCCTACAACAATTCACCTTGCAACATTTGTGGTCTTACCAACCACACCACAGAAGGATGCTTCAAGAATACAAGGAATCAAAGGGGAAGAGGCTTCCATAGAGGTAGTTGTGGAAAATCCAGAGGCAAGTACAACAATGATGGAGGCAACTACAACCATAACTACAATCAAGGCTACAACAACAACAATTATCAAGGAGGTTTCAGAGGAAGAAGGGACAACAACAATTATACTGAAGACCGAGAAGATTCACTACTCATCATGAACATGACATCCAAACAAGGTAAAGATGATGAGCATCTTTTCTACATTGATTCAAGTTGTTCCAATCATGCAACCAAAAATGTAGCTCTATTATTTGACCTTGAAGAACCCAAAGGGAAGCATGAAGTACAGACAGGTGATGATACTAAACACTCCATCAAGAAAATTGGAAATGTCAAAACATCTGATGGTAGCATGAACCTTTTGAGTAAAGTTTTTTATGTGCCAACTATAACCAAAACCTATTTAGTGTTGGGCAGATTGTTGAGAAAGGTTTGGAGGTCAGATTCACTAATCATGGAGCATATGTGGAAGACCCTCAACAAGGTTTCAAAAGGATTGCTAAAGGTGAGAAGTATGGTAGATTATTCACATTTGAAATTGAAGACACAAGGAACATAACACTATTCAATTATAGAGATCAAACCTTATTTGAGTTAGAAATATGGCACAAAAGGCTAGGACACATAGGAGAAAGAACTCTAAAGCAAATATGTAGGGATCAAAGTGTGCTTGGCATTCCCAATGTGACCAAGAAACATATGATATACAAATGTGGAGCATGTTGATTCCGCAAAGCTCACAGGCAACCATTCAACGGGAAGGGATACATTCATGAAGACTATTTGGAGCTTGTACACACTGATGTGTGGGGTCCTAGCAAAGATCCATCAATATCAGGTTCAAGGTGATATGTTTCATTTATTGATGATTACAGTAGATGGACAATCCTTTATTTCATGAAGCATAAGTATTAGGTATTTACATGTTTAAAAAAGTACTTGGCACTATTTGAAAACTAAAAAGGAAGGAGCTTGAAGAGGATCAAATTTGATGGAGATGGTGAGTGCTTTTCACATGAATTTGATTCATTTCTACAGGACAGAGGCATAAAAAGGGAAGTCACAACAAGATACACTCCTGAGTTGAATGGAGTGGCAAAGAGAATGAATAGGTTAACTGTTGGAGCTGCTAGGTCTATGTTGAATGAGAAGAAGCTACCTAATCATCTATGGGTGGAGGCTGTTTCCATAGCCACCTACTTGGTCAATAGGCTCCCATCCAAATCTTTGGATGGTATGACACCCTATGAAGCATGGAATGGCAGGAGACCCTCATTGGACCATTGCATTTCTTATACACAAATTCCTTCACAAATTAGAGGAAAGGTTGGCCCTAAAGCATAGAAATGTATATTGATTGGGTATGACTAGAACCAAAAGGGCTATAGGTTGTACAATACCACTAACAAAACATTTATAGTTAGTACAGATGTAGTGTTTGATGAAAATAATTCATGGTTTGAAGATGATTGCAGGAAAGTCAAGTTATGATTTGGAAAATGATTTTCCAACCCTCACTCAAGAAGATCAACAATTAGTAGAAGATATCAACTCAGAGGATGAAGAGTAGATTGACTTCAAGGCTTGGAAGTCAAGAGGCAAGATCAAACTCAAGCAATTAGAAGACATACTAGAGTCTTCAAATCAAGCATTAAGGAGATCACAAAGAGAAAGAAAAAAGCCCATAAGGTATGGTTATGAAACATCATTAGTCACCAAACATTCTGTGTATATCACTAAAGACTCTATGACAGAAGAGCCTTCTTCATTTGAAGAGGCTAAGAAGAAGAAAGAATGGAGAGAAGCCATGCAAGAAGAAGTAGAAGCACTTCAGGAAGATCATACTTGGGATTTAGTTCCCAAGAAGCCAGGCATGAATGTAATTGGATCAAAGTGGATATACAAAATAAAAAAGAACTCAGATGGCTCTATAAACAGATACAAGGCAAGGTTAGTGGCAAAGGGATTTGCCCAAATTCCTGGAGTGGACTATGAAGAAACCTTTTCACATGTGGCAAAGATGCCAACAATTAGGGTTTTGGTAAGTGTTGCTGCTTCTACAAATTGGAATCTATATCAGTTAGATGTCAAGAATGCATCCTTAAATAGATGGATATAAGAAGAAGTGTATATGGCACAACCACCGGGTTTTGGAGATGAAGATAAAATAGGTTATGTATGCAAGCTACGGAAGGCACTCTATGGACTCAAGCAAGCTCCTAGAGCTTGGAACCATAGGCTTGTTACTTATTTGCAGGACCAAGGCTTTGTGGCTAGGAAGGTAGATTCTTCTTTATTTGTTAAGAAGAACAAATCAAAAGTTATCTACTTATGTGTCTATGTAGATGGCATCATCATTATAGGGAATGATGCTAATGGCATCAAGAAGGTTAAGGCTCAATTAATGGAAGAATTCAAAATCAGTGATCTTGGTTTATTGACCTACTTTCTTGGCTTAGAGCTTGTGTACACAGATTCTGGTATATTTATCACTCAAAGGAAGTACATACATGATATGTTGGCAAAGTTCAAGATAGAGAACACTAAAATTGTAGGTACTCCTATGAAACTCAATCATAAGTTGAGTTCTCATGAAGGAGAACTACTTGATGATGTTACAAGTTATCAACAACTTGTAGGAAGTCTCAATTATGCTACTCTAACAAGAGTAGACATTGCCTATGGAGTAAGTAGTACATTGAGTCAATTTATGCATGCACCAAGGAAGCCTCATATGGAAGCTGCAAAAAGGGTGCTTAAGTATTCAAAGGGTAAAATGAATGAAGGGTTGTTCTATCCCTTCACTTCCGACATAGATATAAAGATGTATTCTGATAGAGATTGGGATGGCTCCAAGGATGATAGGAGGAGCACTTCAAGGTACCTATCTATTGCATGTTCAAATGTCATATCATGGTCATCTAAGAAGCAACCAACTGTGGCTTTATCTTCCACAGAAGAAGAATATAGAGGTTTGGAAAATGCAACTCAAGAAGCTGTGTGGCTTAAGCAACTATATGCAGATTTGGAGATACACTCTTACACTCCAATAATCTTTGGAGACAACACTAGCTCACTTCATTTGGCTGCTAATCATGTATATCATGCAAGGACTAAGCACATTGAAGTGCACTATCATTATGTAAGGGAGAAATTGCTTAGCAAGGATATTCAACTATCCTATGTATCAACTCATTTAAAATGTGCAGATATACTCACAAAGTGATTGGATGGAACAAAGCTAACAGATTCAAATTGATGATTGGGTTGCAGGAAATCAAGGAGAAATGAAGACCAAGCATGTTAGGATTGAGGGGTAGCTATTCGTACAATTAAAACCAAGCCCACAACTTGGTTAATTAGCTCATACTTGATCAATTATGCAAGACTTCATATGATCAACCTCTTGTAAAAAGTTCTTCACATTTACCTTTGTAAAAGTGGTACACATCCATGTGGAGTTAGGAAGCTCTAAAATCATGACTCATTTGGTTGTTGAGTGATGATGCAATCTATCCTATACTTTAGGATTCACCTTTTAGGTAGATGTTTGAATTTGATTTCAAACTTTGGCTCCAAGTACAACTATAAGAAGAGAATAAAAAAGCCCCCGTGTAATCTTGAGCCCATGAGATCATTTTGAGGGAGATTCATTATGAAGTGAGAGCTTATCTCATAGCTCATTCACCTCTCACACATTGATCAATGTATTATTTCCAATGATATTGTATTTGTATATGATTTAATACATATATGATCATTACATTCTCATTTCACTTCTCTCTTATAACTCCATCAAAACAGCGATCTTCTCAGAGCTTGTTCTTAGTGCATGGTTAATCATTTGTCATGATTTTAAGCATGCTAGATTCAGCATACTGTCTAGTACATGCCTAAAAACTTTCATTAGCATTGCTTTTCCAGATCGCGAGGTATTAACATTTCTTTGCTCACTGGTTTGTTGACTATTGCACCCCGTAAATGTCGGGATGGTGCTGTGATTTGCTAAACATCTTTCTCTGTATGTTGCCCATCATTTTTAATGAAATCACTCATGATTGATATCCTACTAAGTTAATTAGAGTTCCCAAAAAGGAATTAAGCCAATTGCTGCTGTACTCAGAGAATTGTTCAAAACATTGAACAGGTGTAAGAACAAAAATAACAAGTTTTTTGTTCTTGGATCAACTCCTACCTATCTGTTTTGATCCATTGATTAGTGGTCTGACTCCTCTTATTCCACACAATTCACCTGTATTTGTTGTTGATGGAGAACCCCCTCCCTTGAAATGGGTAGTGGGGGTGAATCATCTCAAGAAGATATCAGTTGTACCTTTGAGTACCTCTTTTGGGGAAGCAAATTGTAGTTCACAGCCAAGCAGAAATAAGCACTTCAAGTGCATTGTTGATGAATGCATGAAATTTCTCGAGCTCCTTGAAATTCTAGTTTTGAGAGCAAAGCACGAGGCAGACGCCTCTATGCAGAGCTACAAAAGCGAGGCTTTGTAGATGCATGTGTGACATCTGATAGTGATGTATTCCTATATGGTGTAGAGCATGTTATAAAGATTTGCAAAGTAGATTTGAAGGATCCTCATGTGGATTCATACATGATGAAAGGCATTGAATCCTTCTTGGGATTGCATAGGAAAAATTTGGTTGCTCTAGCATTGCTTGCTGGCTATGACTATAATGTATCTAGAGTTTCTAGAATAGGCTGCCATAGTGCAGTTCAATTAATCAGTGGCCAAAGATCCACAACACACAATCCTTGTAAGTATCAGCAATACATGATACTTGGGCTCCATGATATGATACTTGGAAATTTGTTACACAACATTTTCCTTGTGGTGATATGATTCCTGTCTCAATGATATACAACACTTAGGTCATGTGACAACATTTGGCTTGTATCGTCAATACAGAATACTCATCAAGGATGACACACAATACTTGATACTTGAGTATCATGTGATGATACTTGACTACTCATGATACATGATACCTAGGTATCGTGATACAAGTCTAGGAGTAAGGTATCAGGAATATGTGATACCTTCCAGGTATTAGTGACACACAAAAATTTGGTATCATGATATCAAACTCAACCTATCATGATACATGGACTTTTCTTATACCAAAATAAACTTTAGAGTGATCAGTGGATTCCTCATGCTCTCCTCTCTTCCCCTATGTGCAACAAAAATACCTTTTTTTTCTCCAAAAACATTCCTCATGATACTCGGGTGGTGTGGTTTCTCCCCATGTGTGTGGATATGGATAAAAGTGATATATTCAGTGTGTAGGGATGACCTCAAGGAGTCTCTCTCTTAATTTCTAGCTCTAGACTCTTGTTGTCAACTGAGTTCCAGGTGATGCCAACTTGAACGATATTGGTCATTGTTAGCTCTCTCCATTATACCTGTACTTTTACAAATGGATTTTAATGTGGTTGGTTTTCATCGCTAATCAAGATCGGTGAACTTTGAAAAAATGCACTTTTTTTATTTTTGGGGGTTTTGGGTCTCTGAATCTACTTCAAGGCTCTTTATCTAACTCCTTACCCTAACATCTCTTCTCCTATTATATCCCTAAAAAACTTGCCACACACACTAGGTATATGAGTAAACAAGTGCAAGTGATTGATGGCTTGCCATGATACTCAATTCCTTTGTCACATTCACTGTCTTCAAAATGAAACTCTGACCATCACATAGGCACTTTGACTTGTGCCCTCATCCTTAGCAACAACACCAAAAATGTGTGCATTGAACTAACAAGGCCCTATGCACTCATGAAAAGGGAGAGTAGCTAGCCCTCACACATCCAACAAGTGCACATAGTGGTGGTTTGATATGCACACACATTAAATTATAAAATCGAGAGTATGAACTAGTCATGTGCATGGAAACATGTGTACCAATGATGGTAGATGTGGAAAGGGTCAAGTAATGCATGCAAAAGTGGGTATCCACCTTACATGACACCTTTTACATGAGTGTGAGTCCTGATACTTTATGCAACAACAAAAACAAAACAAGAAATATCTCCTAGCTCTAATATGGACAATAGAGATCCATTTCAAAGCTCTCAATGAGACCCATCCGATGGTGGTATTTCAGATCAATTCGACTACTTTGCTTCAAGTTACACCTAAAAACCTCAGTTTTGATAATCACCTACTTACACCCAACAAATCCCTACGTTTCACACACATGATACCAATGAAAAAATGTGGCAAAGAGGTAGAAAATGCCTTCAAGCACACATTTCGCACAAATTACTCTCAAAGTGACTTATATACAAGTGCCATAAGTTTGGTCCTTTCACACATGGGATGGGAACCTCCTCTAGAATCTCTAAAATCGTACTCTTGTAAATGGATATTGTTACAATCTTTAGAGAATATGCATCTAAAGATAGCCTTTAATGAATTTACAAGCCTTTCAAGTGTTTCACAATGGAAATTATTAAAGAAAAAGTGCTGATTCTTGAAAACTTTGTAAGCTTGCTCTTCCTCTCCTCTTGTCTTTACTTTTCTCCTTCTCTTATCGTCACACTCTTCTGCAACAATTTGCTACATGCTTCCACAACTTGGGTTTTAACCTTAGTAGCTCCTCTAAAGTGACATGACACTACACTTTAGTGTTTCTAAATACTTCAATGTTCCTAGCTATTTCAATGCTCCTAGGTAGAACAGATTCCTTGTTTTTCCACAATCAAGACAAGAACCTTGTATCACTATGGGTTGAGGTTGCCGTCATGGAGGGAGTGGAAAATCACATATGAAGTGATCTCCCTAACATCTATAGCAGGGTCCTCTAGGTGCATGTAGTCTCATCTTTGTCAATTGGGGCTTCAGGTTTGGATTCATGTACATTTCATTAAAATATTCAAGCTCCCAATTAGGTTTTACTAGTGGTGCTTCATATTGCTAGATCTCATTATGGTTAGGTGATTTTGTATAGTAAGCCAAGGGGCTATTTATATGTGTTGAATTGAAGCTTTGAGCATTAGGGTCACTATATGAAATCAAAGGAGAACTTGGCTCCAAAGATCTCTTTAAGTGATCTTTTGCCACTGCATATTTGACTAAAATTACATTGGAATGGTGTGGTGGTTGTTCAAATAACATTGGTTGAGGTCTTTGTTGTGCTTGATAGTATGACTAGTATGGTTACTGTGGCCTATAGTATGGCTCTTGATATTGGTTTTGATATCTACCTAGTTGCTAGTATGGTTGTTTTTTTTAATAAAAGGAAGTTCGGACATGGCCTACTCTCCTGGACTTTAATTAAAAGAAAAAATGATACAAGTGAATGGGGCTAGTGCCCTTGGGATCCCCCGAATCCCACAAAGCGGGGGTAGAACTTGACTCTAGAGACTGTTACACAGAAGGTTAATAACCCTCTCATCCCCTTCATGCGGGGCCCACTTGGATATAAGCTTCTTACTCTCGATGAGAAAGACTTTTTGGTGTCTAAAAGGTGGGGGCCTATTGCATTTGGAGACTCTTTTGCCAAGGAGGAACAAAGACTTCTAAATGGACCACTCTTTGGAGGGTGCCCAAAGTTACATGCACACTATTCCTTCCGAATCTTCTAGAGGGTTTCCCCTATAATAGCATTCCATAGTGCCACTGAGGAGCCAATTGATTTGCCCATGAGTGCTTACTTCGAGGTGATTTGTTCCTACAATCTTATAGTATTCCCAAGGGTCTGCGAGAGGCGAAGAGACTTGGGGCAAGCAAAGAAGATGTGACCCAAATTGTCAATGTTGTGTCAACATCGCTTACACCATGATGGCGCCTCGCAAATTTTACTAGCTTTTAGATTGGTCTAGATACCACGGTGGAGAATTTTCCACATGAGAATGAACTTTTTGATCTCGATGAGGGGATGCCATATAGACATGAACTTCAAATCCCATCAAAATCTAGTCCAAGCCAGGCACCACTTCTTGTTGACTGTGATGTGATAGTCTGTGTTCACCTTGATTCTAGGAATTTTGGATAGGCAATTAATGTTGTGCCAAAAAAGACCCTCATGGCACAGTAGCTCCCATCCTGTGAGGAGAGGGGTTTTCGAATGTTCCCAAGCGATGCATCTACTTTGAAGGAGAGTCCATTCTTTGTAGTTCACTCTACTTTTGAGGGTCTATGTCCTCATAGCTGATCCACCAGCCAATTTCTTGATTCCAGAGGTGTTTGCACTGTCTAAAACCCTTGTTCCAGAGCCTCTTAGCATTTTGGAGGTTCCAAGAAACCACAAACCTGATGCCCATGATTGGAAACCAGATTGAGCCATTTTGTCTAATACCAGCAGCCCATTTCCAATCTTCTCTAACTCTGATGTATTGTTTAAACTTGTTCCAACTCATCCACAAGGAGCACACAAGATTCGAGCCCTTAGGGGAAATCAGAATTAGGGTAAATAAAAGGTTAAGGAGACCCAAGTCCTTCCAATGAGGGAGGCCCATTAGCGTAATCTCATTCTTGTTCCTGAAAATAAGCTTGGCCCAAGAGGCTTCACAGTTTCATCAGGCCCTAATGATCCATTTTGCCACGAACTTATCAGCCATGTCAACAATATCCATAATGCCTAGACCCCCCCAATCCTTATGGTTGATGCAGGTAGACCATTTAATTTTGGGAACCCCCCTTCTGTTATGGTCCCTTGTCCAAAGAAAGTTTCTATAGATTTTTCCAATTTGAGAAGCTCTTGATCCTTCGGTCTCCAGCAAGAGAGAAAGTAAATGGTCGAGGAGAAGAGAAAGGTATCAATTACCATGGCACGCCCTGCTAGGTTGATTTGCATGCCCTACCAATATGCTAACTTGTTTTCTAGTTTCAAAAGGACCCAATTCCACCTCTACTCCATTGAGACTCCAAATCCCATCGAGATATTGAGTAAGCAGAAGACCTGGCTGAAGTAATTCGATGGCAATGCACCACAGTGCGCTCTCCTTCTCAAGAGCTTCACGATGATATCCTTGGAGTAGAAAACTGAGCTCCTTCAGCCACACAAAGTACTCCACACAGAGGCTGCAAAATACACAAGAAAAACACAGTACACAAGGAGCACAAAGATAGAATTCTTAGGTATTACAAATGCCGTCAAACTTACAGTCTGTGACTGACCAAGCCACTATATGTTTTATTAAAGAATATATACAAGGAAGTGTCCAGTGGCCATTTGGCCTTTCACATGGACACTAATGGTAACAATCTCCCATGAAAGGCCAATATGGCCAAAGTAACTATGGGAGAAAAATAAAGAATGATAAAAATAGCTGAGTGTAAGTATACAAACTATACCTCCCACCTGATGGACATGTTACATAGTATACAAGTGATTGTGTAAGATCATGAATCAAGTAATACCCATCAAGTGATAGCAGTGTCGAAAGCTATCTTGTGGTAGAGCTTTAGTTGAAGCATATGCAACATTATCTCGAGTGTGAACCTTCTCAAGAATAATGCGCTCAGTGGCTAAGCAATCTCTAATGAAGTGATACCTCACCTCAATGTGCTTGGTCTTTGCATGATAGAACGTATTCTTAGCCAAAGCAATGGCACTCTGATTGTCACTGAGCAAACGAGGTACATGCTGAGGTAAACCCATATCACAAGCAAAACGAGAAAGCCACAATGCTTCCTTACATGCCTCAATTGCTGCAACATACTCTGCTTCTGTGGTGGAAATAGTTGTACATTCTTGAAGATGAGATCTCCAAGAGATAGCACCTCCAACAAAATGAAAAATGTACCCTGATGTAGACTTACGATTTTCTACACAACCACCATAGTCAGAATTTGTGTAACCAATAATGGATGCTGTCCCTCTACCTAAGCATAAACACCTGTCCTTAGTGCCACTCAGATATCTCAAAAACATCTTGAGATCCTCCCAATGTTTCTTGCCAAGATTAGACATATATCTGCTCACAACTCCCACTGCAAATGCAATGTTTGGTCTCGTAGCTACCATAGCATACATGAGACTACCAACGATAGATTGATAGGGAATTTTATGAATTCCTTTTCCTCATTTGATTTGGGGCAATCATCCTTGCTCAATTTCATATATGTGGGTAAAGGTGTACTCAATGATTTTCCACCCTGCATATTGAAAATGTGAAGTACTTTGGATATGTACTCACTTTGAGACAAGTATATGCATGTTTTACTCCTATCATGAGTAATGCACATGCAAAGAATATGTTTGGCATCCCCCAAATCCTTTATATCCAATGTCTGACTCAACTTCCTTTTGAGAATTGACAAGTCATAGGAGGACTTCCCAGCAATCAACATATCATCGCCATAAAGTATCAAGCATATCAAGCTGCCATCTGAGCATCTCTTTGTGAGGAGACAATGATCCTCATTGCTTCGAGAATAGCCTTGGGACTTCATAAAAGCATTAAACTTTTGCTACCATTGTCTAGGAGACTGCTTAAGTCCATACAAGCTCTTCTTGAGCTTATAGACTAGACTTTCCTTGCTAGGAACTACATAACCCTCTGGTTGTTCCATACAGATCTCATCTATAAGATCTCCATGCAAGCAAGTATTTTTCACATCCATTTGGACTAGCTCTCAGCCTCCAGTGCAACAAATACAAGCAACATGCGCAAAGTAGTCATCTTGACCACTGGAGACAAGATTTCCTCAAAATCAACACCATGTTGTTTCTTAAAACCCTTTGCAACAAGTCGTGCTTTATATTTTGGAGAAGCACTATCTCATGTGAATTTCAGCTTATATACCCATTTACATGGTAAAGCTTTCTTGCCCTTTGCTAAAGGTACTAAATCCCAAGTACCATTCTTGTGAACAGAATCTAGCACACTCTTCATGGCACGCTCCCACTTGACATGATCCCTCTATCTGCATAGCCTCTTTGTAGCAAGAAGGCTCACTAGCATCTGTTAGCATAACAAAATCTAAACCTGGAACATATCTATCAGGTGGATGTGAGACATGTGCAGAACGTCTCAATGTTGCTGAACAGGAAAATCTGCAGACTGATCTGAATGGACATTCTCTTGAACATCCCTATGTGCAACATTTTTATGCATGCTAACTAGAGGACTAGTATACTCAAACACCACTCTTCTCACTTCAACCTCCTTAATGGGCTGTTTATGCATCTTAGACTCATTAAAAATGACATCACTACTTTTGATCACTGACCGTGTTTCAGGATCCCATAAGCGATATCCAAATTGTCCTTCTTGACCATATCCAAGAAAAATGCATTTCTTTGACTTATGGTCCAAATTTTGTCTAAGATTCTTGGATATATGAACATATGCTTCACACCCAAAAACTCAAAGATGATCATAATATGGTGGCTTTCCTATCCATAACCCTTGTGCCATGTTCAGACCTTTGGTAGTACTAGGTGAAAGGTTAATCACATGAACTGCAGTCAATACTTCTTCTGCCCAAAAACCTTGTGAGAGGTTTGCATGATGCAACATAGAGACTACTCTATCTTGAATAGTTTTGTTCATCCTCTTAGCTACACCATTTTGTACTGGGGTATAACGAACTATAAACTCTCTACGAGTCCCTCTAGATTGACAGAAAAGGCTGAATTCATGTGAGGTATACTCACCCCCATTATCTGAACGTAAAGCCTTAAGCTTAGTTCCTTTTTCAATCTCAACTGAAGCAAGCCATTTTCTGAAAGTAGGGAATACCTCATCCTTCGATTTGATAGGATATACCCAGGCTTTTGTAGAAGCATCATCTATGAAAGTCACAAAGTAAACAGAACCACCTAAGGACCTAGTGGGCATAGGACCACACACATCTGTATGAACGAGATCTAAAGGCTGAATTGAAGAGGCAATGTGCGTTCTATGCACATTTCTGGTTTGCTTTCCATATTGACAATGCTCTCAAAATGAAAAATCAGAGAAAGATAACACAGGTAACTAGCCAGAACGAGAAAGATTTTCCATTCCACTACGAGATATATGGCCCAAATGACCATGCCAAATACAAGCCATAGGCTGTTTAGTAACACTAACAAGTGTTCTTTCTATGATACAAATAAAGGATAAAGTGATCCAACTTTGCTTCCTTTTGCAATAACCATATTGCCCTTTGATATATGGAAGGACTGAGCATAGAAGACCACCTTGTCACCAAGGTCATCAAGTTGACCAACTAACATCAAACTGCATGATAATTGAGGTACATGGCATACGTTATGCGTAGTAAATTTTGAACCATCAATAAATTGCACAATCACATCTCCAATCCCCACAACATCATACTGGTAAGAGTCACCAAGTCTCACAGTACCAAGAGACTTTGTTGCATAATTAGAGAACCATTTTGTGTGTGGTGTCACATGGAAAGAAGCACCAAAATCTAGCAGCCACGTGTGGGAAAGAGAATCAGCCATAAGTGCCATAGTTGGTACAATACTATTAAGTATCAACACATCAACAACATCAGAAATAGCATTACTTTCTTCAATCTTCATAGTCGAAGTAGATGGTGCAAGTAATTGTTTAACATGCCCATCAACATTTTGTCCTTTACCTTTAGCATTGTTTAATGCATAACAATCTTTCTTCATATGTCCTTTCTTATGACAATAATGACATTCGATATCCCTCTTCCTTGATTTACTTCTACTCTTATTCCGTTGACCATTCTTTTTTCCTTGTTCTTGCTCCTTCCACATTGCTGATCTTTCCTTGGTAAGAATCACGAACATTATATGCATCTCCACTCTGAGTGCCAACCATAGATTTTCTATGAATCTCCTCACTCAAGAGTGTTGCACATATGTCATCATAGACGAGTTTACCACCAGGTGCACTATTGCTAATAACTGTGCAAAACGTATCCCATGATGATGGCAGGGTGCATAATAGAAATACTACTTTCATTTCATTATCCATATCCACGTTTTGAGCCTGTAACTGGGAGAATATAGCATCAAACTCAATCAGATGAGCAACAACACTATCTATGTCCTTCATACAAGGGTAATATAATTTTCTCATCAAATACACTTCATTTGATGCCATCTCTTTTTCATATGTATTGCATAACTTCTTCCAAAGCTCCTCTGCACTTTCACAATCTAATATTGTAAAGTAAACATTATCTGCCAGGTGCAAGCGAATAGTAGACCTGGCCATTTCATCTAACTCATCACAATCATCTTCATCCATGTCAGCAGGCTTCTTTGAAATTCCATTTATTGGCTTCCATTGCCTCCTTTGAATCATCACATCTTTAATCTGATTCTTCCATAGAGCAAAGTTTGTGCCATCAAATTTTCGGATCCCAAAATGGTCTTTGCCCTACAAGTTATAGCTCCTCCTAGGAACACTAGCACTAGACCCTAATCCACTAGATGTGCCTGAGACCTCTGATGCCATGATCGTAGAGACCTGAATAGAATGATAATGGAGCTAGAAGGGTCCAAACACCAACAAATAAGTGTATCAAGGAGTAAATCGACCACTGTATATTTGACTAAACCAAAAATATGGAAACATTTTGCCAGAGCATCCTCTGCAAAATGAGCATATGACCAGTGTCAAAATAGCATAAACCTGCAAGTACTGACATGTTTACCTGCATAGTGAATCACTAACTCCACTGCATATAATCAGTTACCCAATAGAAGCGAACTAGGCTTATCGAGCACCTATGAACAACTATCATATATCTCCTATGGTGAGGCTGGGTAAGTCTTCCACCTGCATCACCAAAGAGACCCCAACATCTGGGTGTCTCCTAGTTAAGAAAACCTCACCACGACCCTCTTTTTCAAACGTAAAAGGCTTTATGCAAAAAAATGTAACCGCTATATCAATGACCACATGGACGTACATAAGCCATATCCACAGAAGTGTACATTGTGTGTATGTGCTCAATATATGCAATAAAATGAAACTAAAAGGCTGAATGCACAACCCAAAAACTAGCCAACAACACCTGCAAATGTCTGTCAACTCTGATGTTTTAGGCCCAAAAACCTGAATAAATTTGCAGTGGCTGCTCCCACCAAACTGGAAACCTTTCGAGAAACCTATAGTTTTACGAGTGTGGCTGAAAGCACAGCCCCAAAGGTTGATATTTGTTGTCGGAGAAGTACAAAGAACACTCTTCTTGATGTTCTTGGACCTGTATGAAGAGAACTACATGCGAAAGTACTCCAAAATTGCTCCAGAAGACACCCCAAAAATGCTTCAAAAACAAGCCTTGAAACGAAAGAATGAAGCTTTGAGGGACCAAAACATGTTCAAAGTAATGTTAACCTTAGTCTTTCCCCTTCTTCAGACATGACAATAGTGTAGCTTAGTGGCAAGAGATTGCCACGGTTAAGCGAGCTCCAGGGGGAACAATACTGGGATGCATGACCTCCTGGAAAGTACCGGGAACCTCTATCTTCCTTGATCATTGAGGTCCTCCCTCGCGTGCAGCCAACGGCACCAACGGTGACTTCCGTGACTCGGATGACAAGGTATGCCTTGGTCACCGCCTTAGTCATAAGCCTTGGAGAACATATATGTTTTATTAAAGAACATATATAAGGAAGTGACCAGTGGCCATTTGGCCTTTCACATGGACACTAACGGTAACACTGGCCCCCGGGCATAATTTGGCAAGCATGGTCAACCAGCAGGGGGTGGTGGCCTGATGATGGCTCTGAACACAGTTTTAGAGTGGTTTATTTTGGAACCAGGACCAGATGCTTCAGAGAATGTGTCCAAGCACCCCCAAAAGGTTTCAACACTAGTGGAATCATTATGCACAAATGCATTCATGTCATCCGCAAAGAGCCTCATGATCATCAGGCCATGGTTGAGAGGTAGAGAGAGACCCTTAATATGGTCCACCTCCATGTGATGTTGCACAAGACGGTTGAGCCCCTCCATGGAAATAGCAAAGAGCAATGGTGCCAACGGGTACCCTTGCCTAATAGAGCATTTTAATCTGATCACCTTCGATAATTGGCCATTGATATTTATTTATGTCGAGCCATTCACCAATAGGGTAGCAATTATCTTAATGAACTCTGACTACAACCGATATATTTCAAAGATTGAAGAATAAAGTTCCATTCCATCCTATCACAGGCTTTGTCAAAGTCGATTTTGAGAAAGGTCACATCTTGCTCGAACTCTTCAACAAAATGGAGACCTTCCCAAATATCAAAAATAGCTTTGAGTACCTTCCCAAATATAAAAAATACTAGTATGGTTGTTGGAAGTTTTTCCTAACTACGTATTTATTATAGAGACAATCCTATGCAATATGGTTCCTGTACTTTCTTTGATGGTGCAATATTGGGCACTCAAGTTCCCCAAATTTTGAGCTAGTAAGGGGGACAAATTGGCCATGTGGTAGCCTCACAAATCTAACAACCTTTTATCGGGACCACCCCAGGTTCTTGTCTACTTGGTACTCCTAATTTTTGAGCCACTTGTTCCGCTAAATCATCTATTGATGTCAAGGGTTTAGAAGTGAAGCTAGTAGAACAGTTTGAATCCTTATAGAATTTAAAGAGTTCTAGCATGTCACCCACATTATCCTCAACATCAATGCACATTCTTACAAATTTCTCTATGGTTTAAGGTTCCTTAAGGTAGACATATGATCATATCTTTACACTCAATAGGCCTTCTAAAAAGAGGGAAAATTTCTTAGCCTGAGTAGGTAGCTCTGGGATCGGACATCTTTCAATGTATTGTCTAAACCTACATCCTGCTAATGTCAAAATTTTCTACAGTGTCTACTTAAAGCTATGAATAAAGGATGAAGTACTGTGTCTGATCCACTCTTGAAAAACTTTGTAATGAATGCTTCTAGCAACTGGCTAATATCCCCAAAATGACCTTGATGTAACAGTTGAAACCATATTATGGTTGTATTTTTGAAGGTTAGTCCAAAAACATTGTAATGTGTGAACACATCCTCGACCTCCTCAGCTCTTAATACTTTCTTAAATTCAGCTACATTATTGCATGCATCTCCTGTGTCATTGAAGTAATTTTTCATGGACTTCACTAATTGAGTGAGTTTCAAAATTCTAGGATGTTCTCTTGGTCTAGGTAGGGGAAATTTTGTCCATACATCTTTGGTTTCTAGGCACTCTAGATCTTTCTTGTTTTGCTCCATTAGTGTCTAGTCTTGACTTTTCTCTTCCCCTCAAGTGCACAAAGCTCACTTCTGGTTGCTCTTTGGATTTCTCTTTATATGCTCCTAGGACATGAGATGATCGAGCTCCGTGTTGACTATGAGGATAAGTAGACTTGTGTGAGGGGGAAATTGATTCACCCTTCCAAGCATAAGCATGCCTACTATGATTCGTGACTGTGTACATTCTTTCTGAAGTAACATCCAAGTAGATGACTTTTCTTGGGACATAAGGGTCCTTGAATTCATATCTAATCACTCCACCTACTTCACTAGGCCTATCAGGCTTGAACCTCCAAAATGCTTCATCAATCTCTTTGTTAACGAAGAGTTCTATAGTACTCTTGTTATCTTGAGGAATCCATTTTGGTATTATGATTCTAGACTGGATGGACTTGCCTCTAGGCATTCTAGGCTCTCTTTTTTGGTTCTCCTTATCCAAATCTCCTAATTCCAACTTAGGGATGATTGATCCAAACTCATCTATCCTATTTGGTAAGCTCACTATCACATATATGGTTCCTTGTTTATGGATGTTAGATCTGTCTTTGAATCTAACTAGAGGGTGATCAATTCCAAAGGGGTACTCTAGGTTCCTAATTTGGACCACTGATCATCTCAAACCATCCTCATAGGTGCAAGCACCTAAGCGATTAGTTTTGATATATCTCAACCAGCATTTTGATGCCATCCAAATCCATGATATGAGATGGGAAGATCTCCTTCATTGGTATCAAAGATGTTTTCCATGTGGATGCACAAATTATCACCAATCTACATAATGTTATCAAGACTTAGAACTTGTGCAACACCTCAACAACAATAAGGGTACTAGTGAATTTTTGCATGGAGGTGGAAGTTTACATGTTAGTACTTGTAATTTAATGAGTTTTTGACATTCTTCATATGCTCATTTTGCAAAGGAGACTCCGATAAAATTTTCCCAAGTTTTAGTTTCTCAACTATATAGTGGTTGACTTTACTTCTTGACACACTCATTAGTGTGAGCACATACATTCTCACATAATCCTTTTGGTTGGTCATTTTTGTTCATTGATATATTTTTTTAAGGAAGCTCTATCAAAGTTTTCCTAGAAGTTGACACTTGTTCATCCTTTTTAGCCTTAGTAGTGTTTGGAATTTTCTAGCTCCATAATCATTCTAGTTAGTTCTCTATAATCAGGGCATCAGAGATCACATGCACATATAGTGGATCAGGTTCAAGAGTTTCTAGATATGCTAGCCTTGAACACCTACTGATCTTTCCATGCTATAAGATATTTCTGAGTCATTTGCATCTAAGCTCAATATGTTTGGATAGTCACTCAAATGTTCAGCCCATGACCTCGCAATATGGTTGAGACTAGCCTCAATTGATTAGATGCTTTGTCTATCCACTCTTCCCATGTGTCTACCTCACCTAAGGTTCATATGGCCCAATTACTTACCCAATATTAGAGTAAAACCAGGTTGCACTATTCTTTTGTATCAATTACTTGTTCATTTTAATTTCCTCTGGTGTTAGATCTTCTCTTCATAATCAAATAATCAGGATTATTTTTAAGTTTGATACTACTTTTTGTTTGATTGATTGTTTATGTTCTTTCCCTTTAGGGTTTTCCACAACTCTATTCTATCTAAATCTTAGAATTGAGAAAGTTTCTTGAACTTGATAAATTTCTAACAGTGTCATCATTAAACAATAACACCTACACACAATCAGCCTATGCTAAAAAATTGACTCAAGGGGTTGAGAGATCATCCACACTTGAGTCCTATGCACTCAAAAATAGCCCTAGTTCTCATGATGCCTTTCCAAATCTTTTCTCTGCACTAGTATCTTGCTTTGCCACCCAAATAGCTCCAAATCTCTATAAAAATCCAAAAAATTAGGCTTAATTTGACAAAAACGTTAAAAAAAAAGTTGGTTGCTTCCATGTGAGGTTTCCTTGGAGTATGAATGAATTGACTTAAGACACTTACTCCATAGCACATTTCCACTTTGGTTAATGTAGCATAATCCAAACTTCCAACTAAAATTTGATAGCTAGCGTTGAAGCTGAAGGTCAAGGACAAAGCACAGGAGCACATCAAAGAGGTGGACACACAAGAAGAAGGAGCAAGTAGGGAGCTCCAAGAAGTGTATGTCGAATTTTCAGAAGAATCCCCTACAAAAATAGTGATTTTCATCACTAAAAACCATTGTAAATACCATTTTCTATTTTTGTAACTCCATTTTATTCAAGCCGAGGAGTCCTTGAGCTTGAGGAGTATTAGAAGTATCATCCTACCAATTTTCATAATTTTTAGACTTCGTTTGAGCCCTCAAATAAGCCCTGGAACCTAATTTTTAACTAGGCCGGACACTAGGTCTGGACAGGGCCAAAACTACTCGAAAAACTATAAAAAGAGCTAGAGAGCTCATTTTTGAGGTTAGCTTGTTAGAGAATAGAGCTTTTGTAAGAAAACTCTTTTGCAATCGAAGCTTTCCACTGTTCCTCTCTTTGATCTTGCCTTGTGTGCGTGTGTGTGTATGTGTATGCATGCTTGTGTGCTTTCACTCACACACTTGTGCCTTCACTTGCTCGTGGTCTTCATACCGGTCCTCACGTCTCCGTGGATTGACAAGTAAAGGAGGTGGTGCTTACGCTTGAGCTACACCAAATTTTGGTGCCATTACCGGGGAGAGAGCTTCGAGGACAAGCGTTGTGACGGTAAGATCGTAGATTTGCGACGTTGGAAGGTAAAAAAACTGTCATTTTTGTTCATTTTCTGATTTTTCTTCTTCATCTTCATCATCATCACCATCTCCATCTTCTTCCATCTTCTTCTTCATAGAAATTTCTTGTTTTAGTGCATTTTCATCATTTTCATACCATCTTTCATGCATTAGTGTGTGAGGAGGAGTTAGGAAGTGCAAGAGAGTGCAAGCGCTGTGTTTTTTCATGATTTTCTGCACATACGGAGTTTGCCATTGCTCGACGCACAGAAATTCGAAGTTCCCGCCAAAAAATGCGATTCTGTGATGAAAATCACGATTCTGTGAAAATTCAAATTTTTTTGAAAATGGTGATTCTTTATTTCCCGCATAAAAGCCTTTTGAAAAGAACACGATTCTGTGGTCATTCTCAGAATCGCGATTCTATGGTTGTGCTCAAAATCGCGATTCTCACAAATCACGATTTTCAGCTAAGAAACACGATTCTGAGAAAACACGATTTTGTGGTTGTGCTCAAAATCGCGATTCTCTAAATTTTTGGAAACCACGATTCTCTGAGAAAAAATTGCGATTCTCTAGAACACGATTCTCTAAGACACGATTCTCTAAAATACGATTTTCAAAAAACACGATTCTCTGTTGGCAATCGCGATTTTCAAAACACGATTCTGCGAAAACACGATTTTGTGAACCACGATTCTGTGAACCACGATTTTGTGAAAACACGATTCTCTACTCAAAATCGCGATTCTCTAAATTTTGAAAACCACGATTCTCTGAGACAAAATCACGATTCTCTAGAACACGATTCTCTAGAACACGATTCTCTAAAACACGATTCTATGAAAACACGATTTTGTGAACCACGATTCTGTGAAAACACGATACTCTGCTCAAAATCGCGATTCTCAAAAATCACGATTTTCAGCCAAAAACACGATTTTGTGAAAACACGATTCTCAAGGTACAAAATCGCGATTCTTTGACTTCACAAAATCGCGATTCTCTTGAAGTTCACAAAATCGCGATTCTCTGATTTCATAGCATCGCGATTCTCTTGGTTTCACAAAATCGCGATTCTCTTGAAGTTCACAAAATCGTGATTTTTTCCAAAAGGTCCTGTTTGCCTATTTTGACCCCTAGGAGCCTGATTTGACATAACTTTTTCATCCAAAGTCCATTTTTTTAGCTCTATAGCTCGTTGGAAAGCTCGTTTGAAGTTGACCCTTTGGTGGGACTAGGGAACCCAAGGGGACTCCAAAGGATTTTTGAGCCATACCAAGGGGAAATTTTGGAGTCTTAACCAAAGCTTATGAACCTGAGATCTGGTAGACACCTAGGCAAGGATAAACAAAGCATTAGATCTTCTCAGTCTAGTGTCAACCATACAGCTAAGTCTTGGGCACAACAACTAAGTGGTTGTCCTTACGTACTAAGCTCTGACACAAGTGAATCTGAAATGTCTTTTAGTATGGGGAAACCAGTAGGTGGCTCAGGAACTGCCCATCTACAAACACCAGAAGGTCCCTATAAGACACAATTGGAATATATTCAGATCAACCGATTAGGTGCTCGCATCTATGAGGATGGCCTGAGGCGATCAGTGGTCCAACTCAAAAATCCAGATCAACCCTTTGGACTTGAACACCCAGTGGTCAAGTTCAAAGAGGGTTCATACATTGATAAGGAAGGAACCATGTATGTGGTCACCAACCTACCAGATAGGACTGATGAGTTTGGAAATGTCATTCCTGAGAATGAGATAGGAGACCTAGAACAAGGAAATGTAGGACAAGGACCCCAGACTCCTAGAGGTAAGTCAGTTTTGACCAAAGTGATCACTCCAGACTGGATTCCTCAAGACAACAAAAGCATAGAACTATTCTTGAATAGAGAAACAGAGGAAGCCTTTTGGAGATTCAAGCCAGATCAACCTAGCCAATTGGGCATAGTCATCATCTACGAGTTCAAGGATCTAGAGATACCAGGCAAAGTTGTCTACCTGGACAACACATCAGAGAAGATGTTCTTGGTAACAGAACATGATAGACACGCATATACTTGGAAGAGTGAATTGATTTTCCCTCCACCAAGATCCAATGTTTCCCATGGCCTCCAAGGAGTAGGTTCATCTCAAGCTCATGAAGCCCAGAGAGAAAGAACTAGAGAGAGACCTGAGGTAAGTTTTGCACACACCATGGGCAGGAATAGATCAGGATTTGAAAATGAAAGACCTGAAAGAGAGAGACAGCAAGCACATAGGCAACAAAGAGATGAACATGATTTTCCATTGCCTAGACCCCGAGAGCACACAAGAACCCTTAGACCCACTCAAGTGATCAAGGCAATGAAGAATTATTCTGACGGGACAGGAGATCCTTATGATCATGTGGCCGAGTTCAAACAAGTGTTAAGAGCTGAACAAGTTGAGGATTTGTTCACCCAGTACGTGGTGGTTTGACTCTTAAGGGCACTGCCTTAGCTTGGTTTCAACCATTGAGTAGTCGCAACTATCGCGATATAGGTCAACTGCTAGACGAATTCATTGTAGAATTTTCCAAGAGTGGTATCAGACATAACACATCATCTTTGATCCACAGTTTCAAGCAGATACCCCAAGAAACAGTGCGACTAGCAGGTAGAAGGTTCAGGCAGTACCTAGAAAGGTGCCCTGCTCTAGAGTTACCCACACCAGCCAAACAAGTGGCTTTGTTCTTAGATGGTTTAGTGAGCATAAAGTTAAGATCATATGTGTACTTGAAAGAGCCTAGATCCATAGAAGAGTGTGTGCGGACGTGCATTGACATAGAAGATAACTTGGGTGAGGAGTTATGATTGTCCAAACTCTATAAGGATTCGGATATTTCTACTATTCATACTTCAAAAATCTCCATGGAAATAGAGGAGATAGCTGAGCAAGTTGCCAAGAAGCTGGGAGTCCAAAATAGACAAACACAGAGAGTCACTCCATTGAATCGGTGTTATACTTGCAGAGGCAACCACATGACTAATGTATGCCCAATGCAACACCAGAACATGAGAGAAAGGAATACTCCATATTGCATTATTGAGAGAAAATACACGAACCATACGGCTCAAGATTGTCCATACAATAGACAGGCTGTTAGACAGAATTATCCGCAACCTTACCATCAAGGTAGGTATCAGAACCAATACCAACAGCCATATTATAGACCACAACAACAGTATCAGGCACCATATAGGCCACAACCGGTCCTAGGAAACCAACCACCAATGCCTGCCAACGTAATTCCAGTTAAGTATGCAGTGGCAGAAGAGAACCTTAATAGAGCATTGGTGCCAGTGACCCCACTGAGCTCAGAACATGACTCTCATGCTCATAGTTTGGACTACTCCCATGAAGGTAGTCCACATGCTTATTACACTGAGTCGCCTGAGCATAGTGAGATTTACTCGTATCAATATGAGGCACCACCTATGGAACAAAATTGGGCACCTGAATACTCCAATGTCATGTACACAAATGCTAACCCTAGGCCCCAATTGACACAAGTAAGACCACAAGCCCCTAGAGGACCATGTTTCAGATGTCAGGGCGACCATTTCCTTCGTGATTGTCCCCACCCGCCATCTCCGAGTCAAGGACATGCTATCACCATACAGGCTTGTTGTCCTGATTGTGGCAAAGACCATCTCCCCAGAGATTGTCCAAGAAACCCCTCTAGTGCGCCCAAGATTACACCCATTAATGTGGTAGGCTTAGTGGCAGATTCATGTTCAAGTTGCAATAATGTGGCTCCTATACAGGCAATTACTAGGGCACAAGCATTAAAATAGGATAAACCAGTAGAGGAATTGGAGTCGAGTGAATCGGGAGAACCTAGCAAGCGAGAAACAAGAACATGGAAGGATACCAGAGAGAAGGCCAATCGCAAGTGGAATAAAAAGTTATCGGAACTAGAAGAAAGCTTGAAAGACGCAAAAACAAAAATAGAAGACATTGCATCTCAAAACCCCTCGCATGCCGAAGCTCCATCTACTCCACCTCATCCCACCCCACCACCCATTGTAAATAGACCGCAGCGAGGGTCTGTTCTTGCAAATCCAACCCCAAAAGGCTTTGACATGATGTTCAAGGCCTACCACGCTCGACTTCAAGAAGGGACAACAGCTGCAAATCTAGACAAGAGTTATCCTAGAGCGGATTTAGAGATTGAATGGATGAAAATGTGCATGAAAATGGTAGAACAAGCTCAAGCTATACTCGAGACTAGTCAAAAGTTCAATCAGACAAACTCTGTCAAACCAGATTTGCATTTCTAGGGCTTACTAGAAAGATTAGAGCAATTGGTAAACAAACCACATGTTTCTTTACCTCCACAGGCTCAACCAGTTATTGAAAGAGGAAGCTCACCACCAATGGGAGCTTATGTTCCTAATTCCACAGATGCTGGAATACCTCCTTCAATTCAATAGTACTCTCAAGAGTTCTTGCAGGAAATACAAGAAGAGAAATGGACCAAGGAGAAGGGTAATTCCCCTCCTATTCGTGAGATTGAATGCTCCGTATTGCACTATTGAGAGAAAATACACAAACCACACGGCTCAAGATTGTCCCTACAATAGGCAGGCTGTTAGACAAACTTATTAGCAACCTTACCAACAAGGTAGGTATCAGAACCAATACCAACAGCCATATTATCGACCACAACAGCAATATCAGGCACAATATAGGCCACAACCTGTCTTGGGAAACCAACCACCAGCTCCTTCCAATGTGATTCCACTCAAGTATGTTGTGGGAGAGGAAAATCCAAATAGAGTACTGATGCCACTAACCCCATTGATACCAGGTAATGACTCTCATGCTCATAGTTCAGACTACTCCCATGAAGGTAGTCCACATGCTTATTACACAGAGTCACATGAATATAGTGAGATTTAACCCGTATCAATATGAGGCACAACCTATGGAACAAAATTGGGAGCCTGAATACTCCAATGTCATGTACACAAATGCTAACCCTAGGCCCAATTGAGACAAGCAAGACCACAAGCCCCTAGAGGACCATGTTTCAGATGTCAGGGCGACCATTTCATTCGTGACTGTCCCCACCCACCATCTCCGAGTCAAGGTCAGGTTATCACAATACAAGCTTTTTGTCCTGAATGTGGAAAAGACCATCTTCCCAGAGATTGTCCAAGAAACCCCTCTAGTGCACCCAAGATTACACCCATTAATGTGGTAGGCTTAGTGGCGGATTCAAGTGCCAGTAGCAGCGATGTGGCACCTGTTCAGGCAGTTACTAGGGCACAAGCATTAAAACAAGATAAACCAGCAGAGCAATCGGAGTCAAGTGAATCAGGAGAGCCTAGTAAGAGGAAAACAAGAACATGGAAAGATACCAGAGAAAAGGCCAATTGCAAGTGGAATAGAAAGTTATCGGAACTAGAAGAAAGCTTAAAAGAAGCAAAAACAAAAATAGAAGACATTGCATCTCAAAGCCCCTCGCATGCTGAAACTCCATCCATTCCACCTCATCCCACCCCGCCACCCATTGTAAATAGACCGCAACCATGTTCTGTTCTTGCAGACCCAACCCCAGAAGGTTTAGACATGATGTTCAAGGCCTACCAGGCTCGACTTCAAGAAGGGCCAACAGTTGCAAACCTAGACAAGAGTTACCCTAGAGCAGATTTAGAGATTGAACGGATGAAAATGTGCATGAAAATGGTAGAACAAGCTCAAGCTATACTCGAGACTAGTCAAAAGTTCGATCAGATAAACTGTGTCAAATCGGATTTGCATTTCCAAGGCTTACTAGAAAGATTAGAGCAATTGGTAAACAAACCACAAGTTTCTTTACCTCCACAGGCTCAACCAGTTATTGAAAGAGGAAGCTCACCACCAATGGGAGCTTATGTTCCTAATTCCACGAATGCTGGAATACCTCCTTCAATTCAATAGTACTCTCAAGAGTTCTTGCAAGAAATACAAGAAGAGAAATGGACCAAGGAGAAGGGTAATTCCCCTCCTATTCGTGAGATTGATGATCTTCATGATCAATTTCCCCAAGACATTCCATCCATTTACGGAGATGAAGTAGAACAACAAGAAGACGAAAGATTAGATTTTGAATCTAATACCTTAGAAGAACTGCCTCAATTTCTAGGCCCATGGGAATCTGAATCTCTTCAAATCAGAGCTCCCACAATACTGGTCAAACATGAAGACTTAGTGGTCCCAAGGAACACTGATCTCGTGAAGAACACTAAGGTTCAATTTCATCTCACTGTAGAAGAGCTGCTGAAAGCAAAACCCGAGCTATGGAATCAGGTGAAGGATCAGGTCCCAGACCTCCAATATGCCAAAAACAGGCTCTAAGCAAAAAGTTCCAGAGATACCTCTCGATAAAATAGGAGACATGTGTGAGGGTGAAGAAGGTAATACTTATCTTCCAATCACCTACCAAGGTTACACAACCAAAGCAATCATAGATTCAGGTGTTGGTGTTGCTATTGCGACCACCTCCTTGTGGAAGCAATGGGGCAAACCCACATCAAGACTAGAATGAAGCTTCAAATGGCCGACGGTCATTTTGAAAGACCTCTAGGATTGCTAGAAGGGATAACTCTAACCACTTGTGGTGTAGAGTTTGAGCACACCTTTGCTATATGTGACTTTGAGAAAAATAATGTTTATGAGATGATCCTAGGAAGACCCTTCTTACGACAATTGCAAATAGTATAGGATTGGGGAACCAACTCCTTGTACTTACAACACTTAGGGGTCACCACCAAGGTCAATCTGAAGGATTACTCCTTCAGAGATGTACCACCTCTACAGTGGAATCCTATCCACAAAGCAAAAGAAGATTCCATCTCTGTGCATTCTGAAAGTTCACCTGATCCATCATGGCTGCATGAGGATACTCATTCAGGGATGTGTAAGGTCACAGAGGAAGAGGAAAAACGCTTGAAGGCGAGAGAAGAAGGAACTTCTCAAGAAGATAGACCAATTAAAGACCCAGCCTATACACCAATGATCTTTCCAGATGAGGAATTTGAGCCTCATGGCTGGCCAGAAATCTTAGCCACCATGGACATTGCTGTCAATGAAGAACAATGGACACCTCATTGTGATGAGGAGGGTTATGATATCTCAGTGTTTATGTGTCAGCCCTTGCTAGAAGAATGTGACCCTAGTGATGTCATAGAAGAAGAAGAGAATGACGACGATCTGGAGTCTATTGTGATGGATAGTTGCTTTAACTCAGAGAAGCACTATTTAGAAGATGTGGGCGTGTTTAACCAGAAAGAAGAAGAACCTCTCACAAGCATTAAAACGGTAAATTCAAAGGAGGGAAGTGAGAGCAGTCAAAAGAAAAAGAAAAGAAAAGCAGTGAAACAAGAAGAGGAGGAATCATTGTTTGAAGTACCAGAAAAGTTCAAGAAATATGAAGTTGACGACCGCAAAATTTTGGTACGAATGCCTAAGCGAGAGGCCATCATAGGGGAATCATATGATAATAAAGAAAAGACCAAGAAAATTGTAGTGACCATTGAAGAGAACAAAGAGAGATGCACATACATAGGAGATTACCTAAGTGCAAGAGAAGAAATGGAGCTCGTAGCTCTATTAAGGGAATATAGGGATGTGTTTGCATGGCACTATAGAGACTTGAAAGGGGTAGATCCAAGAATTTTCTCTCATACTATCCCCATGACTGCTGATGCCAAACCCACCAAACAGAAGCCCTACACATATAATGATACATATGCAGCCAAAATAAAAGAAGAAATTGATAGGCTGATTGAAGCTGGATTCATCTATGAGATTGATTATACTGAATGGGTGTCCCCCATTGTAGTGGTGCCCAAGAAGAACGGGAAGTTGTGAGTGTGTATTAACCTTAAAAAAGTTAATGCCGCTACAATCAGAGATAGTTATCCACTTCCAATCACGAAACACCTATTGGAGTGTGTTGCAGGCAAGGAAGTTTATAGCTTCCTTGATGGATTTTCAGGATACAATCAAGTAGCCATTGCCCCAGAAGATCAACGCAAAACGGCTTTTGCCACAGAGTGGGGAATCTTTGCATTTCGTGTGATGCCATTTGGGCTCACCAATGCACCTGCAATGTTCCAAAGACTCATGTGTCATGTCTTCAAAGAGTTCTTGCGAAAGAGCTTAGAAGTGTATGTGGATGATTTATGTGCTCACTCCCAAGAAAGAAGATTTCACATCCCTGAGCTCAGACAAATCTTCAACAAGTGTAGAGAATATCGAGTGTGTCTGAACCCAGAAAAGTGTGTGTTCATGGTGTGTTAAGGTAAAATATTAGGTCATATTGTTTCTAAGAATGGAATCTCAACAGATGAAGATAAGGTACGAGCCATAGCAAAGCTGCCAAGGCCAAGGAATGTTAAAGAGGTACAAGCCTTTATGGGCCATTGTAGATATTACCGAAGGTTTATCCACATGTATGTGATCATAGCTAGACCCCTTTATGCCTTGTTGTCTAATTTTGAGTGGAACGACGAATGCGAGAATTCTTTCAATGAACTGAAGAAACGTTTGTGCACAACACCAACACTGACCACTCCTGATTGGAATAAACCATTCCATGTCCACATGGATGCATCCAATCATGCCATAGGATGTGTGCTAGCACAACCCACAGGAGAAGGAAACTTAGATTTGCCCATAGCATATGCTAGTAGACAGCTCACCACAGCTCAATGAAACTATACCACAACTGAGCGAGAGGGCTTAGGCATGGTATATGCTGTGAAGAAGTTTAGACACTATTTATTGGCCAACAAGTTCAAGTTTTTCATTGATCATCAAGCTTTGTTATATTTGGTCAACAAACCTTGCAATACTGGACGCTTAGTAAGATGGTTCCTCTTACTAATGGAATATGACTTTGAAGTTGTTGTCAGGAAAGGTAGAACCCACCTTTGGGCAGATCATCTTTCTCGCATCACTTCAGGAGACTCACCGCAAGGAGTGTTCGATGAATTACCCGATGCTTATCTGTTCAATTTAGAAGTTGTTCCTAAATGGGCAAATAAGTTGGTACCAGTCCTAACCTTCGGCCCTGCAAATAAGAATGTGAAAACATCACAAGAAGAAATTGTAAAATCACAAAAATATCACATATTAGTAGGAAGCATGTACAAACAAGATACTGAGGGTGTATTAGCTTGTTGTGTTGAGGACGATGAACATAGTAGTTGGTTGCAACAAGCCCATGAAGGAATGCTAGGAAATCACTATTCTAAACAACGAACATTGCAGAATTTGAAACGTTTAGGAGTGTTTTGGGCTAGCATGGACAAAGAAATACATGAGTGGATCAAGAATTGTCCAATGTGCAGAGAGAGACCACCAGTGGAGCATGCGACCCTTTATCAAGTATCATTAATTCCAGATTGGAGTGCTCCATTGGTAGAGTTTATGAGATCGGGAAGATTACCCAAAGAGGCTAGTCTAGCAAGAAGACGAAGCATGGAGCAAGAGGCTCAAGGCTATGCCTTAGTAGGAGACAACTTATACCGAAGAGGCAAAGATGGTTACTTAAGACTGTGCGTTCATGAATCAGACCATTTGAAAGTCTTAGAAACTGAACACAGCGGTGTCGTAGGTGGACACTTCGGTCCTGATCGAGTAATCAAGACCATTCTATTCTCAGGACTTTGGTGGCCCACTCTTCATATGGATGCTCATACCTATGTGAAGAAATGTGACACATGCCAACGTGCACAATATCCAGTTAGAAAAGATGAGATGCCTTTGAGGCCAATTATGGGAGGACGTGCATTCTCGAAATGGGGTATAGACTTTGTAGGTCCTATTAACCCCCCAGCTAGAAACTCCCATGCAGAGTATATTATTGTAGCCACAGATTACCTTACCAAGTGGATAGAAGTGAAAGCCACAACAAAGAATGATGCTCATACTACGGCTAAGTTCTTATTCGAGAATGTGTTCACGAGATATGGACTACCAATAGAGTTGGTGAGCGATAGAGGCACACACTTCTTGAATGAAGTCATTGAAAATCTTCCAAAAGAAGTCTGCCCCCTATCACCCACAAGCTAATGGACAAGCCGAGAGCACCAATAAGATCCTCTGTAACATATTGACAAAACTGGTAAATAATAAACGCTCTGATTGGGACAAACAACTTCATCATGTTGTTTGGGCTTATCGAGTTTCCTACAAAACGGTACTCAACGCCACCCCATTTCAGATGGTCTTCGGACAGAATGCTATGCTACCATTGGATTTCCTAATCCCAGCTTTAAAGGTAGCACAAGAGCATGAGTGGAATGGACATGAGTTGTCCTCTAGGATCTTTGATCTAGAACGCTTAGGTGAGACAAGGCTACGAGCGGCGGCAGGCATCTATGCTACAAAGAAAAGACAAAAGGCATACTTTGATGCACACATCAAAGATAAAGGATGGAAAGAGGGAGATCTAGTGTTGGTTTACACACTAAAACAACATGCCCGTAAGTTGGAAAAACGAGGATATGGAGCCATGATCATTAACAGAATTTCCACTAGCGGTGCAGTTCAATTGGCTACTTTAGAAGGTGATATCTTGCCCAACTATATTAGTGGATGTAGAGTCAAGTTATACCAAGAACCTCTTACAGAGGATATGCTTACGAGACTCAACACTACTAAGAAGCGAAAAGAAGAGGAGTTAAGGGTGAGAGAAGAAGCACAAGCAGAGGCTAGAGAGCGCATAAGGTGAAATAAGTTAAGGCGACTAGGCCTAGATGTCAACTCAAAAGCCCCATAATATCACATGGATATGTGCCAAAAGTCAGGCATAGCGACTTCTCAAGTCATTGACCGAAGACCCTTTGTGACCATAGAGATAGGACAAGGGAAGGGTGCAAGGACTGTGAAAGCATTGATTGACTCAGGTGCAGCAAGTAGTGCAGTTAGACTTTCCTACTGCCAAGACTTGCAATTGAACATCAATCCCATAGAAGCTTATCTCATAGGATTGGGAGGTGTGGAAACCCCTTGTTTGGGCGAGGTGGAACTTCCCATCTACCTTCAAAATGTTCCAATGAAAGTCAAAGCGCTAGTGTGTCAAGATGAGAACCTTACAGAACCACTTGTCTTGGGTCAAGATTGGATCTATGACCATGCAGTTAACTTAAACCTAAGAAGTCAAATTCTTCAAGTTTGGGTACATGAACAATGCATTACATTAGAATTAGAGAACTGCATGCTCCTAGATCATGGCACCACACACTCTCTTAGTTCTTCTAAGACTAATCATATGGAAGAAGATGTTGTATGTGTCAAAAGCTCTATGATCCAGAAGGACTCAATCATGGAAGGAGAGTTGCAAAGGCAAGCAAACCCTCCTTCTTTTTTGAAGAGTAAAGCATCCATAGTAGTTCAACCTCAGAAGCAAGCACAACAATTCAAGACAACTGCTATAGCAAATACAAAGACACCCTTCAACAAAAAAACAGTTATGAGCATGAAGCAGATCTGGGTACGCAAAGGAGAGCAACCACCAGCCTTGCCCCCACAAATCCCATCCAAGAAAGCCAACCAGGCAAGAAGACGAAGGAAGAAGCTTGGACAAGCTCAACCACAAGGTATCCGACAAGTTTGGGTGCCTAAGAAATTAGCTGCAGCTCAACAAGGGCGATTAGAGATGTGGGTACCTAAGAAGCTCTTACATCCACAACAACCTATGTTCTCCCACATGCGAAAGGTCTCAACAAAGAAGCCACAAAGAGAAAAGGCTAAGAACCGCATACAGAGATTGAAAGAAGATCAACTCACCTCTTCAACCATAGTAGGAAGACGTGTAAAAAAGGTATGGGTTTGGAAGCCAAAAGAACAAGTAGCCTCCACCAAACCAACGCGCCAATCACACTGGATACCACAGTTCAGAAAGCACCCAAAGTGGAAGACGCCTGAAGTGATCTCTACAGTGCCAAATGCTGTTCTAAAATGGACTCCAATAAGGAGGATTACATCAGTTCGAGACTCACTGGATACCTCCACCAAGGTCGGCATCAACCTCTGCAAATAACATCGAAAGCCTCGACGAGCGACAACCATGTGCGCCTTGCACAACCTTGTCTTTTGCACCATTCAGGTCATGCATCTCCAAAGTATGCATTATTATAGGGCCACATTACATGGCCATGCATATACACATTTGAGAGTCCTATGCACAAGAGCACATTGCCATACGTCAACTATGTTTTCTGATACAAACATTTGTCTTCTTGCTTATGACATGGTAGTAAAAAAATAAATAAATAAAAAAGAGCTTGTTCCCAGGTTTGGTTTATGGAACATGAATAAGTCATGCTTAGTTGAAGGTGGAACCATGGCTTGGGTAGAAGTGTGTCTCGGCTAGCAGCTACTATTATTGTTGCCTTATCGGGTAGATGTCAAGCACTTGGTAGGAACATGGCATCCACAACTATTGTTTCCCCTTACTATGGTAGGAGGGAAGAGTTTGAAGGTGAGCAGACTCTTGCTTAGGGTGAGCTAAAGAGAAGGTGTGAAACTAATCTTGGTGTAGTTACCCAATGATGTTTGTCAAGGAATATAAAGAAATTCAATTCTCAATATTTGGCAAATGTTGCTTTGACAAGAGGAGACAGGATGAGTCACTCAAAGAATTTCATCAGTGAACCATCCACACGGACATTCATCGACAATGAAAGGCTAGCTGACGGTCCATCACAAATGCCATGAGTATAACATGAGGAGATAAACATCGATCGATCCTTCACCATGGTAAGTATCTTTACTCTGGAAACACCATGATAGATTAGGAAACCTCTTCGTCGGCATACCCTTGAGCACTTAGCTCAAGACTCCCAATTTTTGCACCATACTTCTTCCAATGCATTTTCCAAGTAAGCATGCATAGGGATACATTACAAGGCCATGCACGAGGCACATACTTTCCTCAACCCATGCACGAACTCACTTACCCCTCAGTCATTATGGGTACTTGGCATGATTACTATGAACATCATCTTAACAAGATCTAGAGGCCATCAATGGCCACTCACAACGACACAATCATGCTGGAATCCAAGGAAGGAGAACATACCAAGGGACAACAACTTCCAAAGGCTTTTAGTGACAAATGAAGAACAGGACAACCAACCCTGCCACATTTGCAAGGAATACGGCTCTTGTTCCTACCAAACAAACACTACCTCTCAAAGCACTACATGGAACAACCATTACAACAAGGGTCTGTCAAGGACGACAGACTCGAGAGGGGGGGGAGTGTTGAAGCTGAAGGTCAAGGACAAAGCACAGGAGCACATCAAAGAGGTGGACACACAAGAAGAAGGAGCAAGTAGGGAGCTCCAAGAAGTGTATGTCGAATTTTCAGAAGAATCCCCTACAAAAATAGTGATTTTCATCACTAAAAACCATTGTAAATACCATTTTCTATTTTTGTAACTCCATTTTGTTCAAGCTGAGGAGTCCTCGAGCTTGAGGAGTATTAGAAGTATCATCCTACCAATTTTCATAATTTTTAGACTTCGTTTGAGCCCTCAAATAAGCCCTGGAACCTAATTTTTAACTAGGCCGGACACAAGGTCTGGACAGGGCCAAAACTACTCAAAAAACTATAAAAAGAGCTAGAGAGCTCATTTTTGAGGTTATCTTGTTAGAGAATAGAGCTTTTGTAAGAGAACTCTTTTGCAATCGAAGCTTCCCACTGTTCCTCTCTTTGATCTTGCCTTGTGTGCGTGTGTGTGTATGTGTGTGCATGCTTGTGTGCTTTCACTCACACACTTGTGCCTTCACTTGCTCGTGGTCTTCATACCGGTCCTCACGTCTCCGCGGATTGACAAGTAAAGGAGGTGGTGCTTACGCTTGAGCTACACCAAATTTAGTTACATCCTCAATTTGTTCACCTTCATGAGCACTTAATTTCAAGTTCATATCCATAGGAGTACCTACAACCTTTGAATTCTCCATTTTGTTTTTGAAAAGCATGTCTTTCATGTACCTCCTCTAAGTGAGGTACATACTTGTTTTTGCATATACTACTTCCAATCCTAGAATAGTATATGAGTAATCCAAGATCATTGATCTTGAACTCCTCTCTCATCTGAAGCTTGATCTTCCTAATTCCTTCAACATCATTACCTGTAATTATAATGTAATCAACATATACACATACTTATATAACTTTTGATTGGTTCCTCTTAATGAAGAGGGAAGGATCTGCTTTGCTCACATTGAATCCTATATCCTACAAGTAGGTAACATGCCTATGATTTTAGGCCCTAGGGGCTTGTTGCAAACCATACAAATATTTTCTTAACCTACATACATATTCTAGATATGATGAATCTTCAAAACCAAGAGATTGAGCCACATATACCTCCTCACATATCCAGCCGTTAAAAAAAGCATGTTTTAGATCCATTTGATAAATCTTCCAATTCTTGGGAGCTGCAACACACATAATACCCTAATGGTAGGCATCTTTGCAATAGGTGAAAATGTTTGTTCATAAACAATACCTTGTGTTTTTGGATATCCTTTGGCCACTATCCTTGTTTTGTACCTTTTCATAGATCCATCAAAATTTTTCTTTACCTTATATATCCATCTTGAATTGATGACTTTCATAGATTGAGTGTTGGATACTGATTCCCAAGTTTCACTTTCCTATAAAGCATCTATATATTCTTCAACAACATTCATCCACTCAAGCTTTTCCTTTACTTCTTCGTATGATGATGGTTCTTCAAACTTTGAGTCATGTGCTAGATATATTGAATGTTTAGTAAATAGTGAAGTATCAGATCCATAACTTTTTGGCTTTTTTTCTCTAGTTGATCTTCTAATGGTTTGTTGAGAGGATTCTACCACATCTCTTAATTCCTACAGTTTGGCTTTACCTTTAGAGTTCAGAGAGTTGATTTCACTTCTTAGAGTCTTTTGATCATCATTAGAATCACTTGATGCTTTAATTGTGTGCTTATTTCTCTTTGGTAAGATTGGGAAGTCTTCATCTAGGTCATAAGGTAATTTGATCTTCCTGCAATCATCTTCAAACCATGAATTGTTTTCATCAAACACAACATCTCTACTTAAAATGAAGCCTTTGTTACTTGGATTGTATAACCTATAACCTTTCTTATTAAGTTCATAACCAATGAAGATGCATTTCTCTACCTTTGTATCTAACTTGCCTCCAATCTATGAAGGTATGTGAATGCTTCTGCAATGATCCAGACTAGATCTCCCTCCATTCCATGCCTCATATGGTGTCATTCCATCCAAAGCCTTTGATGGAAGTCTATTGATTAAATATCTAGCTGTCAATTGTTCTATTCCTTCTCTCTACAACTCCATTTTTCTTAGGAGTAAATCTGGTAGTAATTTGCCTTTTGATCCCTCTTTCTTGGAGAATAGAATCAAACTCATGGAAGAAATATTATCCCCTCCGTTTGACTTAGTCTTTTAGGGTTTTACATGTTTGATTCTCCACAAGAGCTAGATAATTTTGGTAACACGAAAACACTTCATCTTTATGCTTCAGGAAGTACAATATTCTCCATCTACTACAACTATCAATGAATGTCACATAGTACCTAGATCTAGAAATTCAAGGCTCCTTACTTGGTCCCCATACATTTGTGTGGACCAATTCCAATAGGTCTCCATGTATGTAGGCTTTCTTGGTCAAGAGTTGCTTGTGTGACTAACCAAATTGACAAGCACTATATTTATAAATCAGATGTTGTTTGGATATATTTGGTATACCAAGTACATTATGATCCCTATTGATTTGTTTGAGAGCTCTTTCACCTATGTAAGCTTATCTCTTGTTCCAAATATCCAACTCTAATAGAGATTGAGTGTGTTCTTCGTGTCTTGGAGTTCAAAGGTGAACAATCTACCTGATTTCTCTCCTCTTTCTATCTTCTTGAATCCCTAGTGTGGGTCTTCAACCAATGCTCCATGCTTAGTAAATCTGACCTCCAATCGCTTCTGAACAATTTGATGTACACTTATGAGGTTCTTGCTAATAGTTTACACATACAATACTCTGCTTAGTAAGTTCATCCTACCATCTTAAGTCTTCACATCACCTATCTTCTCAACTAGATGCATTGTGTCATCTCCTATTTGGACTTCATGCCTATTCCTTAGATCCTCAAAATCATAGAGTGGATCTACATTGCTTGCCACATGATTTGGGCATCTTAATTCTATATAAAACACATGTTCATCTGGTTTACCTTCCTTCATATTCATGTTCATGAGAAGAAGTGAGTCTTCTTGAGCTTGGTCATTTGCATAGTTCTTGTAGTCTCTCCTTCCTTTGGATCAACCTTGATAGTTTTTGTTGTATGAGTTGTTATTGTATCCATGAGAGTTGTTGAATTTTCCTCTTGAGTTTCCATAGCCTCCTCTTCCTCTTTGGTTCCTAGGATTCCTGAGACAATTCTTAGTAATATGATTGGTCAAACCACATATGGCACATGGAGATGAGGCTTGGGCTCTCCCCATGCCTTGTCTACCTCCTCTACCTCTTCCTCTTGAGCCTCTACCTCTACTTGCAAAGTTTTCTTGAGAGGTACTACTTTCATCATTAGACTTATTGCCCTTGCCTTTTTTATCCTTGCTTTAATTCTTATTTGTCTAGCAATTAGAGGATTGATTACCTTTTGAGCATAAGCTTTGCATCATGTGTGAAAAATTGTCCCATGAGTGGATTGAAATCCAGAACATGCATATCCATGTAGAGGTCCATAGCTCTAGTGAAGGCTTCCCATTTGTCATCAGCCTTGATACCATATATTATGTGCCTTACTATTTTTTCTTTATCAGTGACTTCTCCAATGCTTCTAGGTTGGTCTGCAAGGTCCATCTTGGTGACAAAATCAAACACAATTTGCTTGGGCATCTTTGTGAGTGTTTTGAACTCCATCCATAACGAATTCCTCCTAGCCTTGGTGCTTGATGAGAAGAATGCTTCAAGAGCATTCCATGTCTCTTGTGAATTTTTGCAATTCCTAATGTGTGGAAGTAGAAAATCAGAGATAAGAGTTAAGAATTTATGGCCTTGCTAAGACATCCTTTGAGAAACATGCATTCAACCTTTCTTGTTCCTCTTGTGTTGGTTGGTCCTTGCTTTTGATGATTGACATCATCTCATCTCCAGATATGTAACCATACAGATTTCTTCCTTGTAGATAAGATTACATTCTAAGTGATCATGCTCAATAATTGCCTCAACCTAGTTTTTCAATTGATGAGGGGAATCCATCACCCATCATGCTTAGTTGCTTCAATACCATTGTGAAGAGGTGATGGGAAGTATGCAGAGATGAGTTGTCTTTGCAAAAAACTTGCTCTACACTAGCCAATGTAAGTCCAATGATGCTTAATATAGTTCTTTAGCTTTCCAAAAATGCACAAAGAACCATCAAGTCCTTTGGAACATCATTCTCAAATGTTTGCATCAAAAGATATAATTTCCACTTTGAAAAGCTTGAAAAAACCTTCTATTTCGGTGAGGAGGTCACAAAAATATGCTGAGAGCTCACAACCTAGTATGAGTTGACTAGAGAGATTTTGCACACATCTAATGGAAGTGTTTAGATAACTAAATCAAGTTATTTGATGAATTTATCTGCACCAAACAAAGATAAATAAATCTTACAAGTCTGGGGTCAGCTCGACTTTTCAGAAGCAAGATGATGTGCAGACATAGTCAACTTCAATAATTTATAGCTTGGGATATACTGCACCAATGATGATCAAAATTTATAATGAGATACCTTAACCAAGTGAAAGTATAGAAATCCGATAATCATTCATAGAGAAATAGACAAAACAAGTTCACTGTGTACATGAGTGTACTGCAATAACTCAAGGAGAATGACTTACTCAAAACAATGTGTATGATATTGAACATATGATACATGGGAGGTGTAGAGAACTACTCCTTCATGACGTGAGCACACTATATTCTCAAGAATGAAGCGCAACCTCTCAAGAACGATCGAGGTATCCTACAACTAAGAATATGCTATATTTATACATGATTTTCAAATTTGAAATCGATGAGTCATCCACCTAAAATGTGATCTAAATTTTAGGGATGATTTCATCTTGATTCCACCTTACTAACTTCATGGAATTAGCTACCTCTTATCACAAGATTCCATCTCCTTTTAGCTTTTACAATTAACCAATGTAAGTACAAGGTTTACTCTTGGAATTTTCACAAGCATATGTTCTCATGACCACTAATAAATTGGATGAGTTATGTGACTAGTCCATGAAGCTTAGCAAAGCTCTTAGGCTTGCTATTTGCACCAAAAAATCAATATTAAGGAATGTTCAAAATCCAAAGTAATAGATCTTTGGATAGGATAAAGAGGTTCAAACATGAAATCTTTTGATCAAGGTACACTTAGTAAGAGCACTGAAGCATTAATTCTCTTCATGCTCAAGGAAGCATGCACTAACTCAAACTAGCACTTTAAGTTAGATTGATCCATGAGGAATCAAAATACCAGTCCTTGAGTGATCAAAGTTAAGAAACAATTTGGTCTTATTAAAACTTATACAAAGATTAATAGATCTTTGAGACAAAGATGGATCTTATCTATAAAGGAGATTCATCAAAGTATTTTGAATAGCTAAAGAAGAATATTGAACAAGTAGTATCTTCTGGACAAGCTATTTGCAAAGCACAATCCTTGAGGTTTACCAAGGCATTAGAAAACTATCACTTCTACCAAAGAATCAAGATGATTCTCAAGTGATAGAGAGCAAAGTGTTGTGTTCATTGTATGTTAGCTCAATCACCAAGAGAAGCTTGTATTTCACACTTATGCACCAAGGTGGATTGTCATAATTCATCTAAAATAAAAAAAAAAAGAAAAGGTAGATTGACCAATGAAAATTGTTTACATATATAAATTAAGAGATCTTATGGCATTTATAACAATGAAAATTGTGAAATCATGATTTTAATAAAAAATCTACACTAACTAACCACTATAATTATTGCATGAATATTGAAATTAGCATCATAAAATTGGTGAATAAATCTTATTGACTCTATCCTTTATTGAAAAATACATTTTTCTAGAAACATTTAATAGCTATGGTAACATGTTCCACAGTTACATTTATAAATGGTTCTTTCTAGTAATCTAGAAAATTCATCAAATAGTTTCTCTTTTTTAGGACACTAAAGTTTCCAAGTTCAACACTAGTGTTAATCAAATGATTGATATAACCCAAAGGTGTATCAATCTTGAAGGGATTGTTAGCTTTAGAATCTGAAAGGAATTAGCACATGTGTAGACTTGGTTTGAGGTAAAGACCTCTAAAAAGTCTTGAGGGAAATCCAATGAGTGTTAGATAGTTAAAGAGATCCTTAAGATAAAAACTTAATCTTTATCATTGTCGCATGGTCAAACACAATTGATCAGGTTTGAAAAATCTCGTCCAATAAATTGCGATTGGAACTCAACACTAAAATATGCAAATAAAAATAGAAAGCTTACCAATCACATATGTCACTAAGGGCTGAATGTTAATGATGATAATTAGCATTGCCACAATTTTTAAAAAGGTACATTTGACATGTACCTTGTACTTTGATACACAAACCACCTACTTGCATAGACCTGAGTGCACATACTCCATGATTGGGTGATGCAACAACTAGACATCACTTCACATGTACAATTTAATACACTTTTGTATTTTGCAAGTTATAGATGAAGAATGAAGACTCGTGCAGATACTAGGGAATAATACTCATAGACGTTATTCAAGATGTACTCAAAGAGACGATCTTTTTTAAGCTTTGGTGTAATGATTACAAATCAATGCTCAAGAAAAATGAGACATTCGAGGGTCTCAAGTCAACTACACATTGAATATACTATTCATGAGCTTCCATACCAATGCACATCTTTTTACATGCATGTGACCAGGTGGATTTTTCCGCATCAAGAGAAGGCTTTGAGGTTTCTTTATAGGTAGTAACAAAGATGTTAGATTCATCAACCTATCGCTACAAACAATGATTTGCCATTCCAAAATTTTGTTTGTGTGCTTTTAGAAAGTTGTAGAGGGAGCTATTATGTTTCAAAATTTTGTTTGCTACAAACCAGGTTGGCTCCGAGTCTAGATGATATAAGCTAGTCTATTTTTCCATTCTTGTGTTCTTCATGGGCCCCCTCTCAGCTATATTAATATGATTTTCTATTGGATCGAGTTCTTCAATATCATCCATACTTTTTCTTAGTAGCATGTCCTTGCTTAACAATACACACATTTTCACAAAGATGTTCCATCAATGGGTTAAGGGATATTGCAAAGATAATGACACTAATATCAATATCCTATACACCACAAAAAGCATGTTAATTGGCTTAGTTACATAACTAGAACAATACCTATTCTAGCTAATGCAGGTTGTATGCTTATTAGCACAACTACTATGGTAATTATCATAGTTACTATTCCTGCTAACACATGATATATGATAATTATCACAACTATTACATTAGCTATCCCAATGAGTATGTTAGCTAAAAAAAGCTCTATGCTAATTAGCACAATAAGTATCTTAACTAGCACAATCTGTATGTTGGCAGACATACACTCTCTGCTAATTAGCACAACTATTATGCTAACCATCATAATCAATATGCGATCTAACATAAGCTCTATGCAATTAACACAAGAAGAATGATAATTAGCACAATATGGTTACTAGAAAAGAACTATGCCAAGTACCAAAGTTAGTATGCTAGCTAGCATACTCATTATGCTAATTAGGAAAACCACTATGATAACTAGCACACAATTTGTAGGCTAGCTAATACAATCTCTATGCTAATTAACACTACACTTATGATAACTAGTACAATCTATACTTAGCTAAAATAGACTCAATTCTAATTAACACGGCTAATATGCTAGATAGCACACTAAGTAAGATAGCTAATATAAACTCTATGCTAATTAATATAACTAGCATGCTAACTAGCACAATTTGTATGTTATTTAACAAAGAAACTATGTCAACTAGCACAATCAGTATGGTAGCTACCATAGTCATTATGCTAATAAGGACAAACACTATGCTAATTACAACAATTAGTATGCTACTTAAAACATGTGTTATGCTAATCAATACAACAAGCATGCTAACTTGCACAATAAGTATGTTAGCTATCATAGGTTCTATGGTAATTAGCAGAACTAGTATGCTAGTTATCATACTTAGTATACTAGCTAGCAAAGACATTATGCTAACTAGCACAATCACTATGTTAGATGGCATAGCTAATATGCCAATTAGGAGAGCCCATATGCTAAGTAGCACAATGAATTTGTTAGTTAACACAATCTCTATGCTAGTTAACACAGCTAGTATGCTACTATGCTAAGATAATATGTTAATTATCAGAGGCAATGTGCTAACTAGCACCTCAACTATGCCATATCGCAAAAACGTTCTACTAGTACTATATCTTCTCTGCATATTAGGAGTAGCTTTATGCTATTTTAATTGTTGTAATCAACACAATCATTATGCTAATGTCTACAACAAATATGCTACCTGTCATAAAAGATGTCCTAACAAGAATATATTCTCACACTTACTTGCTTCAACACAAGGCAATAAATGGCAGTCCAGAAGTTTATGGGGGCATTTTGCAGCACTACAAGTTCATCTCATCAGACTTGTGGTTACAAAATAGAGAAGTAAACATGATTGCAAGAAACCTTGACCATCTCAATTATATCCTCTATTCCAATGAGCTACCCACATGACCTACATTTATTTTTTGGCGAGATGTTCTTATTATGAGGCAAAAAATTGATAAAGGGAAGCAACCTATATGGAGGTACTTCTCCATCTGCAAAATAGGTGCAACTACTACTCAAGGGTTTCCACTATATGTTCTAAACTCTCCACTTGAACCTGAAAAGTTTAATAGATACATTTTTCATATCCACTTGGAAGGTTATGCGATTGGACAAGGAATTAAACCTATACTTAGTAATAAGCACGAAATTGCAACAACCATGTTACTATCAACATTATAAATATCCTTAAGGAACTCGAGAGTTTATATTGTTTCTTTGTATACTAGAATCTTCATTTCAATGTCTAAGTGTTGCTTAAAATTTGAATCCCCTTGTGATTGGAGAATTAACAACAAATCCTCTACTTTATTCAATTTTTCTCCAAGTGAGATGATAGCTGGATTGATCTTTGCAATAGTAGCCTACTTTATCCTGACCATCTCTAGAGACACTTAAGCTAACTTCAACTCCTTTTGAGATTCTTCCAAAGCACTTCTCAATCTCCTAACCAACAGTCTTACATGATTACTATTTATTTGAGAAAATATCCCCCTAGTAGAGCCTCTATCAACAAAAGTTCTTTTTGAGCTATGATGGGGCAATGGAGTGGCATTTCATGCGAGTGATGTGTAGTGCATGTGTTGTTCATCATTGAACTATTGTAATGTGCAATCATCCTCCTCTTTGAAGGTCATTTGATGTGAGTATGCATATGGCAATCAGGGTACCCTTTTTGATTGAGGTAGTTCATTAACTGAGCAACAAAATTTTCCCAATTAAATTGCATACATGCACAATTTGCAAAAGATGTTGTCATGAATTCCTTGAAGTACACTTTTGAAAATTATACAATAACTTTCATATTCATGGGTGACTTTTGATACACCATCTGGTGAAAGAGCATAAGTTGTTCATATACTTTTGTACACATAGAATTGCATTTGATCCTATGGTTACTATTCTCTATGGACTATGTAAAAACTAAAGACCACTTTTTCACAAGGATATCCTTCCATTTTCAATAGCTTTGCATGAAATCCTTGATTAACAAGGCCATGTACTTCATTGAATTGAATTTGGTTGTTGTAACACAAAATTTCTTCTACACTAGGCATCATATCTTTGATGCTCTCCAACCACTTGCATAGGGGCAAGTTAGGAGACTTATCATAACCAAAATCGTCCAAGAGATCATAATGTGCCCATAATGCATGAATAATGGTAGAAAAACTTAATGGAACCAATATGCATAGACTCAGAGATGGAGAGAGAGAGAGAGTATAATAAAGCTAAGTTGGACGAGAAGTTGAAGCTAGAGCAGAAACTCCATAATTTCCACATCTTCTTGCACAATGGTTTGCAATATTCAAACTTTCTTCATGCTTAGGTTTTGGATATGTGTATCTCCTTTCTCACTTGCACTTAGCTAGTGTGCGATTCGGGCATATGTTTCTTTTTTCCTTTGCAGATTTGTTCTGAGAGCTCTCTAGTAGTGTATGTGATTCAAGTAGATGATGTGGACTCCATCCTTTTCATAGTGGTAAATGTTGTGCTTCATGGTGTGACGAGCCTCGCTGGTGCCTTGAACATATGCATGGGTGCGAGAAATCGTTCGGAGGTGGTGATGAAGACAAGTCTTAAATAAATGTGTATGAAACAAAAAAGCCTACTATTCAAACCATGGAAAATATGCTAATGAGATATACTAATGTGTCACCTTAATGTGCTTCTACCCACATGCATACATACATAACTATATTTTTACATACACACATATACATGTATACATACATACACACATATACATCCATACATACATACACACATATACATGCATACATACATAAATGCATGCATAATATGTGTGTACATGCATGCACACATACATACACACATGCTACCTATTTATGTCCTACCCGCACTCTAAACTTTTCCCATATTCCACTCCTATTTTTGTAAGAAATCAAATATTCCACCTCATTGCGAATTTAAGTAAGTATGTGTTTTTCTAGTCTTGTGACCATACTACCATTTATAATGTGATTAATGTCTTTCATTGTTTGCTTACTACGGAAGGACTCTTCTCTCACATTCTCTGTAAAAAAATTTTCTATATAACAATAGTTGATCTAGAAACTCTCGCGTACCATTCTATTTCCCCTTGTGAGGGTTACTTAACATCTAAAAATATATAGTAGGGCTTTAACCTCTCTCAAAAGAGAATAAACAAAAAAAAACTCTCCAAATTTCATGCTACATCATCCATAACCAAAAAATAAAGCCTGCTCTTATTTCACACGATTATGCATCTTAGTTACATAACTAGAACACTACCTATTCTCGTTAACCCAGGCTGTATGCTTATTAGCAATACTATTATGCTAATGATCATAATTACTATTCATGCTAGCACATGATCTATGCTAATTATCACAACACAACTATTACATTAGCTATCACAATGAGTATCCTAGCTAACAAACTATGCTAATTAGCACAATAAGTATCCTAACTAGCACAATCTGTTTGTTTGCCGACATAGAATCTATGTTAATTAGCACAACTCCAATGCTAACTATCTCAATCAATATGCTACCTAACATAAGCTCTATGCAATTAGCACAAGTAGCACGCTAACTAGCACAATTTGTACACTATCTAGAAAAGAACTATGCCAAATAACAAAGTCTAAATGCTAACTAGCATAGTCATTATGCTAATTACGAAAGCCACAATGACAACTAGCAACCAATTTGTATGCCACTTAATACAATCTCTATGCTAATTAACACTACACATATGATAACTTACACAATCTATATTTAGCTAACATAGACTCTATGCTAATTAACACAACTAATATGCTAGCCAGCACACTTAGTAACATAGCTAACATAGAGTCTATGCTATTTACACAAGTAACATGCTAACTAACACAATCTGTACGTTATTTAACAAAGAAACTATGTTCACTAGCACAATCAGTATGGTAGCTACCATAGTCATTATGCTATTAAGGAAAACCAGTATGCTAATTACAAAAATCAGCATGCTACTTAAAACATGTGTTATGCTAATCAATATAGCAAGTATCATAACTTGCACAATCGGTATGCTTTATGATTCATTTGATATTGTGTTTTCATTAGATTATTTAAAAAAAATTAATTTATTTATTATCTCTGGTCAGGCTTTACTGAAAATGTCTCAGAAAGAATTTTATTAACCTGATAAAAAATAAGTGATTAAGTTTAATATTAATAATAGATATGAAAAGCTTATTCTTCTTATAGAGAGAGAATTTGTTGAAGTGGATAACCACATGATGGTTGGTCCCCCACCATGTGAGTTATCCAAGATAAGGGGTTTGGGCACGTACATACATACATACCTATTTAAGCATCTTACTATGTAATAGCTTGCTCTATCCTTATTTCTCTTTTTCTTTAGGTTCTATGAGAAATAGGTCTAGAGCTTCGATTTATATATGGACAGCTATGTGAATAAAGTCCTAAACAAAAGATTGTACCAAAATAATAGAGAAGTTCTATTTTTGGCTCTTTTTTATGGATTTCATTTTTTTCGCTATTTAGGTCTATGATGTACAAAAATGTATAATTTATAATAGCTATTTTATAGGGTTATTTACAATGTACATACATACTTACATGCATATATTTATTTATACATATGTACATGCATATATTTTTTCATACATATGTACATGCATGCACTCATGCATAGCTCCATACATGTCTACATGCATACATGTATACATGTGTACATGCACTCATGCGTGCATACATACATACATACATGAAAACAAACATGCATACATCATTCATTCATATATACACGCAACATACATACATACATACACACACACATACATGCATGCATACATGCATACATACATATATACATACATACATGCATACATACATACACACACACATACATACATACATACATACATACATACATACATACATACATACATACATACATACATACATACATACATACATACATGCATGCATGCATGCATACATACATGCATGCATACATGCATGCATACATACATAAATACATACATACATATGTACATACATGCATGCATACATACATACATACATACATACATACATACATACATACATACATACATACATACATACATACATACATAAATACATGTTGAATACCTTAGCTTCAAGCATAATCACATTATAACCTTCCCAACTACCACCCTACCAAAGTTGGCTATAAATGTTTCCACAATCTTTAAGAACCAAATTTAAGTTTGATGTACCAAATTTAAGTTTGATGTACCAAATTTAAGTTTAATGTACCAATCGGATCCAAAATTGAACTCAAGTAATATATTGTAGAACTATCCTTTTAGTGATAAGCACTCGTTCTAAGTGAATTTAGTTGAGCATGATTTCGCTTTTTAAAGTAACCCCCATTTCGTAAGCTACACCCAACTAGCTTATTCTATCTTTGTCTATTCTAGCTAGTGGCTAGCCATTTCTAGGTTCATTGATCATGAGTAATCAATTTATATCATTCTATAGATCATCAATAACTTTTATAATACCACTTATGTTTTTAACTTCACAATTGGAATCCATACATAGTATGAGAGAAACAAAAGCTACAGTGTGTGATGTTTCATGGTCTCTTGAATGGAAAAGTTGCCTGCATGAGCTCGAAAGAGCAGTTTGATGAGAGCTTATATTAAATTACAATTTCTGCTAGTAGTCATGAACGCTTATAGTCAATTACTACATCAACCAAAAGAATTGATAAAAACAATGAGTGTTTAATAATCTGCTAGTGATTGTAGGGAGGCTTTTCGCTTAGAAGACACATTTAGAAGTGGATTTACACAAATAGTGGTATCCATTCCCATAAAAGGTCATCGGAAGACATCCAAATAACTTTCCAAGGTAAATTAAGGATTCCATTGAAGCTCATAAAGATCAAGGAACATGATTGTTTGAAGGAAAATCTAGCACATTGATATATGTGAGTGCAGAAATAGAGAGATTAGATAAGAGAGATGATCAATCATGGAGATTTAGTATTAATAGCTTTGTTAAGGAAAAATGTATATGGAGTTCATAAATTGAATGAAGAAAGGATTTATGTGGAATCCTACAAATGAAAAAGGAGATTTAGGGTTAGCTTTTTAAATGAAATTGAGAAAGGCCTCATGTGGATGATGGCAATCCTACCCAAGACCAAAGGTGTGCTGCAAAAGAGTGGCAAAAGAAGTATATGGAATTATCTTCATATTATCTCAAAATATTCTTAACTCTATGATAGTTCATATGCAAAATTAGATATATCAAACAAGGTTGAAAGGTTGTATGGGATTTCCCTCAAAGTTTGTATTCCTTGAAAGGTTGTATTCAACATCAAACAAGGAATTGAAGATTCATATCAAGAATGATATAAAACAATGAGCACAATATCAACCCAAACCAAGAGAAATTACTTGTTAGATTTCCAACATCTATGGGTAGTGACTTCGAGACTCATAATTTAGTAGCCCACAAAAATTTATGGGCTAAGAAAGGGTGTTGGCAGTAGCCTTGGTACATAAGGACCTACAAGACGTGAAAGTCAAAGAAGGGAGTCAGAGCGAAGGGACAGCACAAGCGAGCGAAGGGACAGCACAAGCAAACAGGGCAGTCAAAGAAGATCTGGCAAGTAGGCCAATACTTTTTCAAGACATTAATGCAAATCAGAGAGATGGACATGCAGGGAAGAAGAGCAAGTAGGGAGCTTGAAGATATGTATGGCAGATCACTAGAAGAAATCCCTACAACAACAGTGATTTTTATCACTAATAATCATTGTAAATCTCATTTCACATTTTTGTAGCTCCATTTTGTGCAAGCCAAGGAGTCCTTGAGCTTGAGGAGCCTTAGAAGTAGTTGCGTACCAATTTTCATAATTTTTAGATCTCGTTTGAACCCCCAAATAAGCCCTGGAACCTAATTTTTAACTAGGCCGGACACTAGGTCTGGACAGGGCCAAAAGCTAGTCAAAAACTATAAAAGGAGCTAGAGAGCTCATTTTTGAGGTTAGATTGTAATTGAAACGAACTTGTAAGAGCATTTTGAAAGTAATCTAAAAGCTCCATTGATTCTCACTCTTTGTCTTGCCGTGTGTGCACGTGTGTGTGTATGTGTGTGCATGCTAGTGTGCTTCTCACTCACGCACTTGTGCCGTCACTTGCTCGAGGTCTTCATACCATCCTCACGTCTTCCCGGATTGACATTAAAGGAGGTGCTACTCATCATTGAGCTACACCAAATTTTGGCGCCGTTGCCGGGGACCGAGCTTTGAGGACGAGCGTGTGATGGTAAGACGTAGAGTTGACGCGTTGGAGTTGTAGGTATTTTCTTCACTCTCATCGATTTTCTTTTACCTTCTTCACCATCTTCATCACCATCATCATCATCACCATCTCCCACGTCCATCTCCATCATCGCGAAAATTTCAGTTTTTTGACTATATCCCCATCTCCACCTCATTTCCCTCATTTCACTTGTGAGAGAGAGCGAGAGAGCGAATTTGCATGTGCTGTTTTTTGCATGTTTTGTGAGCTTTCTGCAGGTACAGGCCGCATCATCATCCCCAGCACCCTGCGCAGGTACGGAAATCTGAGTAACTGTCTGTGTGTCGCCGAGCTCTATCAATCGCGACCGACTGAAAACTTGCTCTAATTGCTAAACAAAGTGCATATCCATGACCTACATGCCTAGAGCTTCCCAAAAATGTGTTTAGTTTTTTGAAATTCCACAGATTTTTGTCAATCGCGATCGCTCTGTCAATCGCGATCGACAAACCACGACCGACAGATCTGTCAATCGCGATCGACACGTCAATCGCGACCGACAGCCCACGACGGCTCTGTCAGTCGCGACCGACAGAGTCAACGACCGATTGACCACGACCGACTGACTATACGCGTGACACGTGTCAATCGCGATCGAGTCATCAATCGCGATCGACTCATCAATCGCGACCGACACGGTCAACGACGGTTTGACCACGACGGACAGACCACGACGGCTCTGTCAATCGCGACCGACACGGTCAACGACTGTTTGACCACGATCGACAGACCCTCGCGACCGACCTGTCAATCGCGATCGACTCATCAATCGCGACCGACAGAGTCAACGACGCTTTGACCACGACTGATTGACTTTTCGTAACCCCTGTCAATCGCGACTGACCAGTCAATCGCGACTGACAGCCACGACGGACCTGTCAATCGCGATCGACACGTCGATCGCGACTGACCTGTCAATCGCGACCGACAGACTTTGCGAACGCGTTAGAAGGGCAAATTAGGTCAAATTTTCAAGGCAAAGTGATTGGTCTAAATTGTGATTAAGTGTGGGACAAACTCTAGGGTGTAGTATTGCATTGTTAGGCCGTGCCACAAGCTACTCGAGTATTCCTGTTTGACTGTTAGCTTGTATTGAATCCTGATTTAACTCCCTAAACCCTGAACAGTCCTAACTTTTTCATACGAAATCCAATTTTTGAGCTCTTGGGCTTGTTGGAAAGCTCGTGGCATATACTACGCGCCCTCAGCTGTTTTTTATAAAGATAATGCATTGATTTTCAGAGAGGGTATTTTGAAGTTGACCATACCCAGGGGACTCAAAGTCAGGGGTCTTTAGAATTATTTTCCTAAAAAGTCACAATGCAAATATGTGTATATGTTACATGAATGAAAGTTGTGGGTTGTGTCCTTGAATCTAAGCATCGAGCTAACCGTGGGACTTTTATAGGTCCATTGAGAGCAACAGAGAGCGTACCAAGCAAGGTTTCTTTGCAAGCTTGAGAACCGGGTTCTTGAGCACCAGAAAGCAAGGGATCAACAAGTAAGGTTGGATTATTCTCAACTCCCTCTGTCATTTCCTAGCTCAAGCTAAGAACGAGTAGAGATAGGAGTAAGCCAGGGCGACGATAGGCAGTTATCAAGTTGAAGACTACCTAAAAAACTCAAGTTCAAGTAAAAACATAATCTCTGTACTGTCGATAACCTAAAGGAAAAGAACCTAACGTGGAACGATCAACCTAAAGTACGAAGAACATTCAAGTGTTCCTGACGACGGGATATCAGACAAGACCATAAACACAATAACTAACTAAAAAGAATCAAGTGACTGGTACCAATTGATTGGCAACGAGGTTGTACTCTGGAAAAAAAATTTGGGATAATCAGTTAGGCATATGAACCTTCGATCAGGACGACACCTAGCAAGGGAGAGACAAAGCCTTAGGTCTTCAGAGGCTAGTGTCAATCACACTGCAAGGTCTTGGGCCCAGCAGTTGAGCCACCACTCATACTACCCTAGCTCTGAGACCAGTGAGTCAGAAATGTCTCAAGGCATGGACAGACCTACGGGAAGTTCAGGAGTGCCTTATTTGTACAGGGTAGAAGGCCCTTACAAAACACAGCTGGAATATCTTAGGACCAACCGACTAGGTGCTAGCATCTATGAGGACGGCCTAGGAAGATCCGTGGTCCAGATTAAAAACCATGACCAATCCATAGGACTAGAACACCCAGCTGTCAAGTTTGAAAATGGTGCATACCTGGACAAAGAAGGAACTATATATGTTGTCACTAGTCACCCTGATAGGACAGATGAATTTGGAAATGTAATCTCAGAAGCGGACTTAGGCGACTTGGAACAAGGAAATATGGGAGTAGAACCTAGAACCCCTCGAGGTAAATCAGTTCTCACTAGGATTATCACACCTGAGTGGGTACCCCAGGATAACAAGAGCATAGAATTGCTCCTCAATCGGGAAACTGATGAAGCCTTTTGGAGGTATAAATCCAATCAGCCAACTGATATAGGAAATATCATGATCTATGAGCTTAAGGATCCGGATAGCCCAGGCAGAGTGACCTACTTAGATCATGCTTCAGAACGGATCTTTGTGGTGACAGAAAATGATAGGCATGCCTACACTTGGAAGGGTGAATTCATTTTCCCCCAACCAAGATCAAATGTATCCTATGGTCACCCTGGGGCTGGAACTTCCCAAGCTCATGGTACACAAAGAGATAGAAGTAGGGATAAACCAGAAGTAAGTTTCGCCAACCCCGTGGGCAGAGAAAGAACGAGAACAGAGACGAATAGGGTAGAACCTGAGATGCATAGAGCCCACAAGAACCAAAGAAATGTAGATGGATTCCCTCTGCCGAGACCTAGAGAGCACGCAAGAACTTTGAGACCCACCCAGCTAGTTAAGTCCATGAAGAATTACTTTGACGGCACAGGAGATCCCTATGATCATGTGGCGGAATTCAAGCAAGTCTTGAGAGCTGAACAGGTTGAGGATCTGTTCACGCAGTACAATGCTTTCGGTCTAACCCTTAGGAACACAGCACTTACATGGTTTCAACCATTGGATGAGCGTCAGTTCAGGAGCATAGACCAACTCCTAGAGGCTTTCATTGTAGAGTTCTCTAAGAGTGGCATAAGACACAATACTTCCTCATTGATCCACAGCTTCAAGCAAACCCCTCAAGAGACTGTGAGACTTGCAGGAAGAAGATTTAGGCAATACCTTGAAAGATGTCCTATTTCGGAGCTACCCACATCTGCTAAACAAGTAGCCTTATTCCTTGACGGATTGTTGAGTACGAAATTGAGATCCTATGTGTATCTGAAGGACCCTAGGACTATAGAAGAGTGTGTACGCATGTGCATTGACATTGAAGATAACCTAGGGGAAGAACTAGAGCTTTCCAAAATCTACAAAGATTCAGAAAGTGCATCTAGTCACTCTTCCACGCAGTCCACATCAATTGAGGAACTTGCCGAAAAGGTAGCTCAGAAATTAGGCGTATCGAGCAAACAAATCCCAAGGTTTGCCCCTGTGAAAAGATGCTATACATGCGGTGGTGACCATATGGCGAATGTCTGCCCTATTATGGCTCAACCCCAAGTAAACCCTAGTAGCCAGTACTGCACCATAGAACGGAGATACACCAATCACACCGCACAAGATTGCCCATACAACAAGCAGGCAGTGAGGCAACCCTACCCGCAGCCCTACCAACAAGGCAGATACCAAAACCAAAATCCACCATATGCTAGACCCCAACAACCCTACCAACCACAATATCAGGCCCAACAGAGACCCCAACCGGTGCTAGCTCAACAGCCTCCAAACCCCGCTAACGTGATTCCAGTAAAGTATGCTGTTGCAGAAGAAAACCTGAATAGGGCCATAGTACCAGTAACCCCATTGATCTCAGAAAGTGACCCAAGTGACCATAGCTTTGACTCTACACATGTCGATAGTCCCCAGGCTTACTACATGCAGTCTCCAGAACATGGTGAGTCTTACTATAGTGAGGAACCAAGTGAACCTAGTTGGGAGTCAGATTACACGAACGTCATGTATGCAAACCCCAACCCCAGGCCTCAACCTAGGCAAGTAAGACCTCCATTCCCAAGAGGACCGTGCTACAGATGCCAAGGAGATCATCTCATCCGTGATTGTCCCTTACCCCCACCTACACAACCCCAGTCAGTGACTATCCAAGGTTTTTGCCAAGATTGTGGAAAAGAGCATCTTTTACGAGATTGCCCAAAGAACCCCAATAATATGCCAAAAATCACTCCGATCAATGTGATTGGGTTGGTTGTAGATTCCTCACGAAGCGTCACTTCCACTGCACCAGTGCAGGTAGTCACGAGAGCTCAGGCATTGCAGCAAAACCAAGAGACAAACCAGGATAAGAACTCAGAGGCTAGTGAACCCGAGAGTATAACAAAGAAAAGGACTAGAGCATGGAAAGATAGTCGGGAAAGAATGAAAAGACAATGGGCTAAAAAGATGAGTGAACTTGAGGAAAGCATAAGAGAAACCAAAGCTAGGATAACTGAAATCACCTCTCAAATCCCCTCTCACAATACCCCGCCGCCACCCCTCCCATCTCCATCTGACCCACCACCTTCCCCACCACGTCATACGATTCCACCACCCCCTCGGGTAGGATCAGTATTAGCTGATCCCACTCCTGAAGACATAGACATGATGCTCAAAGCATATCAGGCCAGAATCCAAGAAGGGCCGAACGTCACGGATCATGCCAAGTGCTATCCTAGAGCTGACCTAGAGATAGAAAGAACCAAACTGTGCGCGAAAATGGTCGCATTGGCTCAGACTATGTTTGAAGTCAGTCGCCTTTTCAATTACTCGGGCTCAGCCAAAACGCAATTACACTTGGATGGATTCCTAGAGAAGTTAGAGGAAATAATTGCAAGATCTGCCAAGGAAGAAAAAAATCAAGAAAAAGATAAGGCAAGCAAAAACATGAATCATTCCCCATCGGAAGTGTATGTGGCTACTTCCACTAAACCAGACAACTTCCCCTCCTTAGAAAGAATAGAGAGGCCAATAGCACAGTCAGAAAAGGAACCTACCCCTCAACGAAAGGAGAGGGCAAGAGAACTGATAAGCCAGTCTCCTCAGGAAGCCCATGTGCCTCCTCAAGAAGCTTATCTTCCCCCCCAAAAGTCACATGAGCCTCCCCCGAAAGCTTATGTACCTCCACAGGTGACCCACATTCCTTCCCAGAGAGTGTATGAGCCTACTCGGAAGAGTAACAGAATAAGCAATCCTCCCCAAGAAGCTTGTGCTCCAACCATTTATGAGAGCAAGGAGAGAGCCAACGATAGAATAAGCCCTCCTTCCCAGGTTGCTTATGCGCCTAATTCTACGGAGCCAGACACTTCTTCTTCTATGAATCGGTTTGCACCAGACTTCCTACGAGAGATTCAAGAAGACAAATGGGATAACGAAAGCGAGGTCGCCCCTCCTTTTGAACTTGTGGACGATGCACATGACCAATTCCCACAAGACATCCCATCTATTTACGGGGAACATGAGAGTACTCAGTCTCACGAGAGATTGGACTTTGAGTCTAATTCCATACAAGAGCTACCCCACTTCACAGGCCCATGGGAAGCAAAGTCCACATGTATGAGAGCACCCACAGTCATGGTAAGGAACGACGACTCAGTCATACCAAGGAACACGGGAGTAGTAATGAACACCAAGGTGCAACGCGATCTCACTTTGGAAGAACTGACCAAGGATAGACCAAACGTGCGAAAATATGTAGCCAGTCAGGTAGCTGAAGTTGCAAAACCTCGTTCCAAGGTAGGATCCCATAGGACAGTGCCAGAAATTCCCTTGGATAAGATAGGAGATATGTGTGAAGGTGAAGAAGGGAACACCTATCTTCCCATCACCTACCAAGAGTACACCACCAAGGCAATTTTGGACTCAGGTGCAGGAGTTGCAATTGCCACCACCTCCTTATGGAAGCGTTGGGGCAAGCCGGCACTCAGACCGACGAGAATGAAATTGCAAATGGCCGATGGTCACATAGAGAGACCCCTTGATTGCTAGAAGGAATAACTCTCACCACTTGTGGTGTCGAGTTTGAACATACCTTTGCCATATGTGATTTCAGCAAAAATCATGCCTATGAGATGATTTTGGGAAGACCATTCATGCGACAGTTGCAAGTGGTACAGGATTGGGGAACCAATTCTTTGTACCTGCAGCACTTAGGTGTTACAACCAAAGTCAATCTCAAGGATTATTCTCATAGAGATGTCCCTCCTATCCAATGGAATCCCATCCATAGAGCCAAAGATGATACAGAATCTGTGCATTCCATAGGATCAGGATCCTCCTGGATGCATGAAGATACTCACTTATGGATGTGCAAGGTAGCAGTAGAAGAAGAGAAGAGAGAAAAGGCCAGAGAAATAGGTGCAAACGAAACCCATAGACCCATTCAAGACCCAGCCTATACACCTGTAGTTTTTCCAGACGAGGAATTTGAACCCCATGGCTGGGCAGAAATTTTAGCAACAATGGACGTAGCCATCAATGAAGAACAATGGACACCTCACTGTGATGAGGATGGCTATGATATTTCAGTCTTCTCCATAGAGCCAATCATGGGAGAGGCAGTTCTAGAAGAATGTGAACCTAGCCCTGATGCATTTGAGGATGCAAGTGACTCCGATCTAGAGTCAATCATTATGGACCCTCCATTTGCATCAGATGAAGAATATTTCCATGAAGTAGAATTTCAGCCCCAGAGGCATGGAGAGGTTACAAATGATGTAAGATTAGCAACACATATGACCCCGAAGGAAGAAGGAAGGAAACGAAAGAAGAAAGAAGTCTCACCAGAGGAGGAAGAATCTTTGTTTGAGGTCCCAGAAAATTTTAAGAAGTATGAGATAGATGACAGGAGAGTCATGATAAGAATGCCTAAACGAGAAGCACAATCAGGAGAGGCCTATGATAACAAAGAAACCACCAAGAAAATAGTAGTGGCCATAGAAGAAGGAGAGGAGAGATGCACGTATATAGGCCATGACCTAACAGAAGAAGAAGAGTACGAATTGATAGCCTTGCTAAGAGAATACAGAGATGTATTCGCTTGGAGTTACAAGGATTTGAAAGGTGTTGACCCGGACATATGCTCGCACACCATCCCCATGACCTCAGATGCCAAACCCTCTAAGCAAAAGCCTTATACATATAACGATAATTATGCTGCTAAGATCAAGGAGGAGATAGATAGACTGGTTGAAGCTGGATTTATCTATGAAATTGAGCACACTGAATGGGTATCCCCCATCGTAGTGGTGCCCAAGAAGAATGGCAAGCTGCGTGTGTGCATTAACTTGAAAAAGGTTAATGCCGCCACGATTCGAGATAACTATCCGCTTCCCATCACAGAACATCTCTTAGAAAGAGTGGCAGGCAAGGAAGTGTACAGCTTCCTTGATGGATTTTCTGGCTACAATCAAGTAGCCATAGCTCCAGAGGATCAGCATAAGACAGCCTTTGCCACAGAATGGGGCATTTTTGCTTTTAGATTAATGCCATTTGGGCTTACCAATGCACCAGCTACCTTCCAGAGGCTGATGTGCCATGTGTTTAAGGAGTTCCTGAGGAAGAGTTTAGAAGTCTATGTTGATGATCTTTGTGCTCATTCCAACATTAGACAAACCCATATCCCTGAACTCAGACAAATCTTTGACAAATGTAGAGAATATCAAGTCTGCCTGAACCCAGAAAAGTGCGTTTTTATGGTCAGGCAAGGCAAGATTCTAGGACACATAGTGTCAAAGAATGGCATATCTACTGACGAGGAGAAAGTGCGAGCCATAGCAGAGCTACCTAGGCCAAAGAATGTCAAGGAAGTACAAGCTTTCATGGGGCACTGTGGGTATTACCGACGTTTCATCCACATGTATGCGGTCATCGCAAAGCCCATGTACGGACTTCTGACAAACTTTGAGTGGATGGATGAATGTGAGAATTCCTTCCAGGAGCTTAAACGAAGATTATGTTCAGCACCAATCTTGACCACACCAGATTGGAATAAGCCATTCCATGTTCACGTGGATGCATCCAATTATGCTATTGGATGTGTACTTGCACAACCTACTGGTGAAGGTAATATGGATCTCCCAATTGCCTATGCCAGTAGACAATTGAATGCGGCTGAACGAAATTATACCACTACTGAGCGAGAAGGATTAGGCATGGTATATGCAGTTAAAAAGTTTAGACATTATTTGCTTGCAAATAAGTTTAAATTTTTTACGGACCATCAGGCATTGTTGTACTTAGTAAACAAGCCATGCAATACAGGTAGATTAGTAAGATGGTTTCTCTTACTAATGGAATATGACTTTGAGGTTGTGGTAAGAAAAGGTAGGACTCACTTGAGAGCAGATCATCTCTCTAGGCTCACATCTGGGGAAGCCCCACAAGGAGTGTCAGATGACCTTCCTGATGCTTACTTGTTTAATTTGGAGGTGGTGCCGCAGTGGGCTCAGCCATTGGTACCAGTCTTGACATACGGGCCCAACCATCCAGTGGTAAACACACGGAATAGAGAGATCGTAAAAGCCCAAAAGTATCACATCATGGCCGGAAGCATGTACAAGCACACAGATCAAGGGATCTTGGCTTGTTGCGTAGAAGAGGATGAGTACGCTAAATGGTTGCAATTAGCACATGTAGGTGCATTAGAGCAACACCATTCAAAACAACGAACTTTACAGACTCTAAAGAGATTCGGAGTGCACTGGCCCACTATGGAAGCGGATGTCCAGAAGTTGTGCAAGGAATGCCCAATCTGTTGCACTAAACCACCTGTGGAACATGCCACTCTCTATCAAGTATCCATTGTGCCAGATTGGAGTGAACCTCTAGTATCATTCTTGCGGACAAACACATTCCCCCCAGACATGACTCTAGCTAGGAAAAGGAGTTTAGAACAAGAAGCCCTGGATTATTCACTCATAGGTGATAATCTATATAGGCGCGGTAAAGATGGTTACCTGAGACTGTGTGTCCATGAAAGTGAGTATCTTAAGATCTTAGAAACTGCTCACCAAGGTGTAGCAGGAGGACACTTTGGACCAGATCGGGTAATCAAGGCAATACTATTTGCGGGCTTTTGGTGGCCTACACTTCACATGGATGCACATACCTATGTGAAACGGTGTGATGTCTGTCAGAGGACTCAGTATCCTATACGCAAAGATGAGATGCCACTGAAACCTATGATGGGTGGACGTGCATTCTCTAAGTGGGGAATAGACTTCGTAGGTCCTATTAATCCCCCAGCTAAGGGTTCTCATGCGGAATACATCATTGTGGCAACAGATTATCTCACCAAGTGGGTAGAGGTAAAAGCTACAACCAAGAACGATGCTCAAACAACTGCCAAATTCTTGTTTGAGAATGTATTCACGAGATATGGGCTACCTATAGAGCTTGTAAGCGATAGAGGCACTCATTTCTTGAACGAAGTGATTGAAAATCTGCTCCAAGAATTCTTGGTAATACACAAGAAGTCTGCCCCTTATCACCCTCAAGCTAATGGACAAGCTGAGAGCACTAATAAGATTTTATGCAATGTATTGACGAAACTAGTGAACACTAAACGCTCTGATTGGGACAAACAGCTACACCATGCTGTTTGGGCATACCGAGTTGCCTATAAAACGGTACTCCAAGCCACCCCCTTCCAGATGGTTTTCGGCCAAAACGCTGTGCTACCCTTGGACTTCCTGATCCCCACATTGAGAGTAGCACAAGAGCACGAATGGACAGGTCATGAGCTCTCCTCTAGGATCTTTGACCTTGAACGATTAGGAGAAACAAGACTGAGAGCCGCTGCAGGGATATATGCAGCCAAGAAGAGACAGAAGGCATACTTTGATGCCCACGTGAAGGATAAAGGTTTGAAAACGGGAGATCTAGTCTTAGTCTATACACTGAAACAACACGCAAGGAAGCTAGAAAAGAGAGGCTACGGACCTATGATCATCAATAGGATCTCCACAAGTGGAGCAGTACAATTGGCCACATTAGAGGGTGATGTTCTCCCTAACTATATTAGCGGATGCAGAGTCAAGTTGTACCAGGAACCCCTCACGGAGGAAATGCTCAGCCGACTCAACACAGCTAAGAAACGCAAAGAGGAAGAAAAGAGAATTAGAGAAGAAGCTCAAGCAGAGGCTTTAGAACGCATCAGAAGGATGAAACTACGAAGGCAAGGTAGAGATCAGCCTGGAGCGAATGACTATGCAGACCAAGGATTTCCCATAGCCATGTGTGAAGTTGCAGGAACAAGCTCGAATAGAATAATTGATAGACGTCCTTTCATAACCATAGACATAGGACAAGGAAAGAGTACAAGGACCGTAAGAGCCTTGATTGACTCAGGTGCTGCCACTAGCGCTGTTAAGTTGTCTTACTGTCAAGAGTTACAGTTAACTGTCCATCCTGTGGAAGCATACCTCATAGGATTGGGAGGCGTGGAAACCCCTTGCATGGGCGAGGTGGAACTTCCCCTCTACATTCACGAGGAGGCAATGACCGTTAAAGTACTAGTGTGTCAAGATGAGGATCTCACTGAACCTCTCGTCTTGGGTCAGGATTGGATCTATGACCAAGCAGTCAATCTAAACCTAAGAAGTGGACTTCTCCAGGTTTGGGTCAATCATAGTCGAGTTACAGTAGAATTAGACAATGGAGCACTCAAGGAACTAGGAAAGGCACAGACTCCTGGTCCTTCCAGGGGTACACATGAAGATGACCATGCTGTTCTTGTCCAAAACTATGTGTTGCAGAGGAATGATATTCGCAAAAAAGAAGTCAGGAATGCAACGGAACTCCCTTCTTTTCCAAAGGCTAGAAGGAAGCAGCAACCCAAGGTGGATCAAAGGCAGAAGAAGCAGGGTACTACCTATGTCAGAGATCAAAAGTACCTGCGCAGCAGAACAGCCCAGAAAATAGACCAGGTATGGGTGCGGAAAGGCGAACGACCGGTTGCACCACCGTCAACTACAGGGGCAAAGCCTCTTATTAGTGACCAACAACGCAACGCTAATAAGAAGTCTTCCAGAAATTCTTCTGCTAAAGTAAAATCTATTTGGGTGCCCAAGAAGTCGATGAAGGCAAGCCCACAATCAAGACAAATTTGGGTGCCTAAGGCTTGCTTGATGGCACAAGTAGCTACGCTGAGGCCACAACTTAAACAGCATAACGCAGCGACGCATACTGCCAGATTTCACTCGTTCTCGACACTCATGTACACACCAAAACCCAAGAGCGTACATGTAATCAATTGTAAATGGGTCCCAAAAAGGCCTCATCTTCAAACCACGACACCGAGAAGGCTCTGTAGAGACTCTCCGAAACCGAAGGCAAAGCCCACTCACTGCATTTGGCAGCCTAGGGCCTGTAATCAACCCCTCGACCCCAATTTGTAAATCCATACCTACTTACTAACTGCAGTAGTCTCCTAGGACAACACAAGCACTAAATACACACACTGTCTTCATGCACTTACTAACCACTAACTCATCATCCACCTCATGTTAATGTTGTAACGGGGACAACAACGGATTTATTCTGTCCATTACGATGTTAACACTTGGTTCTATATTCTCACAGAACCAACCAGCGAACAGGGCCATGGCAGAAGCAGGTACTAGTTCTCAAGCCGGATCTGGTGCCCAGATTGTGGACATAGAAACACTTCTCCTTGAGCCACGTCTCACAGCAAGACCGCAAGAGCTTCAAGCAGTGCATGTGCTCCCCATTCAGGATCCTCCTCAAGGGCACACTTCTCAAGTAGGTAAGCATGCGCATTGGTTCAGTGATGTTGCTGGACCACTGGGCGATGGGACCTATTTCTGGGAAGCAGAATTGGAGTTCAATGGCAAATGGGGTCGATACCACTTTTTCGCACGCGAGTTTGAAAGCTACCAAAATGCCGAAGTCATGAGATCAGTTTGGGTCAAAGCAGGTGTGGAAAGTTATTTCAGGACTCACTTACCAAAGCCGGATTTTTTACGATGTTCTTATCTGATCAGTACCATCACACCAAGCAGAGCCAAGGGCGGCGACAGCACCTTTGTGCTGCCATCACTGCTGCCGGGTAATGAGCTTAAAAGGTTCAAGCTGGACCTCAATCTGGTAAGAGAAGCATTGGGAATGTATGGCATGCACATCCCAACAGAAAAGGAAACCATGGTCCCAGGTCGAATGAAGCACAAGGATCTGAATAAGTTGAAGGATATGGTAGCAATGACACCTACCATTGCGCTTCACCTGCGAACCATCATGCAACACTTTGCGTTTCCCGCCCAAGAACGATTCACAATGCCCCCGAAAAAAATATGGTTCAGTTTATATCTAGCAGAAACCGAAAGCCTGCCCATCAATGTGCCACACTGGATCATAGACCAGATCCACCTAGCACATCAAAGGTGGAACAAGAAACAGAAGAATGTGCTCCACGGGTGTTGTGCTCTGACCAGAATAATCTACAGATGCTTGGCTTATGATGTGCCTGTTCAGCGGGCACTCGTATGGTCCCGAGTCCAAGAATTCCAAAGAAGACTATCAGCAGCAGGTCCCCCATCAAAGAAGATGAGGGGGGGAGTCCAACTACCCTGTGCCCAACCAAGGGGAGCTACCGCTACACCAGAAATCACCCCTCCCCAGACACGACGAGTTAGGCCATTCACAATCCGGCTACCACGACCAAGCACGGAGGGGCCTAATCTGGTGTTTCCACCCATTCCATCCGATTTGGAATTCCCGCAGGGATTTACTCTTGAGGACCTCACGGATGAAGAAATTGCCAGATTAATCTATGACTCTAACCTCGACGCGGAAGCAGCGCGAGCTCAGGAACCACAACCCAAAACAACATCGGCCCCCACCCAACCCCAAGTTGTAGAAGTCGATGTAGATGAACAAGAGGCAGGAGGAGACGAAGAAGAAGCCGACGAAGAACAACATCAAGAATATGACGAACTCTCCGAGTTAGCAAGTGCCCCAGCATATTCGGCACAAATCAAGAGACTATATCGAACCATGCGACTGGTTCAGGAACAGCATAAGATGTCTCTAGAACAGGGCAAAAAACTCATGAACGACTTGCTAGCGGAGGAAGGTGTGGACGAGTTATTCATTGAGTCCATGAACCTTCATGCCGACGCTGTAGGACTGGACGAGGCCATTCATGAGGCAATGGCCTACATCCACAGGTTTGAAAAAAGAGTTCCCGTTCGTCCCAGGAGGTCCGGGAAGCAAATTCACATCAATACATCAGCACCAGGCGAGGCAGCGCAAGCAGAAGAATATCAGGAAGCACCGTTGTCACCCCCATCCCCACCTCACACTACACAATTCACTCCACCACAGGACACTGACACTACCACATCCACTACCACTACCGTTGTCATGGGCATCCCACTCTCCCCGGGAATCCAATTCGGGGGAGTCACCATGCCCACCTTCACCACCCTGTTCACCGATGTCACATCCACTCCACCAACGATTCCCATCTACACAGTCACTCAAACAGTTGACACGATGGAAACATCACCTGCCACAGCACCGCTCCCTCCCCCCATGCCACCTTCATCACCCATACCCCCAGACCCTCACATCTCCTCCATTTATTTGCTGTGGAGCGAACCATTCACTCAGAGCAGTTACGGGTGCCACATCCAGATGTCCCAGGGCCAGTCAATTGGGATGCATTGCTGACAGATCTAGCAAGGGGACTCAGGTTAGAAGAACACCACCTCGCCGCCGATGTGGTACAATACTACGTCCAAAAAGCAGCTAGACAAGGGTCTGTCAGGGGCGACAGACGCGAGAGTGGGGGGGGTGTTGGCAGTAGCCTTGGTACATCAGGACCTACAAGATGTGAAAGTCAAAGAAGGGAGTCAGAGCGAAGGGACAGCACAAGCGAGCGAAGGGACAGCACAAGCAAACAGGGCAGTCAAAGAAGATCTGGCAAGTAGGCCAATACTTTTTCAAGACATTAATGCAAATCAAAGAGATGGACATGCAGGGAAGAAGAGCAAGTAGGGAGCTTGAAGATATGTATGGCAGATCACTAGAAGAAATCCCTACAACAACAGTGATTTTTATCACTAATAATCATTGTAAATCTCATTTCACATTTTTGTAGCTCCATTTTGTGCAAGCCAAGGAGTCCTTGAGCTTGAGGAGCCTTAGAATTAGTTGCGTACCAATTTTCATAATTTTTAGATCTCGTTTGAACCCCCAAATAAGCCCTGGAACCTAATTTTTAACTAGGCCGGACACTAGGTCTGGACAGGGCCAAAAGCTAGTCAAAAACTATAAAAGGAGCTAGAGAGCTCATTTTTGAGGTTAGATTGTAATTGAAACGAACTTGTAAGAGCATTTTGAAAGTAATCTAAAAGCTCCATTGATTCTCACTCTTTGTCTTGCCGTGTGTGCACGTGTGTGTGTATGTGTGTGCATGCTAGTGTGCTTCTCACTCACGCACTTGTGCCGTCACTTGCTCGAGGTCTTCATACCATCCTCACGTCTTCCCGGATTGACATTAAAGGAGGTGCTACTCATCATTGAGCTACAGAAAGGATGGGAGTTGGAAGACCATCATGACCCTTCCATAGGCACACATATTGAAGAAATGAAGGCAAAAGTGAAGTCATGTGAAAAGGAAGCAGTATGGAAAAAAGTATTTATAGCCCCCCATTTAAAATTTTGTTTTTCTCCTAAAGTCACTACAAGAAAAAAATAGGGATTCATTGGTTGTACACACTTTTAGACATTCTTGGGACATCAAAGTGAGTGGTGTACATAAGTGAATCGGTACACAAGGCATGAGCATTATTTTTGGAGTTAGATTAGCAAAAGGGAGCATAGACTACATTAGGAGAGAAGAGCAAGAGACATAGAACTAGAGTGCAATGCAAAGAAGCAAGTAAGAGCAAAGTGTGCAAGAAGTGTGATCTAGTGTGCAAAGGAGTGTAGAGAACCAATAAGCAAGGCAATCAATGTAGCACAAGGTACCATTTAAGAGGTATACGTGTCGACAAAAGGTGTTCCTCTCCCTCCTACCCTATTAGAAGCTTGAGTCCAAGGTGTGCACAAGAGCAAGCTCCTAGAGAAGGTGGAGGTCTAGTGCAGAGAAGGTTGGTGGCATAAGGAACTTTGGGTATCTTGTAACCTTGTGTGTGTTACTATTTGAGATTAAGCACTCTGCACAAAGAACAATTGGTCTATTCTTATACATCATCATTGTATATTCTTCTTGTAATAAATATATAGAAGCTTTTGGTGTTTGTGTTTCACTTCTTCTTCTCCTTTCTTCTCCTAAAAATACTCAAGTCCCTTTCTACACAAGAATCCCCCAACAAAATTTGGCATGCCTAGTGGGACACAAGGAGGCTTTAGCATAGGAGAACCAATATCTACAAAGTGTAGAAGAAGTGTAAGGATATCGACTGTGCTGAGGGGTAATCTTTCTTCTAATTGGATTTCTCTTAGCCTAAGATAGAGAATGCAAAGCTCATGACCACAACCCGATCTCAAACTTTGAGGATCCCTTGCAAAGCAACAAGAAGAAAAGCTATTCGAAGGTCAACTAGCACTTCATCATCAACATCATCAATAAGAAATATGGCAGCTTAGGTAGACTTATAAACTCTACTCTCGAGGTTAAATATCAAATTTCCATCTTTCAAGGGATCAACAGAAGAAGACCTAGATGAACATATTAGAAGATTTTTGGCCTTATGTAAGACAAGGGGTCTAGTGGGAAGGCAAGATGAATTTTTTATTCTTTTTCTAAAACATTGGATGGGTTAGAAAATAAATGGTTTAGTTAATTTGTTGATAATCATTTCACCACATGGGACCTAATGAAGGCATCATTTAACACAGAGTTCCAACAATGGAACACAACAAAGAACATTATTGAAGAGTTAGAAAATCTATGACTAGGTCCTAGGGAGAAATTTCTAGAATTTGTCCCTAGATCCAAGGCATTGATGGCTAAATTACCAGACCCTCCCCATGACTTCTTGTAGCTCAAGCGTAAGCACCACCTCCTTTACTTGTCAATCCGTGGAGACGTGAGGACCAGTATGAAGACCATGAGCAAGTGAAGGCACAAGTGCGTGAGTGAAAGCACACAAACATGCACACACATACACACACACACGCGCGCAAAGTAAGATCAAAGAGAGGAACAATGGAAAGCTTCGATTGCAAAAGAGTTCTCTTACAAAAGCTCTATTCTCTAACAAGCCAACCCCAAAAATGAGCTTTCTAGCTCTTTTTATAGTTTTTGTTTTACTACTTTTGGCCCTGTCCAGACCTAGTGTTCGGCCTAGTTAAAAATTAGGTTCCAGGGGTTATTTGAGGGCTCAAACGGAGTCTAAAAATTATGAAAATTGGTAGGATGATAGTTCTAATACTCCTCAAGTTCAAGGACTCCTCGGCTTGAACAAAATGGAGTTATAAAAATAGATAATGTGTCCACCTTTTGATCTGCTTCCATGCTTTGTCCTTGACTTTGAGCTTCAACACTCCCCCCCCCTCTTGAGTCTGTCGTCCCTGACAGACCTTTGTTGTAGTGGTTGTTCCAAGTAGTGCCTTGAGAGGGAGTGTCCCTTCTGTATGAACAAAAGTTGTCTGACTTCCAGATGTGTCTGGTTCTTCATCTATCACTGCGAGTCTTTGCAAGTTGTAGTCTCTTGGTATGTGCTTCTTCCTTGGATTCCAGCATGACTGTGTCGTTGTGAGTCTCCGTTGATGTTTTCTAGATCTTCCACAGTTGATGTTCATAGTGATCATGCCAAGTACTCATAACCCATATTGAGTGATGGTTAAGTGTGTTCGTGCATGGGTTGAGGAAAATATGTGCCTTGTGCACGGCCTTGTAATGTAGCCCTATGAATGCTTACTTGGAAAATGCATTGGAAGAAGTATGGTGCAAAAATTGGGGGTCTTGAGCTAAGTGCTCAAGGGTATGCCGATGAGGAGGTTTCCTAAGCTATCATGGTTATGATGTTTCAAAGATAAAGATACTTACCATGGAGAAGGTCGATCGATGTTCATCTCTTCGTGTTGTACACTCGGCCTTTGGGATGGAACATTGTTGATGAAAGTCCATGTTGATGGTCCACTTATGAGATCTTTTGAGTGGCTGATCCTGTCTCCTCTTTTCAAAGCATCATTTGTCAAAGACAGAGAATTGAATTTCTTTATATTCCTTGACAAACAACATTCGAGAACTACACCAAGCTTAGTTTCACATATTCTCTCTAGCTCACCATAAGCAGGAATCTTCTCATCCAGTATACATACAAAGATTTGCAGGGTACCAGAGCTACCCCATGCAGATATCTCCCTGGATGCTCTCGTACATGCACTAGTTATGCATCATTCAAGTTGCAGACCTTCAAGCTCTTCACTCCTACCATAGTAAGAGGAACCATAGTTGTGGATGCCATGCTCATGCCAAGTTCTTGACATCTATGAGATAAGGAAGCAATTATATCATCTGCTAGCCAAGACACACTTCTATCCAAACTGATAAATGCCCAGTAATCAACAGTTCCACCTTTAACCAAGCATGACTCATTCATGTTTCATGAGCCAAACCTAGGAACAAGAGCTTCCTCTTTTTTTTTTTTTTTTGAGGAAAAAGATATCACCAAACAAGAACACAAAAGTTAGTATCAATAGAAATATTTGACATATGTCACTGTGCTCTTGTGCTTGGGAATCTCAAGTGTGTCTATGCACGGCCGTGTAATGTGGCCCTATATTAATGCATACTTTGGAAATGCATGACCTGAATGGTGCAAAAGACAGGGTTGTGCAAGGAGCACATGGTTGTCGCTCGTTCGAGGCTTTCGATGCTATTTGCAAAGGTTGATGCCGACCTTGGTGGAGGTATCCATTGAGTCTCGAACCGATGTAATCCTCCTTATTGGAGTCCATTTTAGAACATCATTTGGCACTGTAGAGGTTACTTCAGGCGTCTTCCTCTTGGGATGCTTTCTGAACTGTGGTATCCAGTGTGGTTGGCGCTTTGGTTCGGTGGAGGCTACTTGTACTTTTGGCTTCCAAACCCATATCCTTTTTGCATGTTTTCCTATTAATGTTGAAGAGCTGATTTGATCTTCCTTTGGTCTCTGTACGTGGTTTTTACCTTTTTCTCTTTTTGGCTTCTTTGTTGAGACCTTTCGCATGTGGGAGAACATAGGTTGTTGTGGATGTAGGAGCTTCTTAGGTACCCACATCTGTAATCGTCCTTGTTGAGCTGCAGCTAACTTCTTAGGCGCCCAAACTTGTTGGATACCTTGTGATTGAGCTTGTCCGAGCTGCTTCCTTCGTCTTCTGGCCTGGTTGGCTTGCCTGGATGGGCTTTGTGGGGACAAGGCTGGTGGTTGCTCTCCTTTGCGTACCCATATTTGCTTCATGCTCGAAACTGCTTTCTTATCGAATGGTGTCTTTCTATTTGATGTAGCAGTTGTCGTGAACGGTTGTGTTTGCTTGTGTGCTGGACTCACTACTGTGGCTACTTGACTCTTTGGAGAAGAAGAAAGATCCTCCCGCCTTTGGACCTGGTCTTCCACGATTGACTCCTTCTGCATCATAGAGCTTTTGACACATACAACATCTTCTTTCAAATGATTAGTCTTGGAAGAACTAAGAGAGTGTGTGGTGCCATGATCTAGGAGCATGAAGTTCTCTAATTCTAATGTAATGCATTGTTCATGTACCCAAACTTGAAGAATTTGACTTCTTAGGTTTAAGTTGACTGCATTGTCATAAATCCAATCTTGTCCTAAGACAAGTGGTTCTGTAAGGTTCTCATCTTGACACACTAGCACTTTGACTTTCATTGGAACATCTTGCAGGTAGATAGGAAGTTCCACCTCGCCCAAACAAGGGGTTTCCACACTTCCCAATCCTATGAGATAAGCTTCTATGGGATTGATGTTCAATTGCAAGTCTTGGCAGTAGGAAAGTCTAACTGCACTACTTGCTGCACCTGAGTCAATCAATGCTTTCACCGTCCTTGCACCCTTCCCTTGTCCTATCTCTATGGTCACAAAGGGTCTTCGGTCAATGACTTGAGAAGTCGCTATACCTAACTTTTGGCACATATCCATGTGATATTTTGGGGCTTTTGAGTTGACATCTATGCCTAATCGCCTTAACTTATTTCGCTTAATACGCTCTCTGGCCTCTGCCTGTGCTTCTTCTCTCACTCTTAACTCTTCTTCTTTTCGTTTCTTAGCAGTTTTGAGTCTCATTAGCATGTCCTCTGTAAGAGGTTCTTGATATAACTTGACTCTACAACCACTAATATAGTTTGGCAAGATATCACCTTCTAAAGTAGCCAATTGAACCGCGCCGCTAGTGGAAATTCTGTTAATGATCATGGGTCCATATCCTCATTTTTCCAACTTACGGGCATGTTGTTTTAGTGTGTAAACCAACACTAGATCTCCCTCTTTCAGTCCCTTATCCTTAATGTGTGCATCAAAGTATGCCTTTTGCCTTTTCTTTGCAGCGTAGATGCCTACAGCCGCTCGTAGCCTTGTCTCACCTAAGCGTTCCAGATCAAAGATCCTAGATGACAATTCATGTCCATTCCACTCATGCTCTTGTGCTACTTTTAAAGCAGGGATTAAGAAATCTAGTAGTAGCACCGCATTTTGTCCAAAGACCATCTGAAATGGGGTGGCATTGAGTACCGTTTTGTAGGCAACTCGGTAAGCCCAAACAGCATGATGAAGTTGTTTGTCCCAATCAGAGCCTTTATTATTTACCAATTTTGTCAATACGTTACAAAGGATCTTATTGGTACTCTCGGCTTGTCCGTTAGCTTGTGGGTGATAGGGGGCAGACTTCTTATGTATCACCAAGAATTCTTGGAGAAGATTTTCAATGACTTCATTCAAGAAGTGTGTGCCTCTATCGCTCACTAACTCTATTGGTAGTCCATATCTCGTGAACACATTCTCGAATAAGAACTTAGCCGTCGTCTGAGCATCGTTCTTTGTTGTGGCTTTGACTTCTACCCATTTTGTAAGGTAATCTGTGGCTACAATGATGTACTCTACATGGGAGTTTCTAGCTGGGGGGTTAATAGGACCTACAAAGTCTATACCCCACTTTGAGAATGCACGTCCTCCCATCATTGGCCTCAAAGGCATCTCATCTTTTCTAATTGGATATTGTGCACGTTGGCACGTGTCACATTTCTTCACATAGGTATGAGCATCCATATGAAGAGTGGGCCACCAAAGTCCTGAGAATAGAATGGTCTTGATTACTCACTCAGGGCCGAAGTGTCCACCTACAACACTGCTGTGTGCAGTTTCTAAGACTTTCAAATAGTCTGATTCATGAACGCACAGTCTTAAGTAACCATCTTTGCCTCTTCGGTATAAGTTGTCTCCTACTAAGGCATAGCCTTGAGCTTCTTGCTCCATGTTTCGTCTTCTTGCTAGACTAGCCTCTTTGGGTAATCTTCCCAATCTCATAAACTCCACCAATGGAGCACTCCAATCTGGAATTAATGACACTTGATAAAGGGTCGCATGCTCCACTGGGGGTCTCTCTCTACACATTGGACAATTCCTGATCCACTCATGTATTTCTTTGTCCATGCTAGGCCAATACACTCCTAAACGTTTTAGATTCTGCAATGTGCGTTGTTTAGAATAGTGATTTCCGAGCAATCCTTCATGAGCTTGCCGCAACCAACTACTATGTTCATCGTCCGCAACACAACAAGCTAATACACCCTCAGTATCTTGTTTGTACATGCTTCCTGCTAATATGTGATATTTTTGTGATTTTACAATTTCTTCTTGTGATGTTTTCACATTCTTATTTGCAGGGCCGAAGGTTAGGACTGGTACCAACTTATTTGCCCATTTAGGAACAACTTCTAAATTGAACAGATAAGCATCGGGTAATTCATCAGACACTCCTTGTGGTGACTCTCCTGAAGTGATGCGAGAAAGGTGGTCTGCCCGAAGGTGGGTTTTACCTTTCTTGACAACAACTTCAAAGTCATACTCCATTAGTAAGAGGAACCATCTTACTAAGCGTCCAGTATTGCAAGGTTTATTGACCAAGTATAACAAAGCTTGATGATCAGTGAAAAACTTGAACTTGTTGGCCAATAAATAGTGTCTAAACTTCTTCACAGCATATACCATGCCTAACCCTTCTCGCTCGGTTGTGGTATAATTTCTTTCGGCTGGGTTCAGTTGTCTACTAGCATATGCTATGGGCAAATCTAAATTCCCTTCACCTGTGGGTTGTGCTAGTACACATCCTATGGCATGATTGGATGCATCCACATGGACATGGAATGGCTTATTCCAATCAGGAGTGGTCAGTATTGGTGTTGTGCACAAACGTTTCTTCAGTTCATTGAACGAATTCATCGTTCCACTCAAAATTAGACAACAGGCATAAAGGGGTCTAGCTATGATGGCCTACATGTGGATAAACCTACGGTAATATCCACAATGGCCCATAAAGGCTTGTACCTCCTTAACATTCCTTGGCCTTGGTAGCTCCGCTATGGCTCGTACCTTATCCTCATCTGTTGAGATTCCATTCTTAGAAACAATATGACCTAAGATTTTACCTTGACGCACCATGAACACACACTTTTCTGGGTTCAGACACACTCGATATTCTCTACACTTGTTGAAGATTTGTCTGAGCTCAGGAATGTGAAATCTTCTTTCTTGGGAACGAGCACATAAATCGTCCACATACACTTCTAAGCTCTTTCGCAAGAACTCTTTGAAAACATGACACATGAGCCTTTGGAATGTTGCAGGTGCATTTGTGAGCCCAAATGGCATCACACGAAATGCAAAGATTCCCCACTCTGTAGCAAAAGCTGTTTTGTGTTGATCTTCTGGGGCAATGGCTACTTGATTGTAACCTGAAAACCCATCAAGGAAGCTATAAACTTCCTTGCCTGCAGCACGCTCCAAAAGGTGTTCCGTGATTGGAAGTGGATAACTATCTCTGATAGTAGCGGCATTAACTTTTTTAAGGTTAATACACACTCGCAACTTTCCGTTCTTCTTGGGCACCACTACAATGGGGGACACCCATTCAGTATGCTCAATCTCATAGATGAATCCAGCTTCAATCCCATGCAAACACATCCCTATATTCCCTTAATAGAGCTACGAGCTCCATTTCTTCTCTTGCACTTAGGTCATCTCTTATATATGTGCATCTCTCTTCGTTCTCTTCAATGGTCACTACAATCTTCTTGGTCTTTTCTTTATTATCATATGATTCTCCTATGATGGCCTCTCTCTTAGGCATTCGTACCAAAATTTTTCGGTCGTCAACTTCATATTTCTTGAAGTTGTCTGGTTCTTCAAACAATGATTCCTCCTCTTCTTGTTTCACTACTCTTCTTTTCTTTTTCTTTTGACTGCTCTCACTTCCATCCTTTGAATTTACCGTTTTAATACTTGTGAGAGGTTCTTCTTCTTTCTGGGTGAACACTCCTATATCTTCTAGATAGTGCTGCTCTGAGTTAAAGCAACTATCCATCACAATGGACTCTATATCATCGTCATTCTCTTCTTCTCCTATGTCATCACTAGGGTCACATTCTTCTAGCAAGGGCTGACACATGAACACTGAGATATCATGACCCTCCTCATCACAATGAGGTGTCCATTGTTCTTCATTGACAGGAATGTCCATGGTGGCTAAGATTTCTGGCCAACCATGAGGCTCAAATTCCTCATCTGGAAAGATCATCGGTGTATAGGCTGGGTCTTTGATTGGTCTATCTCCTGGCGAAGTTCCTTCTTCTCTTGCCTTTAAACGTTTTTCCTCTTCCTCTGCGACCTTGCACATCCACAAATGAGTATCTTCATGCAACCATGATGGATCAGGTGAACTTTCAGAATGCACAGAGATGGAATCCTCTTTCGCTTTGTGGATAGAATTCCATTGTAGGGGTGGTACATCTCTGAAGGTGTAATCCTTCAAATTGACCTTGGTGGTGACCCCTAAGTGCTGTAAGTACAAGGAGTTAGTTCCCCAATCCTGTACTATTTGCAATTGTCGTAGGAAGGGTCTTCCTAGGATCATCTCATAGACATTATTTTTCTCAAAGTCACATATAGCAAATGTATGTTCAAACTCCACACCACAAGTGGTTAGAGTTATCCCTTCTAGCAATCCTAGAGGTCTTTCAAAATGAACATCAGCCATTTGAAGCTTCATTCTAGTTGGTCTTAATGTGGGCTTGCCCCATTGCTTCCACAAGGAGGTGGTCGCAATAGCAACACCAGCACCTGAATCTATGATTGCTTTGGTTGTGTAACCTTGGTAGGTGATTGGAAGATAAGTATTACCTTCTTCACCCTCACACATGTCCCCTATTTTGTCTAGAGGTATCTCTGGTACCCTTTGCTTAGAGCCTGCTTTTGGCATATTGGAAGCAAGTTCTGGATCCTGATCCTTCACATGATTCCATAGCTCAGGTTTTTCTTTGAGCAGCTCTTCTACAGTGAGATGACACTAAACCTTAGTGTTCTTCACGACATTCGTGTTCCTTGGAACCACTGAGTCTTCATTTCTTACTAGTATTGTGGGAGCTCTAATCTGGAGAGATTCAGATTCCCATGGGCCTGGAAATTGAGGCAGTTCTTCTAAGGTATTAGATTCAAAATCTAACCTTTTGTCTTCTTGTTGTTCTCCTTCATCTCCGTAAATAGATGGAATGTCTTGGGGAAATTGATCATGAAGATCATCAATCTTAGGAATAGGAGGGGAATTACCCTTCTCCTTGGCCCATTTCTCCTCTTGTATTTCCCGCAAGAACTCTTGAGAGTACTGTTGAATTGAAGGAGGTATTCCAGCATCCGTGGAATTAGGAACATAAGCTCCCCTTGATAGTGTGCCTCCTCTTTCAATAACTGGTTGAGCCTGTGGAGGTAAAGAAACTTGTGGTTTGTTTACCAACTGCTCTAGTTTTTCTAGTAAGCCCTGGAAATGCAAACCCGATTTGACAAAGTTTGTCTGATTGAACTTTTGACTAGTCTCAAGTATAGCTTGAGCTTGTTCTACCATTTTCATCCACATTTTCATTCATTCAATCTCTAAGTCCGCTCTAGGATAACTCTTATCTAGGTTTGCAGATGTTGGCCCTTCTTGAAGACGAGCCTGATAGGCCTTGAACATCATGTCCAAGCCTTCTGGGGTTGGATCTGCAAGAACAGACCCTAGTTGCGGCCTATTTACAGTGGGTGGTGGGGTGGGATGAGGTGGAGTGGATGGAGTTTCGGCATGCGAGGGGTTTTGAGATGCAATGTCTTCTATTTTTGTTTTTGCGTCTTTCAAGCTTTCTTTTAGTTCCGATAACTTTTTATTCCACTTGCGATTAGCCTTCTCTCTGGTATCTTTCCATGTTCTTGTTTCCCTCTTACTAGGTTCTCCCGACTCACTCGACTCTGATTGCTCTACTGGTTTATCCTGTTTTAAGGCTTGTGCTCTAGTGACAGCTTGTATAGGAGCCACATTACTACTACTTGAACTTGAATCCGCCACTAAACATACCACATTAATGGGTGTAATCTTGGGTGCACTAGAGGGGTTTCTTGGACAATCTCTGGGGAGATGGTCTTTGCCACAATCAAGACAAAAAGCCTGTATTGTGATAGCCTGTCCTTGACTTAGAGATGGTGGGTGGGGACAATCACAAAGGAAATGGTCGCCCAGACATCTGAAACATGGTCCTCTAGGGGCTTGTGGTCTTACTTGTCTCAATTGGGGCCTAGGGTTAGCATTTGTGTACATGACATTGGAGTATTCTGGCTCCCAATTTAGCTCCATAGGTGGTGCCTCATATTGATACGGATAAATGTCACTACATTCAGGTGACTCTGTGTAATAAGCATGTGGAGTACCTTCAAGGGAGTAATCTGAACTATGAGCATGAGAGTCATTCTCTGAGATCAGTGGGGTCATTGGCACCAATGCTCTATTAAGGTTCTCTTCTGCCACTGCATACTTAACTGGAATTGTATTGGCAGGAGCTGGTGGTTGGTTTCCCAAGACTGGTTGTGGCCTGTATCGTGCTTGATATTGTTGTTGTGGTCTATAATATGGCTGTTGGTATTGGTTCTGATACCTACCTTGTGGGTAATGTTGCTGATAATTCTGTCTAACTGCCTGCCTATTGTAGGGACAATCTTGAGCCGTATGGTTTGTGTACTTCCTTTCAATAGTGCAATATGGAGCATTCCTTTCTCTCATGTTCTGGTTGAGCAATGGGCATACATTAGCCATGTGGTCGCCTCCGCAAGTATAACACCGATTCACTGGAGTGGCTCTCTGTGTTTGTTTATTTTGGACTCCCAGCTTCTTGGCAACTTGCTCAGCTATCTCATCTATTTTCGTGGAGATTTTTGAAGCATGACTAGTAGAACTATCTGAATCCTTATAGAGTTTGGATAATCCTAACTCCTCACCCAAGTTATCTTCTATGTCAATGCATGTCCGCACGCACTCTTCTATGGATCTAGGCTCTTTCAAGTATACATATGATCTTAACTTTGTGCTCAGTAAGCCATCTAAGAACAAAGCCACTTGTTTGGCTGGTGTGGGTAGCTCTGGAGCAGGGCATCTTTCTAGGTACTGTCTAAACCTTCTACCTGCTAGTCGCACTGTTTCTTGGGGTGTCTGTTTGAAGCTGGAATCAAAGATGAAGTGTTATGCCTGATACCACTCTTGGAAAATTCTACAATGAATTCGTCTAGCAGTTGTCCTATATCGTGATAGTTGCGACTACTCAGAGGTTGAAACCAAGCTAAGGCAGTGCCCTTAAGAGTCAGACCAAATGCCTCGTACTGGGTGAACAAATCCTCAACCTGTTCAGCTCTTAACACTTGTTTGAACTCGGCCACATGATCATAAGGATCTCCTGACCCGTCAAAATAATTCTTCATTGCCTTGATCACTTGAGTGGGTCTAAGGGTTCTTGGGTGCTCTCGGGGTCTAGGCAATGGAAAATCATGTTCATTTCTTTGTTGCCTATGTGCTTGATATCTCTCTCTTTCAGGTCTTTCATTTTCAAATCCTGACCTATTCCTGCCCACTGTGTGTGCAAAACTTACCTCCGGTCTCTCTCTAGTTCTTTCTCTCTGGGCTTCATGAGCTTGGGATGATCCTACTCCTTGGAGGCCATGGAAAACATTGGATCTTGGTGGAGGGAAAATCAATTCATTCTTCCAAGTATATGCATGTCTATCATGTTCTGTTACCAAGAAAATTTTCTATGACGTGTTATCTAGGTAGACAACTTTGCATGGTATCTCTGGATCCTTGAACTCGTAGATGATGACAATGCCCAATTGGCTAGGTTGTTCTAGCTTGAATCTCCAAAAGGCTTCCTCTGTTTCTCTATTCAAAAATAGTTCTATGCTTTTGTTGTCTTGAGGGATCCAGTCTGGAGTGATCACTCTGGTCAAAACTGACTTGCCTCTAGGAGTCTGGGGTCCTTGTCCTACATTTCCTTGTTCTAGGTCTCCTATCTCATTCTCATGAATGATATTTCCAAACTCATCGGTCCTATCTGGTTGGTTGGTAACCACATACATGGTTCCTTCCTTATCAATGTATGAACCCTCTTCGAACTTGACCACCGGGTGTTCAAGTCCAAAGGATTGAGTTGGACCACTGATCGCCTCAGGCCATCCTCATAGATGCGAGCACCTAATCAGTTAGTCCGAATATATTCCAACTGTGTCTTATAGGGACCTTCTGGTGTTTGTAGATGGGCAGTCCCTGAGCCACCTGTAGGTTTCCCCATGCTAAAAGACATTTATGAGTCACTTGTGTCTGAACTTAGTCCGTAAGGATTGTTGATGTATGAAACACCACAAGAAATGAATTAATGTGACACTAGAACACCTCTATGGTCACCATTAACTCATTGCCACTCCAAACTTTCAGAAATGATAGCCTAAAGTGAGAACTTTGCTTCTACAAAAATTCCTAGTCACTGAAATGACATACCTTCAGTATTTTGCTAATTTCTCCTAGCTCAAGTATTATTTCTCCATGAAACTTTATAGGCTGAAACTAGAAGAGTAGAGCTTTCCAAAAAGCTATCATATGCATCAAACGAATCTCTAGAACTCAAGTTATGGCTCTCACAAGATGACCCTGTATGACCTTCCAAAACTGGAAATTTTACCTGTTTTAGTAAGAGCGCCTGTTTAAAATTAGAATTCGATGCCTAGCATCGACTTGCAACGAGAATTTGATGCCGGGCATCGACTTGGGATGTTTTTGGCCACTTTTCAGCAGGGATTCGATGCCGGGCATCGACTTCCCGCATAAAGTCTTGATCTTCTGGACACCAAAACTATAGGTGATTTCATGCACACTTACAATATGACTTATCAACTGGAATTCGATGCCAGGCATCGAGTTGCTCCAACAACATCATGTTTTCAAGAAGATTTGGCAGTAGATAAAAATCATATATAAAGATAAGGACTTATCAAGTGAGATTCGATGCCACGCATCGACTTGCTTGGAAAACTTCAACCTTTCAAATCATTACACTGAAGACAAACACTAGAGATGGAGGAAGAAGACTTATACACAGAACTTTAACTAGTTCTTGTCATAACTATGAAAACTCAGAAGCTTACAAGTGCTTTCTCGCTCAGAGAAGCCTGACTATACTCAGTCATACAAAAATGAGTTCTTCTCACTTTCTCATTGTCTTCCTCCTTCTTCTTCTCACTATTCTCACTCCGCGTCAGTTGATACAAACTAACTTATATAGATTTTCATATTCTCGTGATTTTTAAAAACTTCTAGAACTAAAGTGAACTAACTTTACAAGTATAATACATTTGTGAATTTGTCCCTTCACATAGGCATGGGGTTTTCTTCCTAAGATTTGACCTTCAAATATATGTCTAATTAGTGATTGTTTCTCCAACAGCTCCCCCTCAATCACTAATTGACATTCCCTGTTTCTTCATATCTTCTTCTTTTCTTTTACTCCTGCCATGCTTTTGAATCTGCTGGTCTTCACACCATCCAAGCTCTTTGTCATTATGTCTGCTAACTGATCTTTAGTAGAAATGTACTCCACTTCAATCTCCTTCTCCATTACCTTTTCTCTGAGAAAATGATACTGTATCTCTATGTGCTTTGTCCTTGCATGAAATACTGGATTTGCTGCAAGATAAAGTGAACTCATATTATCTCCATGTATTGTAGGTGTACCTTGATCAATGCCTAAGCTCTTGAACAATGTCTGCATCCATATGACTTCCTTAGCTGCTTCCACAAGTCCTTTGTACTCTGCTTCAGTTGATGATAATGCTACTGTATGTTGTTTCTTTGAACACCAACTTACAAGCTTATCACCAATGTATATCATGTAACCATGAGTTGATCTTCTGTCATCCTGGTTACCTGCCCAATCTGAATCACTATAGGCTCTCAACTTCAAATCTGATGTAAAAGGATAATATAATCATTCCTTTATAGTTCCTTTGATATATCTGAGAACTCTTTGACCTGCAATCCAATGTGGGTCCTTTGGACAATGCATGAATTGTGACAAAACTCCCACTGCATAACTAAGATTAGGTCTTGTTAGTGTAGCATAAATCAAACTACCCACAAGAGATTGATACTTCCTCATATCTTTGTATTCTGCACCATCATATTTACTGAGCTTGTGATTAACTTCAAGTGGAGTTGAAGCTTCTCTGCAATTTTCCATATCAAACTTCTTCAATAAATTCAGAAGATACCTTTCTTGTGATACATATATGCCATGATCTGTATAAGTAACTTCCATTCCAAGAAAGTATGACAACTTTCCTAGGTCACTGATCTTAAACTCTTTCTCAAGTAATCTCTTTACCTCCTTGATTCCTTCATCTGAAGTACCTGTGATTATAATGTCATCTACATAAATACAAATGTAGATTGTACCTTCCTCTGTTCTTCTGATAAGTAGACTTGGGTTTGCTTTTGAACTTTGATATCCAAGATCATTGAGATACTTCACCAGTCTATAGTTCCAAGCTCTTGGAGCTTGCTTCAATCCATACAATGCTCTTCTCAACCTGCAAACAAAATTTGGATACCTGGAATCTATAAACCCTTGAGGTTGTTCCATGTATACCTCATCTGATATGTATCCATTCAAGAATGCATTCTTTATATCCAATTGACTTAGGGTCCATCCTTTTGAAGCTGCAATAGCAATGATTGTCCTTATAGTTGACATCTTAGCTACGGGACTGAATGTCTCATCATAATCTATGCCATAGGTCTGGGCATAGCCTTTCACCACCAATCTAGCTTTGTATCTGGCTATACTTCCATCTTCAAGCTTCTTCACTTTATAAACCCATTTATTTCCAATTACTTTCTTACCATTTGGTTTAGGAACAAGTTCCCATGTCTTGTTCTCCTCCAGTGCATTGAACTCTTCCTTCATTGCTTCTTCCCATTGCTTCTTACCTTTAGCTTCATCATAGTTCTGAGGTTCTTCATCATCTTTGACCATATATGCATAGTTCTTCTGAGTTATGTAAGAAGTATCATAAGAATACCTTTCTGGTTGTCTTCTAGTCCTGCTTGACCTTCTTGGTTCACATTCTTCATATGTGTCTGGATACACTTCTTCATCAAATATAGGAGCTTCTTCATTTCTTCTTGTTAATCCACTTGTGGATGTACTTGCTTGCATATAGTCTTCATCTCTATTTACCTGCACAATTGATTTTCCTTTCTCACATCTTCTTACCTCTTCTTCAAATTCTTCAGTTGTATGACTTTGATCTGCATACCAACTTTTCTGTTCATCAAATGTAACATCTCTAGAAACAATAAATTGTTTTGTTAGAGGATTCCACAACCTGTAACCCATCTGCTTTTCATCATAACCAATGAACACATATTTTTCTGCCTTTGGTTCAAGTTTATGCCTAAGTTGTGATGGCATATAAGCATATGCAATTGATCCAAACACTCTACAATGATCTAGTGTTGGTTTCTTACCCCACCAAGCTTCATATGGAGTCATTCCATTCAGAGCTGCACATGGTAATCTATTCACAAGATATGTAGCTGTATTTACAACCTCAGCCCAAAGATAATTTGGACAATTCTTCTCCTTTAGCATAGCTCTAGCAAACTCAACCAAAGTCCTGTTCCTTCTTTCTGCTACACCATTTTGTTGTGGTGTATACCTGCAAGTTATTTCTCTCTTAATACCTGCATTCCAAAGATAATCATTGAACTCTTGGGAGAAGTATTCTCCCCCTCCATCAGACCTCAGTCTTTTAAGCTTTTGACCTGTGACTCTCTCTGCATATGCATGAAAATGTTTGAAAGCTCCAAACACTTCTGATCTTTCCTTCAAAACATATAATGTTATCCATCTTGTAGCATCATCAATGAAAAGAACGTAATACCTTGAGCCACTGATAGATCCTTCTTTTGTTGGTCCCCATACATCTGTATGAATGAGCTCAAGTACTCCATCATGTTTGAATCCTTTCTTTTGAAATGGTAACCTATGTGCTTTACCCATTTGACATGCTTCACATTTATAAACCATATGTTGACTTTGCACATTTGGTAATCCTAGTACAGACTGATTAGCAACCATAGCTTTAATTCCTCTTTCATTGAAATGACCTAATCTCTTATGCCAGAGATCAAGTTCTGTAATCATTGCTTCACTATGTGTGAGCAAAGCTTGACCAATGTTTCCTTGCACTCTTAAAGTAAAGAGTCTACCTTCTTTCTTACCAGAGACAATCTGATTATATCCATTCTCTGGATCTTCAACAAATACTCCTTCATTTGTAAACCTAACTTGAAAACCTTTTTCAACTATCTATCCCACACTAATCAAGTTTTTAGGTATTGTAGGAACATACAAAACATTGGTTAGCAAATCTGCTCCACTCTTACATTTCACCTTTCCAATTGAATGTACACTATGTCTTGTATTATCATCTGTTTGAACAGTATGACTAGAAATGCCTTTTTCCAATTCTGACATCAATTCTATGTTTCCTGACAAATGATTAGAACATCCAGAGTCAATGTAAAATACCTTTAGATCTTCTTTATCTGATGTGTTGATTGAGTTCATCATCAATGATGTATGACTTTCATTCTGTGTGTCATTTGCATAGTTGTAGTAGGTGGTGTTGTAGGATTGATTTTGTCCCCAACTTCTTCCTCCACCTCTACCATAGCCTCCTCTTTGACTTTGTCTACCTCTTTGAAAATTACTTTGATATCTTCCACCTCGGCCTCTGCTATTGTTGTTTTGATTCTGGTTTGATCCTTGTTGGTTGTGCCAACAGTCATGAGCCAAATGATTACTCAATCCACAGATCCAGCAAGCCTTCTTGTTGTTATTTTGATTACCTCTTCCTCTTCCAAAACCTCTTGCTCTTCCTCTGCCAGTGCCTTTACCTCTTGCATAATAAGCTTGAGAACTAGACTCCTCTTCATCCTTTGCTTTACCTTTATCTCCTTTCTTCTTGTTCTTCATGTACATTGCAGAACTTTGTCCTTTATCTCCATCTCCCTTCAAGTCTTGCTCATATGTGAGCATCAAACCAAGCAACTGTTTCAAATCTGGAACATATGATTTAATGAAAGTTCTGTTGATAAGACAAAAGGTTTCCACCTTTCATCCCCTCTCAAACTTGCAAGTAATTGAGCAATCAATCTGTGATCTTCAACATCTTCATCTATGGATCCAAGACTATCTGCTAGATCCTTCATCTTAGTGACATAATCACTAATGGTTTGACTTGGCTTCTTCTTGAATGTTGTAAACTCTGACCATAGACTTGCTTTCCGTGCTTTAGTAGTACTTTGGAAATGATACTCCAATGCATTCCATATATCTTCAGATGATTCCATGAGTAGTACTTTGGCTTCTCTTCTTCACCTGTTACATATACCATGAGATCCTTACTCATAAGTAAGGCTTCATTCTCATTACCCATGCGGGGTAATTATCTCTAATCAGATATAAAGATAAGGACTTATCAAGTGAGATTCGATGCCACGCATCGACTTGCTTGGAAAACTTCAACCTTTCAAATCATTACACAGAAGACAAACACTAGAGATGGAGGAAGAAGACTTATACACAGAACTTTAACTAGTTCTTGTCATAACTATGAAAACTTAGAAGCTTACAAGTGCTTTCTTGCTCAGAGAAGCCTGACTATACTCAGTCATACAAAAATGAGTTCTTCTCACTTTCTCATTGTCTTCCTCCTTCTTCTTCTCACTATTCTCACTCCGCGTCACTTGATACAAACTAACTTATATAGATTTTCATATTCTCGTGATTTTTAAAAACTTCTAGAACTAAAGTGAACTAACTTTACAAGTATAATACATTTGTGAATTTGTCCCTTCACATAGGCATGGGGTTTTCTTCCTAAGATTTGACCTTCAAATATATGTCTAATTAGTGATTGTTTCTCCAACAAGGATGACCACTTAGTTGTTGTGCCCAAGACTTAGCTGTATGGTTGACACTGGATTGAGAAGATCTAATGCTTTGTCTATCCTTTCCTAAGTGTCTACCAGATCTCAGGTTCATAAGCTTTGGCTAAGAGTCCAAAATTTCCCCTTGGTATGGTTCAAAAATCCTTTGGAGTCCCCTTGGGTTCTTGGTTCCACTTGAGGATCAAATTCAAAATATCCTATCTGAAAATCAACACATTATTCTTATAAAAAACAGTTGAGGCCATGTAGGATTCGAAACGAGCTTTCCAACGAGCTATAGAGCTCAAAAAATGGACTTTGGATGAAAAAGTTATGTCAATTCAGGCTCCTGGGGGTCAAAACAGGCAAACAGGACCTTTTGGAAAAATTCGTGATTTTGTGAACTTCCAGAGAATCGCGATTTTGTGAATCTCAAGAGAATCGCGATTTTGTGAATCAGAGAATCGCGATGCTGTGAAGTCAAAGAATCGTGATGTTGAGCACAAAATCGTGTTTTTGAAAATCGCGATGTTGAGCATAAAATCGTGTTTTTGAAAATCGTGATGTTGAGCACAAAATCGTGTTTTTGAAAATCGCGATGTTGAGCACAAAATCGTGTTTTTGAAAATCGCGATGTTGAGCACAAAATCGTGTTTTTGAAAATCGCGATGTTGAGCACAAAATCGTGTTTTTGAAAATCGCGATTTTATCTCAGAGAATCGTGATTCATAAAATCGTGTTTTTCATAAAATCGTGGTTCTCAGAATCGTGTTTTTTGACATGAAAATCGCGATTTTGTCTCAGAGAATCGCGTTTTCACAAAATCGTGTTTCTGCTAAAAATCATGTTTTTTGCTGAAAATCGTGATTGGTGAGAATCGTGATTTTGAGCACAATCACAGAATCGTGTTTCCTCAGAATCTTGTTTTTGACATGAAAATCGTGATTTTTGAAAATCGCGATGTTGAGCACAAAATCGTGTTTTTGAAAATCGCAATGTTGTCTTAGAAAATCGTGTTTTCACAAAATCGTGTTTTTTGGCTGAAAATCGTGATTTGTGAGAATCGTGATTTTGAGCACAACCACAGAATCGCCTTTTTCACAAAATCGTGTTTTTACTGAAAATCGTGATTTTTGAAAATCGCGATTTTGAGCACAATCACAGAATCGTGTTTTTTCAGAATCGTATTTTTTGGCTGAAAATCGTGATTTGTGAGAATCGCGATTTTGAGCACAATCACAGAATCGTGTTTTCTCAGAATCGTGTTTTTGACATGAAAATCGTGTTTTTGAAAATCGCGATGTTGAGCACAGAATCGTGTTTTTGAAAATCGCGATTTTGAGCAAAAAATCGTGTTTTCACAGAATCGCCTTTTTCACAAAATCGTGTTTTTACTGAAAATCGTGGTTAAAGAGAATCGCGATTTTGAGCAAAGAATCGTGTTTTCACAGAATCGTGTTTTCACAACATCGTGATTCTCAGAATCGTATTTTTGGCTGAAAATCGTGATTTATGAGAATCGCGATTTTGAGCACAATCACAGAATCGTGATTCTGAGAATGACCACAGAATCGTGATCCTTTCAGCCAACATTAAGCGGGAAAACAGAAAATCGTGATTTTTCAAAAAATTTTGAATTTTCACAGAATCGCGTTTTTTGGCGGGAAATTCAAATTTCTGAGCGTCGGCCATGGCGAGCTCTGTATGAGCAGAAAATCATGAAAAAAACACAGCGCTTGCTCTCCCTTACACTTCCTAACTCCTTCCCACGCAATAATGCAAGAAAAATGATATGAAAATGGTGAAAATGCACTAAAAAACAAGAAATTTCTATGAAGAAGAAGATGGAAGAAGGTGGAGATGATGATGATGATGAAGATGAAGAGGAAAAAACAGAAAATGAACAGAAATGACAGTTTTTTTACCTTCCAACGTCGCAAATCTACGATCTTATCATCACAACGCTCGTCCTCGAAGCTCTCTCCCCGGCAACGGCGCCAAAATTTGGTGTAGCTCAAGCGTAAGCACCACCTCCTTTACTTGTCAATCCGCGGAGATGTGAGGACCAGTATGAAGACCATGAGCAAGTGAAGGCACAAGTGTGTGAGTGAAAGCACACAAACATGCACACACATACACACACACGCGCGCAAAGTAAGATCAAAGAGAGGAACAATGGAAAGCTTTGATTGCAAAAGAGTTCTCTTACAAAAGCTCTATTCTCTAACAAGCCAACCCCAAAAATGAGATTTCTAGCTCTTTTTATAGCTTTTTTTTTACTAGTTTTGGCCCTGTCCAGACCTAGTGTCCGGCCTAGTTAAAAATTAGGTTCCAGGGCTTATTTGAGGGCTCAAACGGAGTCTAAAAATTATGAAAATTGGTAGGATGATAGTTCTAATACTCCTCAAGCTCAAGGACTCCTCGGCTTGAACAAAATGGAGTTATAAAAATAGATAATGTGTCCACCTTTTGATCTGCTTCCATGCTTTGTCCTTGACTTTGAGCTTCAACACTTCTTCATCAAGAAGTGGCTGACTAAACCACTTCCATCTCAACACAATGTAAAATCAAAGAGTTGGTGTTACCTACAGCAACAATTGAAGAGTTCATTAATACAGTCACAAGATTGGAGCAGATTAGGCATCAATATGGGACAAGCTTTTCTAGTCTATCATATCCTATAGAATATGAGGACCCAGTAATTCAATTAAGGAAGGAACTTGAGAGCTAGAAAAGGAACAAACCCCAGAAAGAGGAGGAAAGTGTGGTAACTTAGCTGAGGTGAGAAATTGAGTCCCTAAAGCTAAAAAAAGAAGATGAAGCCCAAGCAGAAGAATTCGCACAACTTCAATAGGAATTATAAGAACTTTATGGATGGGGAATAAAAAATGGATTGTGGTGCACCATGTGTAGTGAGCAAGGGCATGTGGTAAGTGAGGGCCCTCTTTTAAGTGTGACTTGCCAACTATGAAAGAAAGCTAGTCGTGAGGCCTAGGAATGTCAGTCAAGATGTATGCCTACACAAACATATTGGGCAGAAGGAGGAGCCCAACCACCAACTAATGTGATGGCAGCTACACCTAGTCAAGATAACTCTTATAACCCTCGACATAGTGATAACTTTGGAAGTAGGCCAAGAAGGCCGATCATTTGTTTCAAATGTGGATAATGTGGGCATTACCAAAGCATATGCACTCTACCAGAAAATACCGCTCCTTGGAAAAACCACCCAGAGGCTAGGGACCATTATACCGATTTCTGTCCAAAGAACCAAGCACCTATATTTGGGCCTCACATAAAAATGATCTCCGTGAACAAAGAAAAAGTTTCAAAACAAGTCAATGTGCCATCACCATCTACTAGAGTAGTGTAGTTAGGAGAAATTGACTCTTTTGTAATGCAGAGAAGAAGAAAGGGGAAGGCCCAAACAGACATAGGCCAAGAGTCAAGTACTAGTGAATTGAACGAAGGCAAAGGGATATCCAAAGACAAGGCCAATACCTATGAAGATAAAAGCCAAAGAGGATATCTCATAGGTACTAGAGATGCCATTGGGCCTGCATTCAATAGGGCTTATGAGGAGTTGGAGCAATCAAATACAGCCCATGCTCTTAAGGAATCTGAAGCTTCAAGACTAATCAAATCAATTAAAAAGGAGGTCATTATTTTTTATTTAATAATTATGGATGCAAAATTTAGATCAGAAGACTTGCAAATCATTGATGAGGCCTCCATAACCACATTAGTGGCAAAGACTACCACTTTGAGTAAAGATAAAAATGTAGGAGAAGCCCCCCTCACATATTATAAGAGCCCACATCTAACAATCACTATTAGAGGGCATGCGTTACAAGGAGTTATTTTGGATGGAGGTTCTGGCGTTAAATTGATGCCTGCACATAAAATGAAAAAGTTTGGACTCCAACCTTCAAGACCTGCCAAATTCATTGTAACATTGGCAAATCAAAGCATAGTAAGACCTATGGGGATGGTCCCTAGAGTCCTAGTTGAGATACAAGGTAACATCTTCAACTTGGATTTTGTTGTCTTAAGGTTTCCACAAGTATATGGAAGTTTCCCCTTGTTGATTGGGAGAACTTGGTTAAGGCATGTGAATGTGCTGCATGATTGGGGTAAAGACACTATGTGGGTAAAGCAAGTGGGAAAAGAGCCCCAACATATAATTTTAGAACAAGGACCAAACAACCAAAGACATACCAGCACAATGCAGACGATTGGTATTTGTATGGAGAAAGATATGTTGGACAACCTAGAGGCAGATTTATATGAAGAAGAGAACATGTTGGCTTGGATACATGGAGAAGACTCATCTTCTTGCTATGGAATTTTTCCAAACAACTCAAGTAGAGAGGAAGTCTATGAAGGAAAAATAGGACATCATCCAAGTTAAAAATTCGGTTGAACCAGGCAAAAGCCATATAAGAGAGAAGAAAAGAAAAACATTTCAGTGCAACATTGATGAAGCTACTTCAAATCCTATATCAATGGTCACTTGGTCATGGATACTAGTATGGATATCATCTGTTATGATAAATTTTATGGTAGTAAGTCAAGGGCTTTACAAGGATGTGGAAGGAGTACCTGCACGTCTTTGGGAACACAAGATTTGATTGGCTGAAGACACGGGAACAGTAAGATGGAAATGTTATAATTTAAATCAAAAACTTTCTCAAACATAGATACAAAAGATGGAGTATGCTGGAAATATTATTCCAATAAAGGATTCAGGATGGCCCTGTCAGATGGTTAGTGTGCCCAAAAGGAAGACAACTGAAATGAAGTGCCATACAGTAGAGACTTTGGAGAGCCAAGAGCTTCCATTAGTCATCATATCTAGGCTCAAGGCCTATCACCAAGAAAATTGAAGCTTTCTGGATCACCTGGAACTTGCAAAATCTATCCACGTTGTACATAACCTTCTCACACTATTCTTTTTACTTAAGTTTTATTAGTTTTCATCATTTTTCATGCTTTTCCTTTGATTTTTTATGAAATTTAGAAGCCATTTCATAGCCCTTTTAATGAACACTTTGTTTTCAAAATTTTTGGAATTTTTTAAGAATTTTTATAATTATCTTAGAATTTTCTTAATTTTTTTACATTTTTTGCTATCTTTTTTCAATGTTTTTCTTGATAAAATAGAAGAAAAAAAGGAATCTCTCTATGGATTTGAGTGTGAAAAGTTTTGTAGAAGTTAACAAAATTTTTTGAGATTTTTTTTGAGTTTTTTTGGATTGTATTTGAATTTTTTGTCTATTTTTTACATATTAAAAAAAAAGTGACCCCCAGCTTTCTTTTTTTATTTCAAAAAAACTTCTCTCTCTACCTCTCTCTATCTCATCTCTCTACCTCTCTCTATCTTCTCTCTCTACCTCTCTCTATCTTGTCTCTCTATACCTCTCTATCTTCTCTCTCTACCTCTCTCTATCTCTCTCTACCATTCTCTTACCTCCCTCTACCCTCTCTCTAATATCTTTCTACCCTCTCTCTAGCTTCTCCCTCCTCTCTCTCCTTTCTCTTCCTCTCTCTCTCTTCCCCCTCCCCTACCCACCATAAGATAATTTTACCCTATAATGTGCCTAATATTTTTTTATTTTTATTAGAAACATGTTTTTGACTAGATTAACTATCCCAAAATCCAAAGTTGTTTCTAGAGACATGTTAAATGTGCACAAAACATGTAGGTTTGGACAAAAAGTTGGAGCAAAGTTTGGATTTTGGGATAGTTAATGCACATTCTCTAGCTTTTTGCTTCTTCAATGAGCTAATATACAATTTTGGTTCTTCCCTTGGGATTCTTCTTTCCTGCTCGTAGTGGACTTGGTAGCTGCTCATTATCATTTTGAAGATTTTGCAAAACAAGTATCATGATGAACCTCCCTACCCATGGTTCGGCTGTTAGCTCTCTCTGACGGAGAGCCCATTAGGTGGTGGGCAACTATTGAGCCAATCAAAGTCAAAGTGGTCAAAGTCAAGTTGGTCAAAGTTAAACTGATCAAAGTCAAAATGGTCAAAGTCATGGTCAACTGCAAAAATTGGTCAAAGGTCAAAGTGATGTCATTGTAAGCAATGTACAAGTGGTGCAATAGTGCAAAGTGGTGCACAAGTGGCCACGAACAAGGTGCACAAGTAGTGCACAAACAATTTATTCACAATGGTTATGGTTTTGCAGAAAGTTGAATGTGGGTTGGAGGTTGTGTTTCTGTAAGGTTCAAGGGTTTTAAAGTGTTTGAAAGGTTTACGTGAGCCCTCTCTTAGGCACACATATTGAAGAAATGAAGTCAAAAGTGAAGTCATGTGAAGAGGAAGCAGTACGCAAAAGAGTATGTATACGCCCCCCCCCCCCCCCCCAATTTAAAATTTTGTTTTTCTCCTAAAATCTCTATAGGAAAAAATAGGGAGTCGTTGGCTCTACACATTTTTAGACATTCTTGGGACATCAAAGTGAGCACCAAGATACACTATTATTAGGAGTGGTGTACATAAGTGAATCCACACACAAGGCATGAGCATTATTCTTGGAGTTAGACTAAGCAAAAGGGAGCATAGTCTACACTAAGAGAGAAGAGTAATAGACATAGAGCTAAAGTGTGATGCATAGAGGCAAGTAAGAGCAAAGTGTGCAAGAAGTGTGATCTAGAGTGCAAAGAAGGAATGTAGAGAAGTTTTAAACAAGGCAATCAAGGTGGCACAAGGTACCATTGAAGAGGTGTGTGCATCGACAAAAGGTTCCTCTCCCTCCTACCCTATTAGAAGCTTACAACAAAGTGTGCACAAGAGCAAGCTTATAGAGGAGGTGGAGGTCTGGTGCAGAGAAGATTGGCATAATAAGCAACTTTGGGTATCTTGTAACCTTCTGTGCATGTGTGTGTGTGTAATCTTTGAGATTAAGCACTCTGCATAGAGAACAATTGGTCTATTCTATACATCATCATTGTATTTTCTTCTTGTAATCAATATACAAAAGCTTCCGGTGTCTGTGTTGCACTTCTTCTTCTCCTTCCTTCTCTTAAAAATACTCAAGTCACTTTCTGCACAAGAATGCCCCAACAAGAGGTGTGATGTTCTTTTATCTGGCCCATTGATTTATTCTTGAGCTTTTATATTTCTTTTCACCACACACATCCATTGATCTAGTATGGCACCTATTAAGTCACTCTTTGTTGTGCCTCAGCCTTCAGTTGTTGCTTGAAATGTCTTAGTTTTTGCTTCTTTGTTCACACTCTTTGGGACCTCCTTGCTTCTCATTGTAGCGTGATCTATGATTTAGCTTGATACGTGCCCCTAGAGGGCTTTGGGTAGAGGGTGAGCTTCTTTGTTGAACTATTTTGTGTTTTGACTTTCTTCTTCTTCTCTTATTACTAGATTCTCCCTCCACACATCCCTCATCTTGAACTTTGTCATCCTTGAGAGGCTTTCATTGGTGACGTGAGTAGGTCTTGAACATTGCCCTCTGTTTGATTGATTAGGTTGGTTTCATGAATCATTAGATCTTTCCATTGATCTGACTTTATTCCATTATTCGGTGCTTGTCGATGATCATCAAAAAATCTTAGTTCATATGCAACTAATCTAGAATTTAAATTTGTTGAAATCTTCAAAAAGATTTTTAAGTCCAGCTCAAAAAACCCTATCAAGAAAGCTTCTTCAAATGTCTTCATATATGTACCTGGAAAAAAAATTATTCTAGAGTATATATCCATTATTGTTAGGCGGCTTGGCATTAGAGAGAGGTCAGAAACTAAGGCTTCGGTGCCTTGATTGATTATGATGAAATTCAAAAATGTAAACTCGAGATCTATAAAAACTTTAAGAATAGTGAGGAGCATATTGATCACTTTATTGGTCATCTTTATTAATATATCCGTTATAGATGCATACGTAGATAACAAAAATTCTATTGTCCATACCATGTACTCTTCATTCGATAGATAATTATGTGGTGGGCTGGATAGCAATGGGAAATTGAGCCACTGATTATTGAGCTTCCACTGATTATTGAGCTTGCCATTGTGCTATTCTTCCCAAAAATGTGTCCATGGCCTTTGGCGTGGTACTAGGCAAAAAGAAGGATTTATTTGTAATATGAATGGTGGTTCCTGCCAGTGTTGTTGGAGTTAGACATCTACGAAAGCACACGAACAACACAAGGAAGAAGGAGAAGCTTGGAGCACGACACACAAAACTGAATGTATTACCACTAGAATGTACAAAGATAAGTAGCCCGTTAGGAAAATAGGCATATATACAAGCCAAGGGAAAAAAACCTCCTGAAGAGGGAAAAAAGTGCCCCGACGGTCCTAGAGTGTTCACACACATCACTACCTAAATATATGAATGATGCTGTGAACAAGGAGTTGGCACTCATGTATAAGGAAGTGCCAAGCTATGTGGAATCAATCCACAAAAGGAAGTAAGCCCAAACATTTGTGGAAAGCTTCAAACTTCTCCCTTGGAAGAGCCTTCGTAAAAGGGTCTGCAATGTTCTCCTATGTGGGCACATATGTAAAGCTAATCTCCCTAGTAGAGAACCTCTCCCTGACATAATGATAATGCACCTCAATGTGCCTAGTGCGAGCATGGAACACATGGTTCCTCGCAACTACCAATGCACTCTGACTGACAGTGAAGATGGTGGTGGTAGAAGACTGACCAACACCCAAATGAGCCATAAGGCATCTGAGCCACACACACACAACAGGCATTCTAAAAGTTGCACTATACTCCAACTAGAAGTGGCCATAGTAGGCTGCTTCTTGCTCAACCAAGATATACAGGAGCTGCTAAGTATGAAGCAAAAGCCATTAGTGGTCACACGAGTGTCATAGCAACCAGCCCAATCACTGTGAGAAAAAGCATGCAAACCTGGCGGTAGTGATCCCCCCTTGGGATAAAACAATCCAAGTAGTCGGGTATCACTCAAGTAGTGAAAGATGTGCTTAACCGCTTGCCAATGCTTGACATCTAGGCAATTCACAAACCTGCTCATCTGTGAGATAGCAAATTGAATATCCAACCGAGTAATGCACAAGCAAATCAAGCACCCAACAACCTGTTAATAGAGAACAACATCAAATGCGTCTCTAGTAGCATGAAGACTCAATTGTAAACCTGTCTCCATAGGAATGGCAATAGGCTTACAGTCGTCAAGGCCAAGATGTTGCAATAATGTATCAATATATTTCATTTGAAAAAAAGCCATTCCAACATCAACTTGCATAAAATGAATGCCCAAATAGTGATGCAAATGCCCCAAATCAGACATCTCAAATGAGGCATGCAAATCAGACTTAAAATCAGCAATATGTGTGTCATGAGGACTAGTGAGAAGCATATCATCAACATACACCACAATGATCAGAAGCACATCATTAGCACGGTTAACATATAAGGTTCCTTCAGTTGGATTGTTCTCAAAACCATGTGCAATCAGATAGGCATGTATGTTTTCATACCAAACACGTGGTGCTTTGTTTAAACCATATACTGCCTTCTTTAACCTACACACCTGGTTTTCATGCGCTTTCTACACAAACCCATGGGGCTGAAAAACATACACTTCTTCATGCAAGTCACCATTCAGAAATGTTGTTTTAATGTCCAACTGATGTACATTCCAACCATGATGAGCTGCAAGTGCATAGATGCTATGAACAGTAGTCATTCGACAAGCAGGAGGAAAGGTTTCATCAAAATCAATGCCTCCTTCCTGTGCATAACCCTTTGCAACAAGCCTAGCCTTATACCTATCAATTGTTGCATTAGGCTTACACTTCAGATTGTATACCCACTTAGTGCCAATGGCCTTGTTGCCAGGAGGCAAGTCACATAAAGATCAGGTACCATTTTTCATGATAGCATCATATTCAAATTGCATTGCAGCCATCCAATGTTCAGAATGAAAAGGTTTAGTCTCATCACAGAGACTAGAGGCAGGCATAGCATAGCAATCTGATGCAAAAAAGGCACTATGAGAGCCTGAGCGAGTACAATATGACAAAGGTGCATCTAATTTGTTATCATGCAAAGTTTGCACCAACCATTTTGGCATAGTTTTTGCCTGCTCAATATCAGCTCTCTCATCAACAAGTGCATCATGTAAATCTGCATCAGAAATGGAATGATCTACATCATCACATGAAACCTGCAAAGGTTGAGAAGTTTCCTCATTAGGACCAGCACTAGACTACCCCCTATAAAAAGAAGCAACAAAGTATCATACATATCTTTGGAGCTAACAGATGTCTCCTTAGTACATGAAAGTATGGGCTAAATAGCATCTTCCACAAGAACAACATCACGGCTGACCAAAATGCATTTAGTATGTGGATGATATAGATGATAGCCTTTGCTTTTAGAACTATACCCAACAAAAATACATTTTACTACTTTATCATCCAATTTTCTACGATGTTGTTCGGGCACTAATGCATATGCCAAACAACCAAAAACACACAGATGAGCAACAGATGGCTTGCGACCATGCCAAGCCTCATATGGAGTGATAGACTGCAGGGCTTTAGTGGGACACTTGTTAAGTACATATGTTGCACACATAATAAGCTCAAGCCAGAAACTATATGGTAAAGCCTCACTCTTGACCATACACGTTGCCATCTCCATGAGTGATCTATTCTTCCATTTAGCAACTCCATTCTGTTGAGGTGTATACGACACTGTACACTGATGTTTTATCCCACGTTCATCCAGAAATGCATTAAAGTTAGAAGACATATATTCCCTCCCTCGATTAGAACGGAGGGTGCCCACTTTACATGCTGACAGATTTTCAGCCAAAACTAGAAACATTTTGAAGCACATGAACACTTCAGACTTTTCCTTCAATGGATATACCCATGCATGCCTGGAAAAATCATCGATGAAAGTCACGAAGTAAAGACAGTTTCCAAAAGAAGGTGTCTGCATAGGACCACAGACATCATTATGTACAAGCTGCAATTTTTGAGTAGCCCGAAATGAACCATCTTTTGGAAAGGAGTGATAGAAGTATACCAACTCAAATGTGTGTGAACCAAGGTTTAAACTCAAGTTCCACATCAGTTCACTTTTTTATAAAGTCTACAACCACTTTTCCATGACTTTTTTAGCTCAACATTCCATCTACCTTGATTGAGAAATGTGAGGGATTTTGGAGGCATGATTTGAATTCAAATTCTACACCAACTTTTAGAGCATTATATAAGTAATAGCTTGGATGAAAGTCATGGCCTCCTCAAGATTCATTTGTACACCTTTAGGGTCTCATTGGGAGTGTATGCTCCAGGTCTAAGCTAGCCCCTAGCCAAGCTAGTGCCCTCCTTGCTAAAGTTTTCACTTTGGCTGAGATTTTGTATCACCTATATCACTTTGTGTAGTTGTCCGTTTCATGCCCAAGATAACTCGTCTTAAAGCTCCTGTTGTAAGGTTTCTTTTGAATGTAATCTTAGTATCATTTTTTCCTTATCCTTGTATATATTGAGCTTGAAATCTCTATAGTCTATCTCTGCATATTCCTCAACATATGTGTGTGAAGAGGTACACATAGGTGATAGCTATCTGTTGACATAGGTCACATTCTTGTGGATGATCTATGACTTGTTGGAAATCTTAGAGAGTCTATTTGTATTGTGCAAAGTTTCATAAGTTTAGTCCTCAGGTCTAGAGAGCAATTCAATTTTTGGTGGACTGTGGTAGTGATTTGTTTGGTCCTCGGAAGGGCCTATCATTCTTCTGCTACAACTAGGAGTGGATATACTCCATGAGTGGTATCAGAGCTCATCATTGAGCATTGAGGACATCAAGAGGAGGCCTTGAAGTTTCTTGAGAGCCAAGGATTGAAGCAAAGACCAACAAGATTTGAAGAAAGATTTGAAGCAAGGGGGAGCTTCTATCATCATTGAAAGTTCGCGACAAGTGGAGAATCTTGTGGGAAGGTAACATATCATTCTTTCTCCATCTATCACAATAAAAGGAGGGATTAGGATCCACCTATAGTCTCATACACAATGGGAGACTATAATACTCAGATTGAGAAGCTTAAAAAGAGCAATTACCAACCTTGGAAGTTTAGAATCTCTAACTCCCTCATGGGAAAGGGTCTTTGGGGGTTGGTTAGTGGTACTGAGGTGAAGTCATACATAGATCTGCATATGCCTACTGAGAATCAAAGGAGAGCCATTAGAGAATGGGAAGAAAGGGATAGGAGAGTGATCTTCATTCAACACATAAGCAACTCCATGATAGGTCATATCCAAGACCTAGATACATCTAAGAGGGTTTGGGAGTGTTTAGAAAGGTTGTACTCTACCTCTAAAAAGGCTAAAAAATTTCAGCTCAAGAATGAGCTCAACAACCTTAGGAAGTCATCAAATCAGAGCATTAATGACTTCATACTCAAAGTAAAAGAGATCTCACTTGGTTCAATAGGATGTGTTGTAGATGATGATGACCTAGTTGTCCACACACTTAATGGGCTTAGAGAAGATGATAACTGGAAGGCATTCACAACCTCTGTGTATGTAAGGGATTCATTACCAGATTTTGAGCAACTTACTTCTCATATGGTGACTGAGGAGCTCAACCATGGAGGCAACAAGTCAAAGGGCAGCCAAGACCAACTCTTCTATGCAAGCAAAGGAGGAAAAGGCAAAGTCAATAGAGGTGCTTCAAGAGGAAGAGGTAGAAGCAACTATCAACAAGGTAGCCAAAGCTGAAGGTTGTCAATCAAGCCAAGATGAAGGTCAATCATCAAGAGGAAGAGGAAGAGCTAGAGGAGGAAGATATGGAGGTAGATGCTACTCCAACTCAAATGGATGCTTCAATTGTGGCGAGCAAGGACACTATGCCAAAGATTGTTGGCAAAAGCAAGGTGGGAACAATTACAAAGGGCAAGGTAATCATGCTAAATCCTCATCAAATTCAGAAAATGACCATTTTTTAGACATGAAGCATAAAAGTGAAGGTCAACCACATGATGAGGTATGGTATATAGATACTCGTTGTAGTAACCACATGTGAGGTAAAGAGGAGTACTTCAGTAATATTCAAGCACCTAAGCAAAGAGGCTTTGTGGAGATAGGAGACAACATAGAGCATGAGATACAACAAATGGGAGATGTGGATCTTGAAGGCAACCACAAAGCAAAAGGACTATCTGAGGTATTGTATGTTCCTACTATTACAAAGAACTTAATCTCTATTGGACAAATGCTCATTTATCTTAACCAAATTTTTTGGTATGGGTTCAGCTAAAATTGCAAAGATAGACTAGAGAGCTTTCAAGCTCAATATATACAAGAATAAGGAACACTTGATACTAAGATTAAAAGCTTACAACAAGAGCTTTAAGACGAGCTATCTTATGCATGAAAAGGACAACTACACAAAGAGATATAGGCGATACAAAATCTCAACCAAAGTGAAAACTTCAGCAAGCAGGGGGCTAGCTTACACCTGGAGTATAAATTCCCAATGACAGCCTAAAAGTGCACAAATGAAGCTTGAGGAGGCCATGAATTTCTTCCAAGCTATTGCTTATATAATGCTCTAAAAGTTGGTGTAGAATTTGAATTCAAATCATGCCTCCGAAATCCCACACATTTCTCAATCAAGGTAGATGGAATCTTGAGCTAAAAAAGTCATGGCAAAGTGGTTGTAGACTTTATCAAAAAGTGAAATGATTTGGAACTTGAGTTCAGCCTTAGTTCACACACATTTGAGCTTGTACATTCCTAACACTCCCCCTCAAGCTCAAGTGTTAGTCGCTATTGATCACCTCCAACTTGAGGTTGATCTTGAACTTCTCCAACTTGCTTGCATCCATAAACTTGGTCATGATATCTGCTAGCTGATCCTTGGTGTTGATGTACTTGATGTCCACTTCTTTTGCTAGTACCTTCTCTCTAATGTGATAATGTATCTCTATGTGCTTGCTTCTTGCATGGAACATAGGGTTGCTTGCTAGATGAATGCTTGACATGTTATCTCCAAATAGAGGGAACTCTTTGACCTCCACATCAAAGTCTCTGAAGAGCTTCTTGAACCACATGATCTCACATGTAGCAAGTGCTAAAGCTCTATTCTCAGCCTCAGTAGATGATAATGCAACTGTAGGTTGCCTCTTGGACATCCATGAAATGACTCTTTGACCTAGCATGAAGACATAGCCAGATGTGCTCCTTCTATCCTCCTTTGAACCAACCCAATCAGCATCACTAAAGCCTTGAGGTTGTAATCCATCTCCATAGGGGTAGTATAACCCTTGGTTGACAGTGTGCTTGATGTATCTAAGCACTCTCTTGGCTACATTCATATGAATATTAGTTGGTGAATTTAGAAATTGAGAAAGAAATCCTACAACATAAGACAAGTTAGGTCTTGTGATGGTAGCATAATTATGGCTTCCAATTATGCTTCTATATGTTGAAATATCTTCAAGAGGTTGTCCTTCACCTGCACATATCTAAGTGTTTGGATCCACAGGTTGTGTGAGTGGCTTACATCCACTCATACCATACTCATAAAGTACATCTAGCAAGTATTTCCTTTGAGCAAGGTAAATACCATTTTCCACATCAATAACTTCAATCCCAAGAAAGTATTTAAGAAATCCAAGATTTGAAATCTTGAATTCATTTCCAAGCTTGGCCTTGATCCATGTGATACCTGCATAATCACTTCTTGTTATAATCAAGTCATCCACATATAGCGCCCCCTTCTAACATAGGTTCTTCAAAGTCTTCAACTTCATGTCCATCTTCATCAAGCTCTACCAATATTGCCTTTCCTTTGTTCACTGATTGATGGGCTGAATCCATGCTTGAACTCCTTTGTATGCTTGGACCACTAATTTCCAAGCTATCTTGAAACCTAGCTTCATATCTTCTCTTTACCTCTTCAATATCTTCATCCTACAATGGAACTTTGGAAGCATACCATGGTTTGAGTTCATCAAACACTACATCTCTAGATACCTTTAATTCCTTTGTATTAGGATTGTAGCACTTGTAACCTTTTTGCTCCATAGCATAGCCAATAAACATACATCTTTCAGCCCTTGCATCCATCTTACCTCTCAACTCTTGTGGCACATTGTAGCATACACAACCAAAGATTCTAATGTGTGAAGGGTCTAGTTTCCTTCCACTCCATGCCTCCTCACGTGTCATGTCATGTACCCCTGATGTGAGACACCTATTCATCAAGTATATAGCAATAGATACAGCATCTGCCCATATGTTAAAGGCACATTCATTTCATTTAACATACTCCTAGCAATTTCAACAATATACCTATTCTTCCTCTCTGCTAGCCCATTTTGTTGGGAAGTATACCTGCGAGTGATTTGCCTAATTATACCTTGGTCTAGCAAGAAATCACAAAAAGCATCGGAGAAGTATTCTCCCCCTCCAATGGACCTTAGGTTTTTGATGTAGCAACATGTCTCCTTTTCAACTTGTGGCTTGAATCTTTTGAATACATCAGACACATCTGATTTTTGCTTTATACAATACAACCATACTTTTCTTGAGTAGTCATCTATGAAGGTTACAAATTACCTTTTACCTACAAGAGAGGGCTCTTTGATTGGCCCCCGCACATATGTGCACAAGGTCTAAAACAGCATGTGCTACATATCAACTCTTCTTGAAGGGCTACCTAGTAGACTTGCCTAGTTGACAAACTTCACACATCTCATGCAAAATTTGTAAAAAATGTGGTACACCTCTTACCAATTGCCTCTTCTCCATGTCTTTCAACCTTTGAATGTTGATGTGACCACACCTTTTATGCCACAAATCCAAATCTCCAATCTTCTTGTTGCCATAGATGATGAACATTTCCTTGTTGCTTTGTCCTTTTCCAATGCCAAGAGTGAACATCCTTCCTTCCTTCTTTCCTTCAACACCTTGAGTATGCTCACTAAATTTCATGCAATTCTGAGACTGCAATCGGAGAGGTATCAACGATGCCCTAGATGAAGTGGCAACCTGCTCTGATACCAATTGTTGGAGTTAGATGTCTGCGGAAGCACATGAACAACTGTTTGTTATTGATCTTTGGAGTTGTCCTCTCCAATCATTTAGCATAAAGAATCAACAAGACATCTTTATTTTGTCAATCCTGGAAGTATTCTTGAGACCACAGCCCCTTCAAGATGATAGAACCCAAGAAATAAGAGAATAATGGCTGGAATTCTGAGAATAGTGAAGATGAAGAGGAAATTTCTAGGGTTTAGATTATCTTGAGCAAATCTACACCATTTTCTACAATCTTGGTGTCTATTCCATGCTATTTTATCAGCAGAACACAATTATGAAGTCAAAATCAAAAAAATATCACCTAGATCATACAGACGAGACAATCGCGATTCTGTGCAAACAGACGATTTTCAGCTCCAACACCATTTTTCATCAACTCATCACTCAACACAACAGTATTCAGCTCTCTTCATACACATTCTACAGATTTACACAATAGAAACTCACAAATCTCCATGGATACACAAGATCTAGACTCACAAATCAAAGAAACCACATAGAAGAGGAGAAACACGATTTTCAACAGAAACTCCTTCTCTATTCACTTGGATAGCATGTACACAAATGATTAACCAACCCCCTCATAATAGAGGAAATTAGCTTATATACATTTTCAAGTGTCCCTTTTCACACTTGGATTTTGGTCCTTTCCTCTATTATTCTAAAAATATGCTATCTAGGAGTTTCCAAAAATTCTAGGAAAAATACATAAGATTCTATCCTACATAAGGAAGACTCTTCCTTATTTTTACAACAATTGCATAAATATTTCTACAGATTTCTATCATTTTACAATTATTTTCCTTCAAAAAGGTTTCCAAAAATGCATCTTCCAACATCCTTCCCCTCCTAAGCCTTTCGGCTCCTGACGAAAGATTTTCCTGCTCCTCTACACTGATCACTTTTCTTCATTTCTTCTTTCTTTGATATACTTGTGACAGCAAATCATGACTTTTTCTTTCTGTTATATTTAGATTGTTGACCATCTCGAATAACGCCTTTCTCCACTGTACTGCAGCTTCGGGTTTATCTATGACATCCTTCTTCAAGTATTCTGTATAAGCAGCTTCATATGAAGTAATTCTGTGTTAGATGGCCACCGGACAAGGACAATTGTACTTAGACAGAGGGCTTTAATGAAGAAAGAACCCTTCGGGAAATGCGCGGTAAAGAAAGATTCGCGCAAACCTTGTAACAGATTTCTATTTAAAGCAATGAAAGGAAAGCGGTAGAGAGCCCGGTTTTTGGGAATTGCAAGTGTAGTCTTGTATGTGTATGTGTTTTGTTCCGTCTGTTCCAATGTTCCTACTGCGTATCTGTTTGTGTGCATAGGCGCGTTATAATGCAGTGTTACGAATCGATACTGTGTTGTAGAGATGTCGTCCGGTATTGACTGAAGTGTTCCTGAACGTTGTTCAAGCTAGAACGCGTTGTTTGATAGTTCTTCTGTGGAGCCAGGAAGTGTAACGAACCAACACGGTTCGATTGTGTGTTATGAGTCTCTATACTTGACTGAGTCGGCATCATAATCTGTGTTAAGATTAGTACCGGTAATGTTCTGAATACTAGCAGAGTAATAAGAAGGTTTGCGATAAGTTACTGTCAGTAGGCATTTCGGCTTGAAGGCGGCACATGATAATCTGTAGAGTGACAAGAAGAACTGCGTGGTGTATGCGTGTGAAAGCTACCCAGAGTGAGTCTTGTGTATTGACTGTTCGAATCCGCGTGACTTTAAGGCATAAGGTCTAGTTGGCACACCTATCTGCCTTGAAGAAGTACGGATTAGGTGATTTTGTTATTGAAGTATCTTTTGCGCGTAGAATACGTAACCGGACGGCTAACCTCAGTCCTGAAGTTGAGTTCCCATACACTGAACAGTCTTCCGTTGTTCAGGGATGGACACTGAGCTAAGGACAGGATGACATTTAGACTGTGTGTTAAATTGGGAAAATAGTACAGGGCCTCTGTTTAACAGACCCCTACCACTCCCAAGGACCCACGTGGCTAAGAGAATGATTGCGGTTAGAAGATTTGGAACCGGTTGAAATCGAAGCGTTTGGTTTGAATAGGAAGTAAAGTAACGCTTAAACCAGAACCAGTTTAACATTTAACATTTGGCGCTGACTGTGGGAAGGTGGCATCAGGTTGCCAATTATCTGTGAACAGTAGCAGTAGCGTGCTGGCTGTTTGTTCAGAATCAACACTACGTTTATCGTTCGATTGACTGACGGTAGCAATAGAACCAGATTGTTGCCAACTGCTCAGATAGTACTACTAAAGCAATGATACATGCCGGTTACTCGGTCTAGTGAAACGTATCCTAGGAACCATACGACTGGAACACGAAAAGTACTAAAGACAACCCCAGGGAAAGAAGGTATAACGCGACCTGACTCAGTGGTCGAGCAAGTTAAGGACGCTAGAATTAATTCCGGTCATATTCCGGTGGAACGATCAACGCCTTTGGTACATGCTGGTGTCACTTCGACCCAGCCTAACCAAAATATAGCAATTCTTGAATTTACCAAGACACCATTGGAAACTAGTTTAACAATCCTAGATAAAGATTCAAAGGTATCAACGATTAAACAAACTCTAGGAATAGAAATTGGTAAAAGCGGAAAAATACTAAAGTCTGGTACGCTATCAGTTCATTCCGGTGATATTCCGGTGATATTCCGGTGATAGAAACACTAACTGGCGGTCAAGGATTAGCATTTTTTGCGGAGTCCTCGGCCAGACCTACGTGTCTGGAAGAAAGATTTCGGATATTAGATATCCAGAAAGAAGGAGACCTATTCGAAGCTGAGGTCCAAAGTATCCTACGCAAAAACAGCACACCGGAAGGTACGCCATCCGACGATCCAGATTCTGATAGTTCAACTAATCAACCTCAAGATACAGAAGAAGGACTGGAGACACCCACGATGAACGGACAACAACAACAACAACAGTTAGGTCAACCAAGGCCACCTCCAACAGGAGTAACATACACGAAATTTGGTGGATTCCCAGGAGATGACCCAGATGCTCACGTACGCACTTTCGAGATCAGTTATGCAGTCCTCAACCATCCACCGGATCAGGCATACAAAGCCATTGTTTTTCAATCCACTTTGGTCAATGAAGCGGCTAGATGGCTTACGGAATACGACATTAATCATTTCAGTACCTATGATGCAGTACGAGATGCTTTTCTACAATGATTTAGGCTAAAGAAGAACCCCGCCGAAATCTTTGATTATCTACAGAACAACCGACAGAAGGCGAATCAGACTGTCCAAGAATATGCTACACTTTTTAGAACACACTTGCGACAGATACCACAGGCCCACGCCAACTTACCACATGACATCATCACTCAGTGGTTTATCAATGGCTTAAACCCGCAATTGAAGCAGATCATGATTATCAGATGTGTCGGAGCAATGACATTGGATGCAGTCATCGCCATGGCTTTGCAACTGGAATCCAAGGTTGGTGGATTTTCAGAAGACTTGGAATGGTTAAGGACAAACAAAAATATGACTGAAGATCTAACCAGGCAAGTATACTGCACCACGTGCAAAAATTCAGGGCATACAAGTGCCAATTGTGCACTAAATCAAGCATTTTGCGCTATCTGCAACTCTGTCGGACACACCACCGGAAACTGTGTTTACAACGCCAGAATACAAGGGGCAGCAACAGTCAATGCAGTCATCCAAGAACAGGTACAGCCGACGAATTACTATGTGCCTCCGCAACTGAGAAACAATCAACCCCCACTATCGGAACTACCGAGGACAAAGGAACAACAATTATAATGCCAACCGATGGCAGAACGGACTACCACCGGAAAATCCCAATTTACCACCGCCACGCTGTCATTTTTGTGGTGAATTCGGACACATTAGAAGATATTGCAAGGACGCAGCTGAGTATGATCAAAGGAAGAAGGAGCGGCAAAACCCAATGGCCAACATGGTACAAATTACTCCGGTAGAAACGCAAACTGCTACAGTCCAGACCCGTTCCGGTAAACAACTGCAGCCAGCAGAAGAAGTATTTGAACCAGGGATACGAGAACAACATAGGATGTATAACAAGGCTAGTCACTGGACCGTCACAGAACCACCAGTGTTCCCAGAACCCATTCCGGTGACTCAGACCTCGTCGACAAAAGAAGGAACACAACAAGAGGAAGCAGCAGCAGAACAACCATCAGCAGTAGACATAACAGCAGATACTTCGGCAACAGCAGAGACCTCAAGATCAAAGGAGCAGGATAACCAATCTCAGCAGGCCTGGGAAATTTTATCAAAGGCATCTATCATTCTACCTCTCGGCCAACTTTTGGCGTTAGTACCTGGAATCCGGCAACATTTTCAACAACACTTCAGCCCGGCACCCTCTTGCATTCCGGCAACCGCCGCAGTTCAACCGGAATCTGATTCTACGGTTGATCATGCAGTGCCCTTGATTACAGTATGGTATAAGAATCAGAAGATCACGCAGGTATTAATTGACGGAGGCTCCGGCGTAAACATTGCAACCGCAGCATTATGTAAAAAACTAGGCTGGACCGAAATCGAACCAGTTCAATTCTTTGTCAGAATGGCTGATCAATCTAGAGTCCATCCCGTAGGACTTGTACGGAATGTACCCATTACTCTACAAGGTACGACTTTCAAAATGACTTTTGTTATACTAGATCTGCCCGAATCCACTTTGGATTACAACCTTCTTTTCGGCCGACCTTGGCTGAAGCATGCAAAGGTAATACAGGACTGGTCTGCGCAAGAGCTCACATTCAAGGATGCCAATCGTAAATATGTGGTAAAACTAGATGCTATACAACCCTGCGAACCTCACGCCAGACCCTATCTTGCTGAACCAGTTCATATGTTAGAAGGACTATCAGATGATGAAGAAGAGCAATTTCTGAAGAGTAACGCCGATTTAATGTCTCTAGGAACTGTTGATCTACAGTCCGTCATCGATAACTGGAACACTTCAGTTTGTGCAGTAGTAGCTATCACCGAAAAGTCTGACCAAGCAGATATTGAATTACAACCACTATTCAAGCCAACAGAGGATACAGAGAACCCGCAACAATTTTATGTCCCTGAAGACCAGCTGATCACGTACAATCTAGGAGACAAGGACCATCCTCGACCTGTAAAAATAAGGCAAAACTTACCGGAAATCTTTCAGGCTAATTTGATTCAGCTTCTTCGCGAATTCTCAGACGTCTTTGCATGGGATTACAAAGACATGAAAGGATTAGATCCGCGCATATATCAGCACAGAGTCATGCTGAAGCCTGAAGCTAAACCGAATAGGCAGCCCAGCTATCGGATGAATCCCAATTATGCATCTCAAGTAAAAGCCGAACTTGACAGATTATTAAAAGTGGGGTTCATTGTACCAGTAGAGCATGCTGAATGGATCTCACCAATTGTGATTGTACCAAAGAAAAACAAACAATTACGAATCTGTGTGGATTATCGGAAATTAAACGCAGCAACAGTACCAGACCCGTTCCCGATCCCTTTTTTGGACACCATGCTTGATAGAGTCGCAGGTCATGAAATGTATTCATTCTTAGACAGCTACAGCGGTTACAATCAGGTTAGAATGGCTGAAGAAGATATACCAAAAACTGCTTTCATTACCAATTGGGGTGTCTTCGCCTGCACCGTAATGTGGTTCGGATTAAGAAATGCACCAAGCACATTTCAAAGATGTATGCAGGAGATATTTTCTCCTTATCTCACTTCATTCATGCAAGTATATCTTGACGACTTCTCAATCTTTGGGAAGATGATAGCACATTTAAGTCATTTACGATGTTGTTTTCAGAAGTGTAGAGAATATAGACTCTGTCTTAACCCAAACAAATCCGTGTTTGCGGTTTCGTGTGGCAAACTACTTGGGCATATTGTATCTGCTCAAGGTATCCGAGTAGACCCAGATAAGATTTCGGCAATTTTAGAAGCCTCGGTACCCGCAACTCCAAAAGAAGTAATGTGTTTTATGGGTCAAATACGGTGGCATGGCAGACACTTACGGTGGCTTGCTCACTTAGCAGTACCACTAAACAGGCTAATCACAAAAACTCCCCGACAGTTTGAATGGACTGAAGAATGCCAAACTACATTTGATCGGCTCAAGTATCTCCTGACGCAAGCCCCAATTTTACAACCACCGGACTGGGACAATCCGTTCCATGTTTTTGTCGACGCTTCAGATATTGCAATTGGCAGTATTCTGATACAGCAAACAGATAAGTGGTTCCGCCCTGTTTATTACGCCAGTAGAAGGCTTGCACCGGCAGAAAAGAACTATTCCACTACTGAAAGAGAATGCCTAGGATTGATTTACTCAATCAAAAAGTTCAGACATTATCTACTAGGCCGGAAGTTTACCTTTCATGTGGACCATGCTGCCCTTGTTTATCTAGTAAGACAGCAGCATTTAGGTGGACGATTAGCACGATGGGTGCTACTCTTACAAGAATTCGACTATGACGTCATTCACCGACCCGTAAATGCACATGCCTTAGCAGATTTCTTATCTCGCCTGGATTTCGGTGAAGCTCCGGTAGGCATAGATGACACGACTCCTGTGATTTATAATGCTGAACCACTATCCGATGAGACGGCCAACCTACAAGCACCATCTACATAGTATGATCAGATTCTAACTTTTCTCACTGAAGGACGCTTTCCAGCCGAGACTGCCAAGGCAGTTCGAAGGAAATTGGCAGTCTTTAGCCGCCGATTCCGGCTAGTGGCAGGAGAACTATATTATGCAGATCATACCGGAATCCTACTTCGCTGTATTCCACCACATGAGGTTAATTCAATTATCACTTTGGCTCACTCAATTCCTTCCGGTGGCCATTTTGCAGTAGACTTAACTCACCGGAAAATTCTGCAAGGAGGTCTCTGGTGGCCTACTATGTACCGAGATGTGGCCCAATTCGTAAAAAACTGTGATAACTGTCAAAGGTCTGGACAACCACTGCAACGACACTTCTTTCCATTGCAGCCTATCATGCCACTCGAACCATTTCAGAAATGGGGATTAGATTTTATCGGTCCGATCACACCCCCAGCAGTCTTCAGTAACAACAGATACATACTAACCTGTACAGACTATGCAACGAGATGGGCAGAAGCCTGGGCTTTACGGTCCGCTACCGCGGTTACGGTAGCAAAATGTCTACTCACGGATGTCTTCCCACGATTTGGCTTACCCCTGGAAATTGTCTCAGATCAAGGCACTCATTTTGTGAACAATCTAATGAAGGCCCTTACACAATCATTCCAGGTCACACATAAATTTAGCTCTCCTTATTATCCACGTGCCAATGGATTGGCCGAAAGTACAAACAAATCACTGTTGAATATCCTCCGGAAATTGATCATGGAAGCACCAGAAAGATGGGATCAACTACTACTTGCAGTATTATGGGCATACCGGACTACATATAAGGTAACAACAGGCTTGACACCTTTCAAACTAGCTTATGGCTTAGAAGCAATAGCACCCATGGAAACAGTCATCCCAAGTCTGCGTGTAGCAATCACTCAGAAGATGCTACCGGAATATTCACTGACAGCACGAATGGATGCACTCAGAGAACTTGATGAGCACCGATGGCTCAGTTTTTTAACTATGCGCGAAGTACAACTAAGGCAAGCCAAGACACACGATCAATATTTGAAGACTCCAATCTTTTCGGTAGGCCAGCTTGTACTCTTCTATAACGCAAAATCGGATAGAGCAGCAGGAAAATTCAAACTACAATGGTTCGGCCCTTTCAAGATCTCAGAACAAATCGGTCCGGCAACTTTTCGGTTGACTATGTTGACCGGAAATCCACTTCCAAAGGTAATCAATGGGTCGAAGCTGCGGCTGTATTATTCCACTACTAGTACACATTAAATTATTCGATGGCGAACCGCGTTTTGTATAAATTTTTGCGTTTTTCTTTTTCTCCCTTTTTAGTCGTGTTTTGTACAAATCTTTATGTTATCAGCCGCCCCTCCCTACCGGTCACTCAACTACGCACGCCAGCATGCAAACAGTATCATTCCCGCACCGCACAATGATACCCCCCCCCTTCCCACCCCCACCGTGTTCTCCTTATTTAACCCCCTCGGTTGCGCCAAAAATTCTATTGTGTTCTCGAGAATATACTTATTATCCCTGTCCCCTGTGTTGACTGTAAGTGTGCTCGTGAACACCATGGAAGCACTAGCCAACTACGCTGCTTTCCGTGATGGTATCCCTACAGACGTAGGCGAATACCTGCGTTGCAGAGGGTTGGCTAACTTCGCTGAGTTACCCTGGCACTCAGTGGAAGCCCATCCCTTCTCCGCGCAGATCATCCACGCCATCGCCCAATTCCCCATCACCGAACGACAGTGGGTCTTCCCTTCTCTCCCATATAGAACCGTCATCACCTTCCAAGCCTTCTCTGCAGCCTACCACCTCACCCCGCAAGGCCGCGAAAATGGCCCTAGCATCCCTGTCGCTCGCATGACCGAACTCTTCCCCCGCTCCTCCTCAAACGAATATGCCATTCTCTGCCACCCAGAACCCGAACGATCCGCCCTACAGTTCCTCGTAGCAATCCTCAACCTGCAAAAACGAACATACGGCATCTCTCGCCCCTTCTATTTCGCCTTGGAGTTAGCCGCCCGCGAACCCGTGAACTTTGCCTCTTACTTCTTCCAACGAATTCATAAGGAATCCGTAGCTATAGTAAAGCAACTCCAAAAGGGCACCTCTCCGCGCTCTCGCCTTCCCCACATCATTTCATTCCTCTTCCCAACCATTCTCGCCGCACAACCCCCACCCACAGGCCCAGCACTTAGGCACGAAGAATCAGCACAACCGCTCGAGGGAACTGAAGAAGACGACGAAGAGATCAATCAACTCTTCCGCACTAAGCGAATCCGGATCAGCTCTTCAGAAAGCGAAGTCCAAGGATCCGCCGGAAAGAAACAAGACACCGAAGAGGACAAACAAGAAGACACATACCATGACACCGCCACTTCAATACACAACGACACTTCGACGGAGCAACAAGACCTGCAAAACCAAGCAGAGACAGAAATAGTGTCCACCGAAAAGGAATCCGAGCATCAACAGGACGAACCGGAATCCGCCACAAAAGCACTGGATGAACTCATCGCAGCCATCAATCATACAGAAACCGAACCACAGACCGTTGCCAAGGTAACCACGATTGACATTGTTCTTCCCACCCCACCTGTCAACCCCGACCTCCCACCGGAACCACCCCGCCAACCCAGTTCTGAACCTACACCGTCCTCCTCTTCCTCCCCTAACTACTCTCCGCCAAACTCCCAGAACCTACTCACCGATACGTCCTCTCAGCCTCGTCAACCACCACCACCACACAATGTATTTTCGGAACTAGCCTCCATGGGACAGTTCCTCATGCATTTATCACACCAGCTGCCAGCACAGTTTAAGGAAGCCACGGACAATCTGAAGGCAGAATACCAATATAAGGTCGACATCCTGGAAGCTCACATCACCCCCCTCCAGGAAGAAATCGAAGCCATAAAAACTGAGAATCATCAGCTACAGACACAGTTAGCAGAACTCCAAGCAAAATTTTCGGCAGAACAAACTCTAGTACAGCAAAGAGATGCAGCCCTCGAACAAGTTGCAGCCAAAGAACGACTACTACACACCGCACATGAAGAAATCCGAGCCCTGAAGACCACCCTCCACGAACACGAAGATATCAACGCCTCTCTCGAAGAGTTGGTCGTTGAAACAAAGATTCAATTGCAGGAGACCATCAAGAAGAATCAGGACCAACAGAAAGAAGCCGAACAAGTCCAAGAACAGTTACGACGGGCCCAAGAATGCGCAGATGATGTTAACAGTATCCTAAAACGCCAATTGATACGGGAAGGCCAATACCTCTCAAAATACCCATAATCAAAGGCATCCTCAAAAATCTGTAAGTAATGACTACCCAAAAATATAATTCTGCTGTAATAGGCCATTAAGCAGATTCTGTCAGGTGTTTCGCTTAAATCAAATAATAAGGCGTCTGTTGGAGAATTAAAGCCGATATAATTCAAGGTTCTAATATCTGTGTCAGTATAAGTTTCTATACAAGCCAAAACATCTGAGATCAGCTTTATTTCTTGTACCTTTTCTTTCTCCAACACCTGTTGAGTTTCTTCAGAAAGATATCCTTCCTTTGTTTGCATCTCCTTTTCCTGGCTTAGAGTTTCCTGGAACAAATTGGATTCAGTTTCTTCACCAAAATTTCCCTGACATTCACCTGCTTGTTCTTCCTGTCTCTCCTTTTCCTGTGCTAAAACTGTTTCAGCTATTTCTAAATTTTTGACCTGATCATTGCCTCTATCTTCTTTGTATCCTTCTTCCTGTTCATCAATGTCCATGAGGTCCATTGCTACCTCTTGTTCTTGATCCTCCTTGGATGTGAATTCCTCATTATTCTTCAAATCATGCAGCACATCCTTTATACTCTGAATGATCTCTTTTTCCACTACTTTCCCTGTAACTTTTTGAACATTGCCTTCTGCAATTATTTCCTGTGCTTCCTGTAGTGGATCTTGATCTGTGCCTTTTTGTTCTATGACTGAGCTGTACACCTGTGCCTTTTTAGCTATTTCTTCTATGCTCTCATCCAGTTTAAAGTAGGTCTGTGAGGGTTTTGTCCATATAGATTTCATCCCACTATGCACTATTCCACAACTAACTTGTTCCCTTATTTCACTTGCTTGTTCTATCATTACTGCCTTTCCCTTCATTATTCTTCTTTCATCTTCCAGACTAAGCTGTTTTTCTGCCTGCTCCTGAAGTGGTTTCTCCTGAGACTTCTTCTTTAATTCCTCAGGTGTCTTTTGTTTCTCAGAGGTCTGTATAATGACATTGGGAGTATTTGGTATTGACAAATTTAGACTTTTTAACAAAAAGCTCTCAATATCACTCTCAGAATCAGATGAGAAGTGTGAAGGTCCTCCTTTTTCTGGTTCTGTGGGTCTTGATACTTCTTCCACAAAGGATGGCTTCTGTGTTTCTTCCATGACTACTTCCTCCCTCTCTCTTTGTGATAACAGCTTCAGCTATGGATTTACCCTTTCCCTTCTTGGTCAATTTCTTTTTTTGTACTGGCTTCTTTGGAACCTTCTTTTTCACCACCACAGTGGTTCTGGTCTTTGGGGGTCCTTGTAATTCCTTAAAATAAGCTAGCAATTCAACCTCTTTTCTGATAAACACCTCCTCCGTTTCAGCTATCATCATTTGATCGTGAAGAGCTTCATAGTGCTCCACCTCCTCCTGAATCCAGTCTGTAGCTTTGCATGAGTAGTCTTCCAGCATTTTCTGGTATTGTGCTTCATACATAGCTCTCTTGTTATTCCCTTGGGTTAGATAGGTGTATAGTTGCTCTTTGCTTGTTTGGGGTGGATGTGGTTCACTAGAGGCTTGAACCTGTTTCTATGCCTCCTCATGTTCCTCTTTTGTGGCTTCCTCCATTTCTAGTTCCACCTTCCTTGGGTCCAACCTTCTTTTCTTTACAGGAATTACTTCTTCAAATATCATTTTCCTTTTCATACCTGTTCCCCTCATGCGGGTTTGTCCTTCTGTTTCTCTTTCAGTCATTTTCCTTGGAGGACTCTTGATTCCAGCCATAAGATTTCTGAAATACTGTGCCTCTGGAGCCAATTTTAGTTGATCTTCCATCCCAAGAACATGATAAATGATTCTTGTTAAGAACTGGGCTCCATTCATGAACTTCTTCTGCTCCCAGTGCTTTGCTGCTTCTTTCAGTTGTTCATGGATGTATGGTGAGACATCCATAACTCCAAAAGGTTTGGTTCTATCTTTGTTATTGAACATCAATAATGTGGCTGACTTATGAGGCATTGTATATCTTGGTAATTTTGGAAAACAAAAGTATTGTAAGAACATCCTTACAGCATATTCCTCATTCTCCCTTCCTTTGAAATCAGTGAATTTTGCATATCCTGTGTAAGTCTCCTTATTCTTTTTGACAAAACTTGGGTCAAGTTTGATTCCCATTGTGTAGAATTGCAGTGCTGCTCTGATGTGTTCTGCCTTGATAGTGACACCTACTTCCTGATTATCCTTGTTTTTTACTTTGCATCTGAAATAGGCATCATTCCCTCTTCCTATTTCTGTCAAACTGTTCATTACCTGTGATACTCTCTCAAAGTCAATGAAAAAGATAGGCTCCTCCAATATTCTGTGCAGCCCTACTGCCTTCCATCTTTTCATGTTGATTGCCACTCTTTGGAATCTGTAGAATTCCTGACACAACATTGTATACTTATATCCTCCTACCCCCACCGTGAATATATGCTGGCCAATTATGTTTAGGGTCTCCTTAAGTTCCTTCACCACTTTCTCAGCTTCTGGAATTTCTGATTCTTCCTCTGACTCTAAGTCCACTTGTTCCTCCACAGCTTCACTATCCAGAAACCAATGGCCTCTTGATAGCACAACTGATTCTGCCTTGAAGTCATGAATTGGCAGCTCCTTAGTGTTCACCATTTTCTGAGGAAACTAAAATAAAGAAAAACTCTACCCACATAAGTTGCAAGAAATCAAAGAGTAATATGTAGGAATTTATTTTCAGAAGTCATGTCATAAGAATGAGAAATCCAAAATAAACTTCATTTCTCCATAAAAGACTCAACAAGTGATCATCACAAGTGTAGCAAGATGTCTAGTGCAGTCCCTTTTCCTAACCATTCTTTTGGAAAGATAAATCATGTATCAAATGATAGAAAACAAAAAATTAACAAAAAATTAACTAAAGAACTAACTAACAAGAAATAAAAACATAAAAAATAAATAGATCTCTACTATTCTTCTCCCTAGATCTTGCTTTGTGACATATGATTTTTGTAAAAAACAACAGAAAGTAAACAATTTTTCACAATTTCTCATTCTCTTTTTATCAACAGTTTTTTTTCTCTCCTTTTTTTCAGCAATGATTTTTTTTTTTAATACTTTTTTCCATTTCTTTTCTTTTTTCATTTTCATTTTTTTTCATAATAATTTTTTCTTTCTTTTCTTCCCCTCCTAATTCTCTTTTCAGAAAAGAAAATCAGGTCTAATATGTATTTTTTCATAATTTCTATGATTTTCTAGATATAGTTCAAATCCGGATGATCTTTCTTCCACTGGAACAATTCTGATTTTTTAACCCAGTACTTCCTGACTCCAATTGGTCTGGTTCCCAGCAACCAATCATTCCCTTTGGATAAGTATTTTGTAGGAGCTTTTGGTCTCCATATCCATTTTGTCCTTGATTCCTGTTTTAATGAGTAGACCTGCTGTAGACTTTGATTCCATGTGCTTTTTGCTCTGATGCTTTGATTCTTTGAACCTTGCCATGATTGCCATCTTCTTCTTATCTCACCACCCTTCTTTGTTCCTCCAATCCTTTGCTGATTTGGATCATATGAAGCTTGATTATTTAGCATTTGTATTGGTAATGTCTGTGTATCCTCAAGTGCAAAAGTGAATCCTTCCAAGTGTATATCATGCACCTTTGATTGAATTTCCTGTTTTTCATTACTCAATAGAAATATTAAAAACCTTTTGTCATTTATGTTCAATTTAAGCTTCATTTTTTCAAAATCCAAGATCACTTTACCTTGTTGAAGCCATGGTTGACCTAAAATCACTTTTTCAGTCATCAAATTATCTGGCCATTCTTCACAGTCTATTGTCATATATTCTTCATTAAACTTTACTTCAATAGTCAGTGAAGACATGCTCTGTACTACTTGACCTTCCAAAGTTTTGATTAGGGTTCTACTTTCTTTCCTTTTTATGTTGAATTTACTTACCAGGGCTGAACTAATCAGATTTACTTGTGCTCCAAAATCTATCAAAACCCTAATGTTTTCATTTTGAAAATCCATTATCATCACAGGAACATGTTCCTTTGGTTTGAGAGGAGATTCACACAGACAGACTTCCCTAAGCTCATTGATTTTTCTTATCCTTTCCATAGCTTCCTGTTGAGCTTCTTTTCTAATGTCTTCCTCTTCTCTTTTCCTGTTTTGGGCTTGTTGCAACCTTCTCCATTCATCAACAGTTAATGGACAATCATATCTCTTAACTCTACATCCACTTATAAAGCTTGGCATGATTTCTCCATCCATGTTAGCTAGTTGAATGGCTCCACTGTTGCTTATTTGATGTATAATATATGGTCCATGTCCTTTTTTCTGGAACTTTTTCTGATGTTCTCTGACTGTGTAAGCCAGCACTAGATCTCCTACCTGTAGATCTTTCTCTTTTATGTGAACATCATGATAAGCTTTTTGTCTTTTCTTGTCCACATATAAACTCATAATGGCCTGGAGTCTAGATGTTCCCAACTTTTCCAATTCTATCACTCTTTCTGATAGTTCATGTCCAGTCCAATTATAGTGACTTCCTACTTTTAATGTTGGAATAAGGAATTCCATAGGTAAAACTGCATTTTGTCCATATACTAGATTGAATGGTGTGTTCCCTATTGCAGTTTTGTAAGCCACTCTACAAGCCCATAGGACATGATTAAGTTGTAGATCCCAATCATTTCTGTTTGTGTTTACTAATTTTGATAGTACAGTACAAAGTACTTTATTAGTACTTTCTGCTAGCCCATTGGCTTGTGGGTGATATGGGGCTGATTTTCTATGACTGATCAAGAAATATTCAGTGATGTTTTCTATGATCTGGTTTATAAAATGGGTCCCCCTATCACTTACTAGTTCAATTGGAAGTCCAAATCTGGTGATAATGTTTTCATATAGGAATCTGGCAGTAGTATTAGCATCATTTCTCTTTGTGGCTTTGGCCTCAGCCCACTTTGTCAGGTAGTCTGTAGCCACTATGATGTATTCAGCATGAGATTGTTTTGCTGGAGGATGTATAGGTCCAATGAAATCCAATCCCCATTTACTAAAGGCTCTGGCTGAAATTAATGGAACCAATGGCATGTCATTTCTTCTATTTGGTTGACTTACCCTTTGACAGACATCACATTTTTTTACATAAGTTCTTGCATCAAGAAATAGCGTTGGCCACCAAAAGCCAAAATATAAAATGAGTTTGGCAGTTATGTCACTTGAGAAGTGTCCTCCTGCCACTCCAGAGTGTGCCATTTCCAACATTTCCAGATATTTATTCTCAGGAACACAAATTCTTAGGTATCCATCCATTCCTCTCTTATACAACTATTCCCCTATCAATTGATATTCCTCAGAGATTACTTGTAAGTTTTTTGATTCTGTACCAGTTTTCACTTGTTTTCCTTTCTCCTTCCTTCTCAATTCTCCAATGATATTTTCACTCCAATTTGGATTTTTCTGGAACCAATATAGAGTTATGAATTCTGAGTCTTGTAATGCTTGGCACTTCTTGCAATTGGCAATGTATTTGCATACATCTCGAATTTTATTAGGCCAATGTACCCCCATCCTATTGAGATTACTTAGGGTGACTACCCTAGAAGCATGACTGCAAGGGTTCCAATGATGAGCTCTCCTCAGGTATTCTTTTTGCTCCTCCTCAGGAGTGCAATATTCTAATATGCCAGTGTGGTTGGATGGTATAAATGCCCAGCTAGTAACATGAAGTTCCTGCTTTGCAAAACTAGGTGTGCATTATTCCCAATTGTTCTCAGGAACACTTTCTACCTTAAAGAGATAAGTGTCTGGCAGATTTGTCATCTAAAGGTGAACTGGGTTCTTCAGACTGGATTCAAGATAAATGATCTGCCCTCAAGTGTGTTTTCCCTTGTCTGACCACTACTTCAAACTCAAATTCCATTAGCAATAAAAACCATCTGACTATTCTCCCAGTGTGACAAGGTTTATTTACCAAATATAACAAAGCTTGATGGTCTACAAAGAACTTAAACTTGTTGGCCAAAAGGTAATGTCTGTATTTTTTTACAGCAAATACCATGCCCAATCCCTCTCTTTCAGTGGTTGTGTAATTTTTCTCTGCTAGATTCAATTGTCTACTAGCATAGGCCACTGGAAAATCTAACTTGCTTCCTTCTATTGGTTGTGCTAACACACATCCCAAAGCATAATTGGAAGCATCCACATGGACATGAAAAATTTTGTCCCATTGAGGTGTTTTCAGAATTGGGGCTATTACCAAACAAGTTTTTAGAGTTTCAAAGGCTTGGTCACACTCCTCGGTCCACTCAAACTTTGTAATTAGGGCATATAAGGGTTTTGCTATGTCAGCAAATTTGTGTACAAATTTCCTATAGTACCCACAATGTCCCATAAAAGTTTGAAGTTCTTTTACACTTGTTGGTCTTGAAAGCTCTATTATGGCCTTTATCTTCTTCTCATCAGTTGAAATTCCATTTTTAGAGACTATATGACCCAGCATTCTTCCTTGTCTCACAAAGAATACACATTTCTCTGGATTTAAGCATACTCTGTAGGTTCTGCATTTCCTGAATATATTTTCTAACTCCTGCAAGTGATCTTGTCTTTTTAATGAAAAAGTACAAAGATCATCTACATAGATTTCCATTACTTTTCTCAAGAACTCTTTGAAGACATGACACATCAATCTCTGAAAAGTTGCTGGAGCATTTGTTAACCCAAAGGGCATAACCCTAAAGGCATAGATTCCCCATTCTGTGGAGAAGGCAGTTTTATGTTGGTCTTCTAATGCTATAGGGACCTGGTTGTATCCTGAAAAGCCATCTAAAAAACTATAAACCTCCTTCCCAGCAACTCTTTCTAGAAGATGATCTGTTATAGGCAGTGGATAATTATCCCTTATAGTTGCTGCATTTACCTTTTTCAAGTTAATGCATACCCTAAGTTTCCCATTCTTTTTTGGTACCACAACTATAGGAGATATCCATTCTGTATACTCTATTTCATAGATGAAATTGGTAGTTAATAGCTTGTCAATTTCTTCCTTTATCTTAGCAGAGTATTTATCATTAAATGTGTAATGTCTCTGTTTACTAGGTTTTGCTTCAGGTTTCATAGGAATCTTATGCTCACATATTTTAGGATCAATACCTTTCAAATCTTTGTAGCTATAAGCAAATACATCCCTATATTTTCTTGCCAAGTTTCTTAGTGCCTCTTCTTCTTGAGTTGTCATGTCATCAGCCACTACAATGTGTCTTTCTTCTCCCTCCTCCTGAGTGATCATGATCTTTTTACTTTCTTCCTCATTATCATAAGCCTCTCCTTTCTTCTTTTCCCTCTTTGGTTTCCTTCTGAGAAGTAATCTATTTTCCACTTCATAAGTCTTGAAATTTTCTGGTACATCAAATTGTTGGTCTTTGTTCATTTCCTTTGTCTTCTTCTCATTTTCCTGATTTTCTTCTGTTTTTTTGTGTTTGTTTTTCTTGTACTTACCTGAAATCTTATCCTTAATAGCATCTTCAACTTTTACTTCCTCCAAAAATTGTGTCTTTCCTTTTTGTAATATTATTTCTTCTTCTATGTCCTCTTCTGTTCTGGATACCTTTATCATTTGTATTCCAATGTGAAAAATATCATATCCTTCTTCATTTTGAAATTCCACTCCTACATATTCATCACTGGCTAGATCCATGGTAGCCAAAATTTGATTCCACCCATAGGGCTCAAATTCCTCATCCTTGAATTGTTGAGGTACATAATTCTCATCTTGTAGCCCTCTTTCTTCCACACAATCCTCTCTTCTTAATCTCCTTTTCCTATTGGTCAGATTTCTTATCATATTGCACCTCCATACAGATGATTCAGCTTCATCCTGATCCTCCATTTCTGATTCCTCACTCAACTCTTGATTCTGATGAATTTTATACCATTCTTGAGGGGGTATGTCACAGTAGTGCCCATTTCTTAGATTTACCTTGGTTATTCTTCCTTTGCTCTGTAGGTATAAGCAATCATTACCCCAATCTTGTACAATTTGCATTTGTCTCATGAATGGTCTTCCTAGGATAATTTCATATGAAGTAGATTGGGAATTCAACTATAGCAAAGGTATGTTCTATCTCTATCCCACATATGTCCACAATCACTTTTTCCCATATCCCTAGGGGTTTTTCAATGTGTCCATCTGCAATTTGCAATCTCATTTTTGTGGGTAATAATTCACTTTTTCCCCATTTCTCCCAAGTTTGTTTAGTCATGATGGCCACTCTTGATCCACTATCCAAAATAGCTTTGGCCTGGTTTTTACCAAATTGTATTTTTAAAGTTGAGTTTCCCTCTTCTCCCTCACAATATCCTCCTATCTTATCAATGGGAATATACCACAACTCCTCCATTTCCTGTAGTTGTGGGTGAAGATTTTCTGGTGTTGTTTCCCATTTTTTCACTTGGTTCTGTAGGTGAGGATTTTGTTTTATTAAATCTTCCCATGTGGTGTGATACATAATTGTGCATCTTCTGTCTACATTCACTTGGAGTGTTACTTGTGGGTTTTCTTCCTTGATACTCTTTCCTCTTGTTTTTGTTGACTCAGATTCCTCAACTGTTTTTTGAGAATTGTCTTCTTCCCCCATTTTGAGTTGTACTTCGCGAATGATCTGTTTACACTTCTGCATTCTTTCATGTTCTAAGTCTGGCATAGGATAAGCCATTGTATGATCAGCAGGGCTTGGTCCCTCTTGAATTATAATTTCGTATTTCCAACTGGGTCTGTGTCTTTGAAGAAGAAGTATTGTTTGATTGTTCCCTATTTTCTTCTTCCATATTTTTACCCATTTTTTGCTTCCTCTCCCATTTCCCTTTTTGTCTATTTTTCTTCACCTTTGAGTTTGATTCTTCATTTTGTTCCTTAGTTGTTCTTTGTTGTTTTGTTTGTGACCTTGTTACAGCATTTACATCCACTAACTCAATGTCACTCAATTCTTCCTGTTCCATGATACTGACTGCTTTTAGTGGTATGTTATTAGATGTGTTTTGTTGTTTTTGGAGATTTTTTGGGCAATCCTTTATCAAATGCTCCCTACCACAATCCTTGCAATATGCTCCTTCTATTCTCAATGTAGGAGGTTGTGGACAATCTCTAATAAAATGATCTCCCCCACACCTATAACAAGTTATCTTTGGTCCTCCTTTGAATTGAGGTTTTTGATTGGACATGTAATTATTGGTTATATACATGAAAGTGGCAGTGTCCATCTCAATTCTTCCATTTCCCAAGTCTAAGGCTTGTAATTCTGGCTCTCTTGATTCATAACCTTCCCATTCTTCTAGAAATCCCTCATTCCATTGATAATCTTCTTTGTATGGTGACTTTGTTCTTGAATTTCCCTCCTCTACTGGTGCGTATTTGATTGGCACTACATTTGTTGGTATAGGAGGTTGTTGCCCTAGCACAGGTCTTGGTTGCTCACTATACACTGATTCTCTTTGGCTCCCATAGTCTCTCTCCTTTATGGGTTGTTTATTATAGAAGCATTCCTCCCTGGTATGGTTGGTCCATTTCCTCTCTAGTGTACAGTATTTGAGTGTCTTTCTGTCTTGCAAATGTGGAGGTTTTTGATATGGGCAATGTTGTATCAGATGACTTTCTCCACAATTGTAGCATTTTTTATTTGTGTTTATTCTGGAGTTTATCAAATTGGTTTTAGTACTTACCTCTAGAGCCTTAGCAATGGCCTGAGCCAACTCTTCTGCTGGAGGAATTTTGTCTTCATATGATCTGGGTTGATCAAATGCTAACAAATCTTGGCCTCTATTGTCCTCCAAATCTATTGCTTCTTTCACACAAGCTCCTAGATCAGGGCATCTCCTGTATTATACTAGGGTTCTTAATTTAGCACTTCTCAACCCTTCTATGAATAGGGATACCTGTCTAGCCATGGAAAGGACTTCCTCTTTAGGGCATCTATCAATATATTGCTTAAATCTCCTGGCTGCCTCTCTAACATTTTCATCTTTTTTTTGCTTAAAACTATGTATCAAAGTGGTTGTGCTATGTTTTATCTCAGTCTTTGAGAATTCTCCAATAAAGGCCTCTAGGAAGGATTCAATATCTAGGTACATTTCTTTTCTTAAAGGGATGAACCATGATAACGCTGGTCCAGTTAGGGTTAGACCAAATGCCTCAAATTGAACTTTGTAATCTTCCACCTCCTCCGCTCTAATTAATTGCCTACACTCTGCAGCATGAGCATGGGGATCTGAATACCCTTCATATTGATTTTTCATACATTTGGCTACTTGATATGGTCTAAGCATTCTACCCTGAGGTTGCCAATGTTGTCTTCTTCTGAGTGGGAATTCATTATATCCTTCTGGTTCTTTGTCAAAGGGATTTGGTGAAGCATGTGTCCTTCTCCCATGTTGTTGCTCAGTATTAGTGTAGTTTTCATGTGGTCTAGGTAAATCTGGTTGTCCCATGTTATGTTCCCAAGGTCCTTTGTCAGCACATTGTCCTAAGTCATTTGAATTTTCTGGGTCTGGGGAGAAGATGTACACACACCCTTGCCTATCCTCATACCTACCATCTTTGAACTGTGCTACAGGTGTTATGTTTAAGGGAACTTCTAAGTTTCTCAATCTAATGAGAAACTTATGCATCCCATCCTGATATACATAGGTGCCAAACCTATTTGTATACATGTACTTGAGGATATTTCTGTAATCCCCAGTTTCAATGGTCTCATTTGTTTCATTTAAATTTTCCATGTTGTTTTCTTGCCCTAAATTTCTTTCTTGAGCTTCCCCTACAACTGACTCTATCTCCTTCCTTCCTAGGTCTTGCTTGGTAAGTGAATTTAGTTTGTTCCCAGACCTAAGGATCATTCAGCTAATTTTCATGATTTTGAACTCAAAATCGTGTTTTTTTTTCACGATTTTGTGTTCAAACTAGTGATTTTCCACTAATTTCTGTTGAAAATCGTGTTTTCCACGATTTTGTACCTAGGAAAGTGTTTTTTCCCAATTTTTTTGACTAAAAAAAATCGTGTTTTTCACGATTTTGTTATCAAAGTAGTGATTTTTTTACAAATTCTGTTGAAAATCGTGTTTTTCACGATTTTCTACCTAAGCTAGTGTTTTTTTTTCACAATTTTATGACTAAAATCGTGTTTTTCACGATTTTGTGATCAAAATTGTGTTTCTCACGATTCTGTGCTCAAAATCGTGTTTCTCACGATTTTGTGCTCAAAATCGTGTTTTTCACCATTCTGTGTACAAAATCGTGTTTTTCACGATTTTGTGCTCAAAATCGTGTTTTTCACGATTCTGTGCTCAAAATCGTGTTTTTCACGACTTTTGTGCTCAATATCGTGTTTTTCACGATTTTGTGACTAAGCTATTGTTTTTTCACGATTTTATGACTAAAATCGTGTTTCTCACGATTCTGTGCTCAAAATCGTGTTTTTCTCGACTTTGTGCTCAAAATCGTGTTTTTCACGATTCTATGCTCAAAATCGTGTTTTTCACGACTTTGTGCTCAAAATCGTGTTTTTCTCGACTTTGTGCTCAAAATCGTGTTTTTCACGATTCTGTGCTCAAAATCGTGTTTTTCACGACTCTATGCTCAAAATCGTGTTTTTCTCGACTTTGTGCTCAAAATCGTGTTTTTCACGATTCTGTGCTCAAAATCGTGTTTTTCACGACTCTGTGCTCAAAATCGTGTTTTTCACGACTTTGTGCTCAAAATCGTGTTTTTCACGATTCTGTGCTCAAAATCGTGTTTTTCACGACTTTGTGCTCAAAATCATGTTTTTCACGATTCTGTGCTCAAAATCGTGTTTTTCACGACTTTGTGCTCAAAATCGTTTTTCACGATTCTGTGCTCAAAATAGTGTTTTTCACGATTTTGTGCTCAAAATCGTGTTTTTCACGATTTTGTTCCCAGACAATCGTGATTGCTCACAATTGTAAATAACACGATTTTCTGATGAAAATTGTGTTCTGGGAATCGCAATGTTGTTCTTAATGCTCAAAATCGCGATTTTGTGTTGACTTCAGAATCGCGATTTTGAACAATTTTTTGAATTTTTTTCAAGTTTTGATTTTCAGATTTCTCTTTCTCCTAATAGAATCGCCTTATTGATTTTTTAACATGCAATGAAACAACTTAACCAAAAACTAATGTTTTCTCAGTAAAAAACTCAAAAGTCAGAAAATTGCGATTCCGTGATTTTTAGTTTTTTCCCATTTTTTGGTGCTATATGATCTCTTTAATGCAAAAACATATACTCAAAAATAATGCTAAAACTTTTACCTTGCTTGCTTGGTTGGAAATCTCTCAAAAGACAACTGATTGCTGAAAGTCGCGATTTTGCCCGATTCTGCTCACTCTCTCTCTCCCTTACTCTCACTCAAATGAGTTTTTCTTTCAATTTCAGGTTTTTATAGTGTCTAGAAAATCAAGATTTTGTGTGATTTTCATAATTCTTCACTCTTCCACTTGTCCAAGCTTCACTTACCCAATCTTGATGACATCTTTTGCAACTTTCTTTCTCAAAGTACCCAAATATGCTAGAAATTCCAAAAATTTTCCCTTATAGAAAATCGCGATTTTGTGCAGAAAATCGTGTTTTTTCTGAAGATCTTATTTTGTGCAAATTTGAGTATCCTTTCTTCTTGTTTTCTTTCAATACCTTCTTTCCTTTGTAATTCACCAAACTCCTGTATTTCTACACCAAATCACAACCTTACTCAAAAAATCGCGATTTTGTGCAGAAAATCGCAATTTTGTGCAGAAAATCGCGATTTTGTGCAGAAAATCGTGTTTTTTCTAAACTTCTGATTTTATGAAAATTTGAGTATTCTCTACTCTTGTTCCCCTTCAGTATCCTTTACCAACTCCAATTCCACAATCACCTGCAAGTTTACCTCACAATCACCATCATTAATCAAAAAATCGTGATGTTGTACAGAGAATCGTGTTTTTCAAATTTGCTAATTTTTGACAAATTTTTTGCTTTTCTCTTACTTGGTCCCTATCACTCTCATCCACACAGCTCCAATACAACTTCCTAAGCAGAAACGAAATTTGTTTGATTGTTTTTTGATGAATTTTATGAATTTTTTTTTAGTATTTTGCCCTAAAATAAAGGTGAACACTTTACTTAGGGTTCCTTGTTTTGGTGATCTACTGATCCTATGTTTTTTGATTGGTTATGATTTCTTATGGCTCAGCTATCACAACAGTTCAAAAGAAAGGTTTTCCAAAGAAAATGTGCCATGAAGTGCAAGCAATTTTTGCAAAGATAAACTCAATCACATATTTTTCTTCAAAATGAAGCTCAACTCAAGATTTATGCTCAGATTTGGTTAACAAATGAATCTTTTCTACTTGCATCTAGCTACTTTAACTGACTTTTCCTTAGTGCAACAATGTTATCTTCCCAAGATCCTCATTGGTGCCTAGTACTTGGTCAAAAAGAACTCTAAAAATGCCAGAATAGACTCATGAATCTTTTATACCTGCATCTAGCTACTTTAACTGACTTTTTCTTAGTGCAACCATGTTATCTTCCCAAGATCAATCATGGTGCCTAGTACTTGGTCAAAAAGAACTCTAAAAATGCAAGAATAGACACATGTTACCTCATCTTCAGCTTTCTTGGCTTATATCTTCCACACACCTGCACTTTTACTTCCAAAATGTAATGAGCAACTATCAATTTACAAAAATTTCAGCACTTCCATTTCTAAAAGATGATCTATTGCTTTCTTTTCCCAAAAGACAAACAAAAGACATCTACCTTTTCATGTTCACATTTCTTGATTAAAGAGTGTTACCTTTCCCTTGTGTTTGTTACCATCATCATTAGAAGATCCAGCAAGGTCCAACTTCAATGAAGCTTTTGAATTACTCCCCGGCAACGGCGCCAAAAAATGTTTGTTATTGATCTTTGGAGTTGTCCTCTCCAATCATTTAGCATAAAGAATCAACAAGACATCTTTATTTTGTCAATCCTGGAAGTATTCTTGAGACCACAGCCCCTTCAAGATGATAGAATCCAAGAAATAAGAGAATAATGGCTGGAATTCTGAGAATAGTGAAGATGAAGAGGAAATTTCTAGGGTTTGGATTATCTTGAGCAAATCTACACCATTTTCTACAATCTTGGTGTCTATTCCATGCTATTTTATCAGCAGAACACAATTATGAAGTCAAAATCAAAAAATATCACCTAGATCATAAAGACGAGACAATCGCAATTCTGTGCAAACAGACGATTTTCAGCTCCAACACCATTTTTCATCAACTCATCACTCAACACAACAGTATTCAGCTCTCTTCATACACATTCTACAGATTTACACAATAGAAACTCACAAATCTCCATGGATACACAAGATCTAGACTCACAAATCAAAGAAACCACATAAAAGAGGAGAAACACGATTTTCAGCAGAAACTCCTTCTCTATTCACTTGGATAGCATGTACACAAATGATTAACCAACCCCCTCATAATAGAGGAAATTAGCTTATATACATTTTCAAGTGTCCCTTTTCACACTTGGATTTTGGTCCTTTCCTCTATTATTCTAAAAATATGCTATCTAGGAGTTTCCAAAAATTCTAGAAAAAATACATAAGATTCTATCCTACATAAGGAAGACTCTTCCTTATTTTTACAACAATTGCATAAATATTTCTACAAATTTCTATCATTTTACAATTATTTTCCTTCAAAAAGGTTTCCAAAAATGCATCTTCCAACAACAACACAAAGAAAAAGGAGAAGCTTGGAGCACAACACACGAGACTGAATGTATTACCACTAGAATGTACAAAGATAAGTAGCTGGTTAGGGCAATAGGCATATATACAAGCCAGGAGAAAAAACCTCCTAAAGAGGGAAAAAATTGCCTCGGTGGTCCTAGAGTGTTCACACACATCACTACCTAAATATATCAACAAGTGCACCCATAAGGTAGGATTCTTCTCCATAAATTTTTGCCTCCTGACAGGATCGGCCTTTTCAAATTCTTCTCGAGTGTAAGAGAAGGTTGTTGCCTTGAAGCTAAAGTGTTGGTTAGGATCCTTTTGGGTCACTTTCTTTATGTAATGGCATGTTTCTTCTTTCATGATCTTGTATGGTACATTGAATGGCCTTATAATGTTATCCAAATATTTGCTTTTGATTTCAGCCTCTTTCATTACTCTTACTACTGCCTCTTCAAAATTTTGTGTGAGTCAGGACACCAGTAGTGCCCACTCTCTCTGGCTTATTTTTGCAGTCTAGGGCATTGAATGTTTATCAATTTGTATATCCTCTTCATGGTAGATTTGAGAATGAATGATGGGGGGAGAAAGAGAGCATACCTCTATCTCCTCAGTAGCCACATGAGAGCTTCAAAATACTAGTGGCCCCATGTTTGCTTGCTACAATAATTGTTCCTGTAAAGATGCAATTACTTGATCTTTTTCCTTTATTTGTTCTTTTCCCTTTTTGAGCTCTTCTTCACTCTTTATTTTGTTGGCACACACTATAGCCATGTGATCAATATCTTGTTTGCATTGTTCTTTGTACTTAGACACTATTTTTTTCTATTTATTCCATAGTTCATTTGTGTTGTGCATGTATTTTGATTCCCATTGAACATGCAATGCTTCCTCTTGAGTAAGTTGTTCAAAATACCTTTTAATTTGTACTTGTAGCTCATCAATGTCATCTCTTGTAGATCTTGATGCTTCCATAGGTTGATTCAGTAAAATTGAAGTCATGAGATCTTTATTTGTGCTCCGAAGAGCATCGGCTTTGTTCATGTACACTTTGACTTGTGTCTCGAGAAGTTTGCTTCTATTGATTAGTCATGTTTTTTCTACTTTGCCTGCTTCATATTTTTGTTTGAAATCATCTAGTTGGATTTTCAGTTGTGCATTCTATTCCTTTAATTTATTGATCTCTCTAGTAGCCTCAATAGATTCTTCTTCCTTTTTCGTGAGTGCCATTTGTGCTTTCATTAGTTGATCGGATAGTTGTTCACAACAAGCTTTGAACTGACCTTTTTCTATGTGTGCTTGTTCGTATTCTTTGTTAGCTTTCATCAACTCTTGTTGTGTTTCCATGGCCATTTGGATCATATCTTTTCCTAGTGGCTTCAATTGGGCCATGTCCACATTTAGCCATGTCTGTGGTATTATTGTCTCTTCTTCCATTAGCTCATCTTTTCCTTTATTTATGTGAAGAGTTTCATTGAAGGGCTACTTGATTTGAAGATGAATTTGTGGCTCAGTCTCTTTGTCTTTATTCTTCTTGGAAGAGCTTCTTGTATAAGTTATGTCCATAGGGGATGGCTCTGCTACTACCCTTATTCGTTCGAAAGTCTCCTTGTCTTCAAGCTCCTCTTCTTGTGCTTCTTCTTTGTGGTGCACCATTATTTGTGGACCTTTGATAGTGATCTATTTCAATTTGTAATAAAGTAAGTCTATGGTCTAGGGATCTGACTGCTTCATACAGATCTGAAATCGAACACCGTTTGGTCACTCGTCTGTAGGACCAAAGATCTCAAGAATAGACTCAAGCATAAGTTCACATATTCAAGTGATCCACTTAGCCTAGTGGTTAAGTCTCATGGTTGTGAAGGAGGAGGTCTTGGGTTCAATCCCCATGGGGAGCAAGGGGAGAGTGTTTTGCCCAAGAAGCTCTAGAGCCTTCTAACTCAAGTTAACGTGAGTTAACTTGAGTCTTGAGAGACTTAACTCGAGTGGCAAGTACAACCACCACTAGTGGACTCTAGTGGAAGGTACTAAAGCAGTGGATGAGATCACTCAAACCACTAGTAGACTCTAGTGGAAGGTATCAAAAGAGTGGAGGAGATTGCACATGCACTTGTGGACTTTAGTTATGTTTGTGGTCCTCGTTGATTCAAGCAACTATATATAGAGGCATATGGCTGGGAGGTGAGTACACATTCATTCGAGAGCTATTATTGTGGAAACTCTGTTGCATTGGTATCAGAGCAGGTTTAGTCAATCGATCAACTACAACCTAGACTGAATCAAAGCCTTTCTGAGTGTAGGGCAACCCTGAAATGAAATCCATGGAGATACTTTCCCATTTACCTTTGGGAATCTCCAAAGGATGCACCAATCCTCCAACTTTAAGTCGATCAAACTTATTGACTTGAAATTTATGGCACTTGGATACATAGTTTTGCACATCTTCATGTAAACTAGGCCAATAAAAATGGCGTTTAACTAACTCATAGGCTCGGTTAATACCAGGATGTCTAGCACTTGGAGCATAATGGCATTGAAAAAGTACTTGATTTCGTATGTCCGAAAGACTTGGGACACAAACCTTACCTCTATAAATCAAATATTCATCTTGGAGAGAATAGTGTTTAAACTTTCCCTCTGAAGTACTTGCTTCATTTGTTTGAGCTTGTTCAGTTGCCGTCCATGCTTGACTGTAGCTTGGACCTTCTTTACAACTTCCTTTCAAAGTTGAAATAAATTCACTTTGAATTTGTACAAAAGTCAAGTTGTTTAGCATAGGCATCCGACTTAAGGTGTCTACCACTGCATTGAACTTTCCTTTCCTGTACCTTAGTTCATAATCGAACTCTTGCAACTGTTCAGTCAATCTAGCTTTTCTACCTCTTAAATCTAGTTGGTTTGCAAACCACATGATGCTCTCTTGATCAAAGACTATGGTTAACTTTGATCCATACAGGTAATGGTGCCATTTCTTCAGAGCATTTATTATAGCAAACATCTCTCGCTCATGGGTAGAATAGTTTTGCTGAGCAGGACTTAGCTTTCTACTTTCGAAAGCTATTGGTCGACCTTTTTGGCTTAGTATTGTTCCTACTACAGATGAACTTGCATCTGTTTCTAATTGGAAAGGTTTCTTCAGGTCTACTATTTGTAGAACTGGGACCATTGTCTTGGGCTCAAGCCATTCAAGAATCACTTTGACCTTGTTCGAGTCTACTTTGATTCATTCCGCGAAAATAATATGGCCTAAATACTTTACTTCCTGGGTGAAGAAATCACATTTTGACTCTTTACCTCACAATTTTCTTTAGGATGAATAACCTCACTAAGTTGCTCATGATCAATTTCTTGAGAAAAGGGAATAGGTGGATCAAGCAAATTATAACAAGGTGTAGGTGTATGCAGAATAGTAGAATCGATCGACAAAGGATTTGATGGGATTTCATTAGTATGGTTACCTAGACTTGTGATCCTAGGATTTTCTTTACATGTTGATGTTAGAGGTTTCTCGTCCAATAGGCTAAAAGCCTCTCTATGACCTATTTTTATCAATATATATCCTTGGGCAAGGTGGATGCTAAATTTGAATTTGAAAATTCAATCTTCAACTAGGACCAATTATTCTTGAAGGTCTGAGTGTTTATAGACTAAGAGCCTTTGGTGCATGGTATTATTTCCTAAATGTAAAGGCATGGATACCCCCCCTATGCACTTAATGATGTTACCTCCAATTCCCATCATGTGTGCCTTCATTGGAACGAGTTGTGCCTTTAGCTTCTCATCTAAAGAAGCTTGTATATTCCTTAGAGTTGCTTCTATGTCAATTAATGAATCCACTAGTCGGTAATCTTCTTTGCCAATCCCTAGGTTTAAGTATGGATGTTGTATGAAATCACATATGGTTTTTACTTGGTTAGTATGGTAATTCTCCATGGGTATAGGATCTTCTCCACATGAATACATTTCATCATGTTGTCGTATTTATTTCTTTCGTTTCCATATTCATTCTAGTGCTTCTACCTCTTGGAGGACTACCATGTACAAACTTACATCATAACCTTTCTTGTCTACACATCCATTCATAGTCAATACCTCTTTGTTCATGCAAACATCTAATGTGGCTAATATTTCCATTCATGTGGCTCAAATGCTTCATCTCAAAATATTTGCAACATGTATGTTGGGTCTTTTATGGGTCTGTAGCTTTCATGTCCTACAGGCCATGATTGTAACGTTTCTTCTTCTCGTTTTGCTTCTTTACACACCTAGAGTTGGGCATCTTTGTTCATCCAAGATTGGTCACTTGATCCCTCACTATGAATGGACACATCATCTTCCTCTTTATGGATAGGGTTCCACTGCAAGGGTGTTACATCTCTATATGAAAAAGTATGCAAATTTATTTTGGTTGTGGCACCTTCATGTTCGAGGTATAATGCATCTCTTCCCCAATCTTGTACTACCCTTAACTGTCTCATAAAGGTTCATCCTAAGATCATCTCATAATTACTTGCTTTTCTAGACTCACAAATAGCCAGTGTGTGCTCAAACTCCACTCCACAAGTAGTAAGGATGACCTTTTCTAGGATTTCTAGAGGTCTTACAACATGACCATCAGCCAATTGTAATTTCATGCAAGTGGGTTGCAGGGTTGGTTTTCCCATTTTTCCCATATTTCCTTGGTTGCTATTGCTACTCCTGCTCCTGTGTCTAAAATAGGTTTGCTCGTGTATCCTTGAAAGGTAATTGGGAGGCATGTATTTTCTTCATCTCCGTCACTAAATTCTCCCACTTTTTCAATTGGAATTTTTATTATGGCTGTCGTCTCCACTTTATCTTTTCCTGTAGATGGGTTTGTCTCTCCAAATTCAATTATTGAGCTAATTTCTTCCATAATTGAGGTTTAACTTGGAGCAACTCCTCCAATGTCAAGGAATGTTGGACTTTAGTTCTTTTCAACTCGAATAATGTGTTTGAGGTTTCATCTTGTAATTTCTTTTTTCTTCCCCTAATTATAGGTACATGGAAAAATTTAGATCTTTGCTCGTATTCTCCCATGTAATTAGGAAGTGTTGTCAGGCTCATTCCTTCCTCTCTATTGTGGTCTAGGTTTGAGAATTCCTCATAGATCACCCGAGGTTCTAATGTCAGTTGATTCCTTGAGGCATCTAACTCTTCAAAAGGTGGTATTTCGTTTTTGTTCTTCTTCCATCGGTCTTCCTGAACTCTAGCCAATTAGCTTCTACTTAAAGAATTAGGGAATTTTGTTCTTCATTTTCATAGTTCCTCTCTCATTTCAACACCTCATCTTGATTATCCTTGTTTGGTTGAAAATTGAAGGATTCTACACATCCTTGAAATTGTGCTTCAAAAATTCTGTTCTCACGGAGGGTTGGTATAGATTTTTCTAGTGTGGTCTAAGAAATCTTGAAGTCTTTCTTTCTCAAAATCTCCTCTTGGGTAGATTATTTCATGTTGCTCTCGACTTGTTCCTATCTCTATCTTAGAATTATATTCTTTTAGCCACATGTTTAAGTCTTCAAGCATGGGATTCACTAGAATTGATCTTGCTTGATCCTCATTTGGTTTCCTTATCACCATAGTGGCTCTCTTATTTGATGAATGGATTTCTCTAAGCTCATTCTCTTTTATTGTATGATCTTTCTCTTCCTCTCTTTTTTAAATCCATTTGCATTTTATTTTCTCTCGCACTGCCTTCCATCTTTGAGCCTTCTTAATTTTGGAGGTATCCTCACATTCTTCAGAGTCCTCAACAACTTGGGTTCCAAATTCTAGCTCCTCCTTAATCTTGGGGTTATTTGTTACTTATCTCTCCAAGATTTCCTTAGTCTTGGCTCATATAATGGATTTAGAGGCACTGTGTATTCTTTGTTGCTTCCAAAGGACAATTACTTTATCACATTAATTTGAGCAGTGGTTGAGACTTTATTAGGGTTCTTCGGGAAATCTCTAAACAAATGTTCTTTGCCACAGTCATTACCATATCCTTCCCAGAGACATGGGGATGGTGGGTTGTAAGACAAAGTACACTCCCTAATGAAATGATCTCCAACAATCACTAATTGTGATCATGTTCTTCTTCTTTATTCCTACCATCTCTTTGAATCTCTATAAGTTAGGTCCATTTAGACTCTTGGTTAGCATATCTGCTACCTGTTCTTTTGTTGGACTGTACATGACTTCAATCTCCTTATCAAATATATTTCCCATAAATTGATATTGAATATCGATGTGTTTAGTCTTGGCATGAAAAATAGGGTTAGCTACTAAACAAAGTGAGCTCAGGTTATCATCATGTATGATTGGAGCACCTTGATCAACTCCAATACTCTTCATCAAAGTCTTCATCCATATAACTTCTTTTGTTGCCTCTACCATGCCTTTATATTCAGCTTCTATGGATGATAAAGCAACTGTGTTGTTTCTTTGAACACCATGATACTAGCTTATCTCTAACATAGCATAAGTAGTCATGAGTAGATGTTCTATCATTTGTACTATATGCCCAATATGTGTCGCTAAACAGTTTAAGTCTAGTGTTATAAGTAAAACCATAATACAAGCCTTCATGACAAGCTCCCTTGATGTGTCTTAGCACTCTTTGAGCTATAATCCAATAAGCTTTCTTAAAACAATGCATAAATTGTGATAGAAGACCAATTGCATATGTAAGATCTGGTCTTCTCAAGGTAGCATATATAAAACTAAGTACCAAAGTTTGATACATCTTCATGTCTTTGAATTCTTCACCTCCATATCTGCTTAGCTTATGATTTACTTCCAATGGGGTTGTTGAGGATTTGCAATTTTTCATGTTGAGCTTCAATAGAAGATCCTTCAAATACCTTTCTTGTGAAACATACACTCCATTTTGAGTAAATGATCTCCATGCCTAGAAAGTAAGATAAGTTTCCCAAGTCACTTATCTTGAATTCTTTTTCCATTTTCTTATTGAGCTTTCTGATTCCTTGAGTATTTGTTCATGTGAGTATAATGTCATCAACATAGATATAAATATATATGTACCCATCTTCACTTTCTTTCAGTAGCAAGCTACTATCTACCTTTGAAGCTTGATATCGAAGTTCATTCAAGAACTTCATAAGTGTGCAATTCCAATCCCTTGGGGCTTGCTTCAAACCATACAAATCCCTTTTGAGCTTACACACACAATCTAGTCCATTTGGATATTTGAATCCCTCTATTTTATCCATGTATACTTCATCTATAATGTATCCATTTAGAAAATCATTTTTTACATCAAATTGTGATAACTTCCATCCTTTGCAAGCTCCACTACCTATCAATGTTCTAAGGGTAGAAATTTTAGTCATTGGACTATAGTTTTCATCATAGTTCAAACCTTGTGCTTGACCATATCATTCGACCACTAGTCTTGCTTTGTATCTAGACACATTTTTATCTAAAAGTATTTTTTTTTATACACCCATCTACATCCAATTACCTTTTAACTCTTTGGTCTAGGTACCAAGACCCATGTATCATTCTCAAGTAGAGCATCATGATCTTGGTTCATTGTTTTTTCTCGATTCTCTTTATCTTTAACTTCTACATATGTATGTAAGCATAGTCTTGTTGGAGTTAGATGTCTGCAGAAGCACGCGAACAGCACAAGGAAGAAGAAGAAGCTTGGAGCACAAACACACAATACTGAATGTATTACTAGAGAATGTACAAAGATAAGTATCCCATTAGGGCAATAGGCGTATATACAAGCCGGGGGAAAAAAACCTCCTAAAGAGGGAAAAAAGTGCCTCGACGGTCCTAGTGTGTTCACACACATCACTACCTAAATATATCAACAAATCCCCCCTGGGAGTGATGCGGTGAACAAGGAGCTGGCACTCATGTATAAGGAAGTGCCAAGCTATGTGGAAATCACTCCACAAAAGGAAGTAAGCCCAAAGCTTTGCGGAAAGCTTCAAACTTCTCCCTAGGCAGAGCCTTCATGAAAAGGTCTGCTATGTTCTCCTGCGTGGGCACATATGCCAAGTTGATCTCCCCAGCAGAGAACCTCTCCCTGACATAGTGATAATGCACCTCAATGTGCTTAGTGAGAGCATGGAACACAGGGTTCCTCGCAACTGCCCATGCGCTCTGACTGTCAGTGAAAATGGTGGTGGCAGAGGACTGGCCAACACCCAAATCAGCCATAAGGCATTTGAGCCACACACACTCAACAGTCGCTGTGAAAGCTGCCCTATACTCAGCCTCACAATTGGAAGTGGCCACAGTAAGCTGCTTCTTGCTCAACAAGATATACATGAGCTACCAAGCATGAAGCAAAAACCACTGGTGGACACACGAGTGTCATAGCAACCGGCCCAATCTGAGTCAAAAAAAGCATGCAAATCTGGCGATAGTGATCCCCCCTTGGGATAAAACAACCCAAGTATCCGAGTACCACTCAAGTAGCGAAAGATGCACTTAACCGCCTTCCAATGCGTGACTCCTGGGCAATGCATAAACCTGCTCATCTGTGAGATAGCAAACTGAATATCTGGCCAAGTAATGCATAAATAAATCAAGCATCCAACAGTCTGCTGATAAAGAATAGCATCAAATGCATCTTCGGCATCATGAAGACTCAATCATAAACCTGTCTCCATAGGAGTGGCAATAGGCTTACAGTCTTCAAGGCCAAAACACTATAATAATGTGTGAATATATTTCGTTTGACACAAAGCCATTCTACCATCAACTTGCATAAACTGAATGCCCAAGTAGTGATGCAAATGCCCCAAATCAGACATCTCGAATGAGGCATGCAAATCAGCCTTGAAATCAGCAATATGCTTCTCAATAGGACCAGTGAGCAGCATGTCATCAACATAGACAACAATGATCAGAAGCACATCATTAGCACGCTTAACATATAAGGTGCTTTCAGTTGGACTATTCTCAAAACCATGTGCAACCAGATAGGCATGTATCTTCTCATACCAAGCACATGGTGCTTGCTTTAAACCATATAATGCCTTCTTTAACCTGCACACCTGGTTTTCATGCCCTTTCTGCACAAAGCCACGGGGCTGAAAAACATACACTTCTTCATGCAAGTCACCATTCAGAAATGATGTTTTAATGTCCAACTGATGTACATTCCAACCATGATGGGCTGCAAGTGCACAAATGCTCCGAACAGTATTCATACGGCATGTAGGTGCAAAGGTCTCATCAAAATCAATGCCTCTTTCTTGCGCATAACCCTTTGCAACAAGCCTAACCTTATACCTGTCAACTGTACCATCAGGTTTATGCTTCAGCTTGTATACCCACTTAGTGCCAATGGCCTTCTTGCCAGGAGGCAAGTCACATAAAGAACATGTACCATTCTTCATTATAGCATCATATTCAGATTGCATAGCAGCCATCCAATTTTCTGAATTCTGTGCTTCATCAAAAGAAACACGATCATTCTCATCATAGAGACTAGACGCAGTCATAGCATAGCAATCTGATGCAAAGGAGGCACTATGAGAGCCTGAACGAGTACGATATGACAAAGGTGCATTTAATTTGTTGTCACGCAAAGTCTGCACTAGCCATTTTGGCATAGTTTTTGCCTGCTCAATATCGGCTCTCTCATCAACAAGTGCATCATGTAAATCTGCATCAGAAATAGAATGATCTGCATCATCATATGAAACCTGCAAAGGCTGAGAAGTTGCCTCATTAGGACCAGCACTAGACTGTCCACCTATAAAAAGAGGCATCAAAGTATCATACATGTCTTTGGAGCTAACAGGTGTCTCCTTAGTACATGAAAGCAATGGCTGAATAGCATCTTCCACAAAGACAACATCACGGCTAACCAGAATGTGTTTAGTCTGTGGATGATACAGACAATAGCCTTTACTTTCAGAGTTGTACCCAACAAAAATACATTTTACTGCCTTATCATCCAATTTTTTGTGATGTTGTTCAGGCACTAATGCATATGCCAAACAACCAAAAACACGCAGATGAGCAACAGATGGCTTGCGGTCATGCCAAGCCTCATATGGAGTGATAGACTGCAGCACTTTAGTGGGACACCTGTTCAGTACATATGCTGCACACATGACAACCTCAAGCTAGAAACTATGTGGTAAAGCCTGACTCTTGACCATGCACCTCGCCATCTCCATGAGTGACATGTTCTTTCGTTCAGCAACTCCATTTTGTTGAGGTGTATACGGCATTGTACACTTGTGTTTTATCCCACGTTCAGCTAGAAATGCATTAAAATCAGAAGACATATATTCCCCCCCTCGATCAGAACGGAGGGTGCCCATTTTACATGCTGACAGATTTTCAGCCAAAACCAAAAACTGTTTAAAGCACATGAACACTTCGGACTTTGCTTTGAGTGGATATACCCATGCATGCCTAGAAAAATCATCAATGAAAGTCACAAAGTAAAGGTAATTCCCAAAAGAGGGTGTCTGCATAGGACCACAGACAGCACTATGTACAAGCTGCAATTTCTACGTAGCCTGAACTGAACCATCTTTTGGAAAGGAGGAACACTGCATTTTGCCCAAAATACAGCCTTCACATACATGTTTTCCAGGTGCCTCAAGCTTGGGCAAAGAAGACACCATATCAGATTTCTGCAAGCATAGCAAACTAGCAAAATTCAGATGACTAAAGCGTGCATGCCAAAGCTTTGCATCTGACATAGCCTGAGAATCATGAACTGCGCGTGCCGAATCATTCACAGATCTTTCATAGTCTATGAGCTTATACAGCCCATGACATAAAATGCCAGAAGCAATAATCACATCGCCATTTGATAGATCATGAACTGTACACCTGTCATCAACAAATTTCACAACCAAGCCAATCTTGGCTAATGCAGAAATTGATAACAGATTCTTCTTGATCCCTGGCACAAATAAAGCATCTGACAAGGTGAAAGAACTACCATCAGCGGTAGTCAGAATGATCTTACCAACTCCCATAACAGGATAAGAGGAGTTGTTGGCGCATGTGACAGTATTCCCTATAGGGGTAGGCTCGAGTGAAGAGAAGAAATTGCGCTGCGAGGTAATATGTTTGGTCGCCCCACTGTCAAAGTACCAAACATCTGAGTCCACTGCAGACGTGCATTGCTTATGAGAAGATGGGTCAAAACTGCAAACAGTAGTAAACGCCCATTCTTCTTCCTGCACAAGATTAGCAAACTCTGTTTTTGGTGTAGAGGCTTCTGCAACAACCATTCCAGCCTCCTTTTTCTTTGCCTCTTTTGCAACCAGTTTTGGATAGTTCTTTATGATATGATCATTCCCTTTACAGTACTTGCAAAACAATTTCTGCTTCTCTGATTTCTTCTCATCATTATCCTGGTTCTTTGAATGTGCAGCATTTGCAGATTTCTACTTACTAGTAGAAGAGCTCCATTTTCCTTTGCCCTTCTGACTAGCCAGGAAAGCTTGATCTGCAACACACATAATGGACCTGTTCTGCCTGGACTAATCTTCTTGCAACAGAACGGAGACTAACTCCTCAAATGATAAGGCATTCGGATTTCCTTTCATCATCAACCGAAGAGTAGAAGCAAAACTCTAATATGAATTAGGAAGACCATTTAGAACGGTCTTCACAAGTGAGCTATCTGGTATAACCTCATCAACAGAAATCAAATGTTCCTTCAAATCTTTGATCTTTGTTAGGAAACTATCCATAGAATCACCTTCATTCATGTGCTCACTCTCCAACTGTTTTCGGAGGTAAGCAACACGAGCCTCATTCCTAGCTTGGTACAATGTGGTAAGTGTATCCCAAGCATCCCTAGCTGTTCTGCAAGAGCAAATATGAGGAATAATGGCATGTTTGACAGACAAAGCTATCAATGCATGTGCCTGGGCATCTCTGCCATCCCAACGAATCTGCTCTGCAGTAGGTGCAACAGAAACAGCAGCAAGAACAGGAATCTGCGGAATATCATCTTCAACACCATCTTCATCAGCTCCAGCACCTGTATTTGCAGTACCTGTCATTACAGGTGTAACAGGACATCTTTCAACACCCTGCACAATGTTCCACAATCCTTTTGCAACCAAAACATGTCGCATCATATAAGCCCATAATGGGTAGTTGGTACCATCCAACTTATCCTCAACAGCCAACATACGAAATACATCACTGCTTTCAGCCATGGCCGGTGACTAAAATACCTTGATGCAGAAAATTGATTGTATCTCAAAAAGTTGAACGAAACTGCACAAACAAGTTATGCTAAACCTGTAGTAGACTTCGAGATGCTTATACTGGCGAACAAAAACAGGTATATACCTTTGGCACAAAAAGACGAAATAGTTGCACAAGCACTGTGATAGTGCGTTCGGAGGCTGAAACGAGCTCAGATCATGATTTCGGCACCACAAAGCGAAGCCGTTTTGATCTCTGAAACACCCTGAGTATGCTCACCAAATTTCGTGTGAATCTGAGACTGCAAATGGAGGAGTGTTGATAGCACCCTAGATGAAGCGACGACCTGCTCTGATACCCATTGTTGGAGTTAGACGTCTGCAGAAGCACGCGAACAACACAAGGAAGAAGAAGAAGCTTGGAGCACAAACACACAATACTGAATGTATTACTAGAGAATGTACAAAGATAAGTAGCCCATTAGGGCAATAGGCGTATATACAAGTCAGGGGAAAAAAACCTCCTAAAGAGGGAAAAAAGTGCCCCGGCGGTCCTAGTGTGTTCACACACATCACGACCTAAATATATCAACAAGTCTTCGATTGTAATATAAGACGTGTCATAGCTATACCTTATAGGTTGTTTTTTTCTCTTGATGAAATTTTTGGCTTTGCACTTCTTGAAGTCTTTGCCTCAATATGCTTTGGATCAAATCTTGTTCTATCTTCATCTCCAATATGCATTTCATTTCTATATCTATCATTATCACTTTCATCTTCATACACTTGCATCTTTGATTTTCCTTCATGATTTCTTCAAAATCTACATGAGTATCATTTGAACATGTATACCATGTACTTTGTTCATCAAATCTTACATCTTTGGAAACAAGAAATTATTTTCTGGATGGACTCCACAACCTCTAACCCATTTGTTTATCATCATATCCTATGAAGACATTTTTTTTGCCTTCAGTTCTAGCTTATGTATCAATTGAGAAGGAACAAAAGCATATGTCAAACATCCAAATATTTTTCAATATCAAGAGTAGGTTTCTTATGCCACCATGCTTCATAAGGGGTCATACCCTCCAAGGCTTTGCAAGGTATTATATTCACAAGATAGGCTACAGTATTAATAGCTTCTACCCACAAGTAATTAGGACAATTATTTTCTTTCATCATGGATCTAGAAAACTCCACAAGGGCTCTAATCTTTCCCTCTACAAATCCATTTTTCTATGGAGAGTACTTGCATGTTACTTCTCTTTTTATACCTGTGTTTCACAATTAATCATCAAATTCTTTGGAGAAATAATCTCCCCCACCATTTGATCTCAATCTTTTGAGCTTTTGACATATACTCATTTGTGCATAAACATGATAGTGTTTAAATATACTAAATGCTTCATATTTATCCTTGATCATATAAAGTGTGATCCATCTTGTTGCATCATCTACAAACAAAACATAATATCTTGATCCATTGATGATATAGTCCTTTGAAGGACCCTACACATCTGTTTGTATTGATTCAAGAACGTTTGTATGCATGAATCCTTGATTGTTATAATTTTTTGTGAGCTTTACCTAATTGAAAAGACACACCTTTATGTCATGTGCTGACTTTGAATATTGGGTAAGCCCAACATTGATCCATTCTTTGACATGTCCTTTATACCTCTTTCATTAAAGTGACCTAGTCTTTTGTGCCATTATTCCAATTCAATCATCTTTTGACTTCCATAAGTGAACAATGAATGTCCCACATTACCTTATATTATCATTGTCACCTTTAATATCTTTCTCAAATGTTAGCATGTGTCCTAGCAATTGATTGGGATCTGGAGTGAAACGATTTAATGATAATTCAATTGAAAATATAAAAGGCTTCCACCTTTCATCACCTCTTAATCATGTAAGTATATGCCTTAAAAATTTGTATTCTTCAATGTCTTCATCAACTGCTCCTAAGGAATCAGCAATATCCTTCATCTTTGTTACATAGTTAGAAATTGATTATGAAGCTTTTTTTTAAGGTTGTAAATTCAACCCATAGTGATGCCTTCTTTGCCTTGGTTGTATTTTGGAAATGTTCCTCCAAGGCATTCCATATATCAGTTGCACTCTCTAGCACTCAAATGTGTAGCAAGCGATAATCATTAATAACCATGTAGATAATGCTTTGTGCTCGAGCATCTTTCTTCATCCAATTCTTCAAATATGGAAGTTCTTCCCTAGTTGAAAGACTAGGATCTTTAAAATATGGCTTCTCTTCCTCTCGTGATATCATCCACCAAATCTTTGACCATCAGGTGAGCTTCTATCCTCATAGACCATGTTGGATAGTTCTCTCTATCAAGCTTGTCTATCTCAATGCTATGTCCCCTCCCTTTGTTACCTATTTTGAGAAATGAAGATACTACAGTTATGAAATTACCTTTCAAAGCAATTCTTTAGTTCTTCTCATCCTTTTGAACTTCCTTCATGTCCTTATAAAGTTCTTTCAAAAAACTTTAGCCTTCCAATGCTTCCTTTACTTTTACTTGAAAATTTGCAGCATTGAGGGCCTTTTCTTCAAACCCTTGATTTGATATGCTCCTTAAGCTCTAATATCATTGATGGAGACCTTTTGAATATCCAATTTCGAGCCTATCTTGATTAGACAACATTTATATACGAATTTTATAGCACACTTTGCACAAAGACTTCAAATCTTTCCAACTTTGAGATTCAAATCTATCTCCTTCTTCAATTATGAAATTTTGTCTTTCTTCAAGAAGTCTACTTCAACCTTTGACTTCATTACCTCCAAATTTCATGAATTTCAATACTTCAAAGTCTATAAAAATATTTGTATGATCCTTGTGCAGCTTTGAGGTTCGATAGACACTTGATTACACTTTTCAAACCTTTGTATGATCACTAAGATCAAAATGATGTCTAAAATAGATGTTTGGAAACGGTGACTTTGACATAGGTAGCTTCTAATACACATTTATCTTAGGATTTAACATTTTTTACAAAATGCTTTCAGCCATAGCTTTCCTGTCTCTCAAGTTAAATTTCTAATGCTTAACCATGAAAAAATTGACATGCATCACTAAGATCTAAGAAAAAATGTAATCAATGAGTTGCACCATTGTTGCAATTCCATTTTAAAGAGTCAACATGTGAATGTTCCTATGAATCATACACACACTATGTAAAGAATTAGGACACAAAATTTTAACCATAACTTGGTTTACTATTGAATTAGATGTGTATAAAAGGATTGTTGGTCCACATGATCATCCTAAGATAATGAGAATTATACTGAGCTCTAAATCTATTGGTTTTCCTCAACACATCTATCTTCACATTGGTAATTATCTCTCTTAATTTCTTATGTCTTGATTGACTTATATAGCCATGAATTTGTAATTGGATCATAACTAATACATTGGTATTCACTATTATTATTGATTGCCTAACTTCCTCTAGCCATGGTACATTGATTACGATCCTTTTAAGTCAATATATGTACAATCATATCTCAAGCTCTTAATTCATGACCCTCTTCAATCTTCTTGATCTTTATCTGCAACAAAATCTATCTTTGACTTTACCATGTACTTTCTTGACTTCATTTGTTCTTCATGTTGGGTGTGTGTAGAAGTGTGAGAGACACACAAGAAGCACACCTAAGGAGCACAAATGCAGCAAGACACACGGAGAAGACGGTGGCTGGAATAGCTCTCTCTATTGACGATAAACTGAACTGAAGTAAGAGCTGAATAATATCCCTAAGTACAAAGTACCACCACATATGAGAGTATCAAGTATGTGGTAACATGGGGAAAAAACCTCTAGCCAGCACTAGAGTAAAAAGTTCCCATGTATAGGGAAAAGGTTCACATCAAAGCTACTCGAGGAACACATAAGTGTAACAAACCCCCCTAGAGCAAATGATGTGAACACATACAGGGAGCGACAGATCAGCCCCCACAAGGTAATAAGCCTAAGGCTTTGCAAAAAGCTTCAAACTTTTCCCATGGAAGAGCTGCAGTGAATATGTCTGCCACATTATCTTGTGTAGGCACATATACCAAATCAATATCTCTTGCATGAAGGTGCTCTCTCACATAGTGATAATGCACCTCAATATATTTGTTCCATGCATGAAACACTAGGTTTTGTGCAACCGCCAAAGCACTCTGACTATCAGTGAGAATATGCATAGCAGCATCAATCTTCATGCAAAGATCCATCAATAGGTGTCTCAGCCATATACACTCCACTGTAGCTGTGAAAACTGCCCTGTACTCAGCTTCACAACTCGATGTCGCCACTATAGGTTGCTTCTTACTCAACCAAGATATGCATGAGTCTCCAAGGAAAAAGCAATTACCACTAGTGGACACATGAGTATCATAACAACCAGCCCAATCACTATTTGTAAAAGCATGCAAACATGGCTGAATATCTCTGCCATAAAAGAGACCTAAGCTCAAAGTGCCTCGGAGATATCTAAACACATGTTTCACCACTTGCCAATGCTTAGTGCCAGGTCTATGCTTGAATCGACTCAACTGGGAAACTGCATACTGTATATTCAAACGTCACTGAAATCCTCAATCGAGAACCTGAATTTTATTTCAACTAGTGTGGAAACTGGCTTGCAATTCTCAAAGTCAAAACAAGGAAGTATTTTTTCAACATACTTTGCTTGATGAATAACAATTCCCCCCTCAACGGATACAAACTGGATGCCAAGATAGTAGCTCAAAAGACCAAGATAAGTGACATCATAAGTATGCTGCAAATCAGCCATAAGAATGTCAAGTTTTGCATCACATGACCCAGTCAAGAGTATGTCATCGACATAAAGAACAAGCACTATAAGATCAGCCCCATTTTTGCGTACATAGAGTGTGCTTTCAATCGGACTACATGTGAAGCCAAGAGCAATCAAGTGCTTATGGATTTTGTCATACCATGCACATGGAGCTTGCTTGAGACCATACAAGGCTTTATGCAAGCGACAAACCATATGCTCTTTCCCTTTCATAGCAAATCCAAGAGGTTGCTTCACATAAACCTCTTCTTGCAAATCACCATTCAAGAAGGCTGTTTTTATGTCCAACTGATGCACTTTGCAACCTCGATGGGCAGCCAATGCAACCACTGTACGAATGGTAGTTATGCGTGAGGTAGCTGAAAAAGTTTCCTTATAATCAATGCCATATTGTTGCACATATCCTTTGGCAACCAATCTAGCTTTGTAGCAATCAATGCTACCATCAGATTTTCTCTTAATCTTATAAACCCACTTTGTACCAATGGCATTCTTTTCTTTTGGCAATTCACATAACTCCCAAGTACCATTCCTATGTATGGAATCCATTTCTGATTGCATAGAACTCCTCCATTGTGGATCATCACATGCACCTTTAAAAGAAAGTGGCTCTTCATTACATGCTGTAGCAATAAGAGAATAATCCACAAAATTACTTGATGCATGGTGAGAGCTTGATCTTGTTCTACCAAGTAAAGGTGCACTCAATTTGTTGTCCTACAAAGTTTGTTTCGGCCACTTTGGCATAGTTTGTGCACTCTTGATAGACATGCGTTCATTATGTAAAACGTCTTCAATATGTACATGCGTGGGCTGAATTTCATGCTCATTTTCAGCCATATTTTGGTGCAAATGTTCAGCCATATGTGGCTGGAAATTTCCAGCAGTTTTGGCAATTTTTGGCTGAAAAGTTTCAGCCATGTTTGGCTAGAAATTCTCTTCATTTTCAGCACTATTTTGCTAGAATTTTTCAGCCCTTTGAACCTCACTTGGCTGATCTACATGGCCATAGTCAAGCGCACCATTTTAGAACAAAGGCATGAGTGTATCGAACACATCTTGTGAGCTAACTGTTGGCTGTTTTTTGCATTCAAGTAGAGGAAAAACTGAATTTTCCACAAATACCACATCTCGACTCACAATAATTGTATTCGTCAATGGATGGTACAAATGATATCCATTACTTTCAGCACTATAACCAACAAATATACATTTCTTTGCATTGTCATCAAGTTTGTGACATTGTTGTGATGGCACAAGAGCATATGCCAAACAACCAAACACACGCATATGACTAACCATAGGCTTCTATGACCATTCCAAGCCTCATAAGGAGTAATGACTCTCAATGCATTTGTAGGGCAGCGATTCAACACAGTTTGCACACATGACCGCTTCCATCCAAAACTTATCAGGAAGATGCTTTCTTTAACCATACATTGTGCCATTTCAAGTAGAGTTCTATTTTTATGCTCGGCAACACCATTTTGTTGAGGTGTATATGCACCGTACATTGGTGTGAAATACCTCTTTCACAAAGAAAAGCATTAAACTCATGTGACATGTATTCACCACCACGATCCGTGTGGAGAGTCAAAAGCTTTTGTGAAGAAAAATTTTCAACCATAGCTAAAAATGCTTTGAAGCAAGAAAATACCTCATTCTTTGCTTTCATAGGATACATCCATGTATGGCGAGTAGCATCATCAATGAAGGTAACAAAATATACATGCTTCCCAAAAGATGGAGTCTTGACGGGACTACATACATCACTATGAACAAGCTACAATTTTCTTGTAGTGTGTGTATGAATATCTTTTGGAAAAGAAGCACGATGCATTTTTCCAAGAATGCAACCTTCACATGCATGCTTTTAAATGGAATCAAGTGTAGGCAAGCCAATAACCATGTCCTCTTTTGCAAGTAAAGCAAACTATTGAAGTTCAAGTGACCAAAATGGGCATGCCAAAGCACCATTTCACCCATGGAAGAAGTATGAGCAACTTGTTGAAATGAAAAAGGACTACTCCTACTCCACTCACATGCAAACATCAAACAAGCTAAGGAGGAAGGAACAAAAGATAACAAAACATTGTGAATGAATTAAAATGGAAATGGAAATGACTTACATGAAATGCTCTATGAGCATGGAGACTCCATGAGGAGTGGAAGCACACTCTTGGCAATGAGCTAGAGTGGAACGACTTGTGTGGAGTGAAGGGAGGCCTTGCTTATATGGAGTTTGGGATAATTCTCTTGTATGTGGGATATGCGTGCTTGCATGAGAATGAAAGTGCTCTTGGACAAAAGGGTGGAGCATGGAGCTTCTCAACACCCCCCTCCATGTGATGACCCTTTTGTTTTTAATATGGGTGACTAGTGACATATGGGATCACTTACTCCATGGGTTTTTAGGATCCAAGGACATATGGGATCCTTGGACATAACTTGGACATATGAGATCCAAGTTTGGGACATATGGCATCCCTAGGATCTTGGGACATATGGGATCCCAAGACATATACTTGGACATTTGGGATCCAAGTGGTTTTTAATGGGATCTAGGGACATATGGGATCCCTAGACATGTACAAGGGTTTACATCATGGGGTAGGTAGTGCTTATGGAACCATTTGCCACCTTTGATTTTGATGAAGTCCATATTTGTGCAAGCCATAGGGAAGGTCTTACCACTTTGTTATGTGGCAGTGTCTAGTCCCTTGACATGGGGCTTGAAATGATTTGGAGCTCAATGAGATTAACTCTTTGGAGAGAGAGTAGATTTTCATATTGGGATATACATGGCTTCAAGACTTGATGGCTTTGGGAAGGTCCTACCTTGAGTACTACCCAAGGTGGTGTCTAATCCCTTACAAGAAGCCACCATATCATATAAAATGACTTCAAAAGAAGGAATTTTCTTTGTGCAAGTTTGACAATGCAGAAGAAGTCTCAGTATGTATCATAGGGTGAACCTCTCATAAAATGATGCACCAATATTGAGGCTTTGTTGTATAGATTGTGAGTGACTTTCCCCATGTTAGAGTTCGCAATGTAAAATATACATGAAAGTCAATATGAATGAGGATTGGCTAACTCTCTCTCACTTTGCAAGTATGTCATTTTACAAATCAAGGCCTGAGCAACATAGGGCTCACATAAAAAGTAAATAAAGGATGTAAAAAAATGATGTGCATTTACTTTGGTGATTGCTCTCCTCAGGTATTTAGGACCCATTTCAATCGTGCTTAATCTGGCGCTCTCTGAGTCGGTGAATCTAAAATTTTTGACATCATTGCTTACCTCAGCCCACAGCATATTTATCTGATAGTTTACGACTCCATCCACCCCTGACAGACCCATGTGACAACGGCAGGCAAAGTCTTTAGTGTATTGCTAGGAAAAGACACCTCGACGTCTGCTGCGCTAGTTGGTGCAATTGTACCAACGCCTTGATCCCATCAAACAGGACAATAATGCGTTGGTGAAGCCATATAGGACAGGCAAAACAACTACCTGAGCATGGCCATGGTGCTCCTCTTGCTCTGTGTGGCTTGCCCTTGTCTTTTGCAACATTTTTCATTCTCAAAATGCATCCATGCGTACAAATCCTTAGACTTTCAAGTTCCTCATTCAAAAACTCTTCTAGTTTCAAAGATTCCCTACAAGCAAACTCTGCAGAAGCTGATATGGAGAAAAGAGGAGAAGACGATGAACTGGAAGCGAAATGTTTCTTCTGTTGTCGCACGAGAGAGCAATGCAACCATTTAGGAGAAGCATACCTACACAATGGTGCTTGTGGCGCATTGGGTGAACTAGAATGCAGGGTCGCAATGGCTGTGGATGTCGTCATCGCAGCTCCTACCTCCATTGTCACCACTGACTGAACACTCACTCGATCTGAAACTACAAACTCACTCCATTTCTTGCTCCTTGTTCAAATAAAATATCTCGAGCTTCCATATCCAGTGCTCCTGCGCACCGCTTGTTTTGTAGCCGTGCGCTGAACTCCATAGCTCACTGTCTGTCACGCACAGATGCGAAATGTCTACTTCATCAATTGTTGTGAGTGATCATCCACAGATAGGGCACCTTGATTCGGGCATACATACATGAAGGCGAATGTCAGCTGCCCCAGATTACATAGCTTCACAAGAGTGCAATATGAGGGGAAAAGGTCTTCACAATTCTTCAAGATACTAGATATACTTCGGGAAATCACACCCAGACCGAGCTCCTCCAATCTGCATCTGTTGTCTGCAAGACGCTATTCGCGAGCATCCTCATAAGCTGAGGATGTTGTAGGAGCCATTTCTGCAAGTCGCACGTTTCCTAGTACCATTATTTGTCTGAGGGAAAGCTACCTTAGATTTTCATTCTATCTCTTTGTGCGATGGTGCACCTCATAAGCTTCTTCATAGCACTTTGCTCTGCTCAAGATGACTGTGGTGCTTGCTCACAGATGAAGGAGCAAAGTGTGCACTTTTCTCTGATGGAGGATGCTCATCGATATCCGCATCTCCTTGACCTTGGTCCTTTCCATACACACGCCAGGCATTGTGACTCAGACTGATATGATTCTTTCAGGGGCACCATGCACGTGAGCACCTTCCGCTTACAATGACCAACTCTGTAATGCAATGGCTCCTTCCATAGTTATGGAAATGAGTACTCTAACCAACCACAACACTACTGAGTGTTGTCGTATTGCCCATATTCACTGTCGATCCTCCAACACATGTTCACTATCGATCCTCTAGCACTTGCTATATGGCACATAATATATTCATTGATGCCAACCGCATCAATGTATTGTCCTCCCTTCTCTCCACATGAGCGCTTATGGGAACATTATTACTAAAAAAGAAATGGCTAGTGCAGGGAGTGTAGGGATGGAGCAACTAATGAGAAGCAAAACAAGAAGGAAAAAGAGAAAAAAAAACTGCCATACTAAAGATATGATAAATGGAAATAGTGTTGAAAAGCACTTTTATTATGAAGGGAGGTAGGAAGGAAGAAAATAAAAACAAGAACTCAAAGGAAAACAATAACCTATGCTCTGATACCATGTTGAAATGAAAAAGGACTACTCCTGCTCCACTCACATGCAAACATCAAACAAGCTAAGGAGGAAGGAACAAAAGATAAAAAAACATTATGAATGAATTAAAATGGAAATGGAAATGACTTACATGAAATGCTCTATGAGCATGGAGACTCCTTGAGGAGTGGAAGCACACTCTTGGCAATGAGCTAGAGTGGAATGACTTGTGTGGAGTGAAGGGAGGCCTTGCTTATATGGAGTTTGGGAGAATTCCCTTGTATGTGGGATATGTGTGCTTGCATGAGAATGAAAGTGCTCTTGGACAAAAGGGTGGAGCATGGAACTTCTCAACACAACCAAGGTATTCGAGGCAGCCCTCTTGTATGTATCCATGCGATACCAACCATTACACAATGTACCAGACATCACAATAACATCGCCATTGCTGAAATCATTGCTCAAATCATCAACAAAGTGTACATGAAGTCCAGCTTTGGCAATCAACGGAATTGAAATTAATTTCTTCTTGATATCGGGCACATACAATGCATTTTTCAAGAGAATCACACCTCCATTTGCATCCGTAAGCTCAATTTCTCCTACTCCAATGATAGGATAAGAGGCATTGTTTGCACACACTACATGTCCTCCTTTGGGTGCATCTTTCAAAGAGGCAAAAAATCTCTTGCATGATGTTATGTGCTTTGAAGCACCACTATCAAAGAACCAATCCGAATCAGTCTCACTCACAACCATACATTTAGAATGCAAAGAAGCATCATAATGACATGTAACAACACATGCCCAAAAATATTGAGCCATGTTAGCTTCATCATTCTTTACATTTGTTGAATTTTTAGCAATAGACATGTTGGATCACTTCTTCTTTTCATTGCGTTTAGCAAGCTTTCTACATTCATCAATAGTATGACCAACCTTTCAACAATATTTGCATCTCTTCTTCTTTTGAAAATCAGCATCATTAGAGGAATGAGTGGAAGAGGAAGCTTGGGGCTTTGGTTTTGAAGAACCCAAAGCTAAACCATACTTGCTTTTCCCCTTTTGTGAGATAGCAAGTGCTTGTGTTCCCTCTCTCCTATTCACTCTAGATTGCTCTTTTTGCAAAAGAAGAGACACAATCTCATCAAATGCATACATATTAGGATTTCCTTTTGCAACCAAACGGAGTGTAGTAGCAAAGCTTTGAAAAGATTTTGGTAATCCTTTCAACAATTTAGAAATGAGTGATGCATTTGGAATGATCTCATCTATGTTTGCCAATTGCTCTTTCAAGTCCTTGATGCATGTCACATATAGATCCACCGACTCATTCTCAGCCATACATACATCCTCAAGTTGCTTCCTCAAGTATGCAACACGTGCCTCATTACGCATGGCATACAAAGAAGCAAGAGTGTCTCATGCCTGTCTCGATGTAGAACATGACCGAATGTGTGGAGCAATATAATGCTTCACTGAAAGCGCAATCAAAGCATGAGTTTGAGCATCTTTTCCATCCCATCTAAGTTGCTCCTCTATAGGTGGAGAAGGAGAAACCATTGTACTCGAAGAAGAAGCTCCATCTGTGACAGTAGATTGTAAAGTAGAAGAACTTGTGGGTCTTCGATCTACATCTTCCACTATGTTCCAAAGTTGTTTAGCAACAAGAAAATGCTTCATCATGTAAGACCACATCGGATAGTTGGTCCCATCAAGCTTATCTTCAGCTTGAAGGATGCCAAACAAGTCATTGATGCCGGCCATTTTACAAAAGAACAAGAATGTGACAAAATCTTCACTTCAACGAAAGCTGAAATGAATGCTGAAATTTTAGCTCACAAACCGTCACTTTGATGCAATTCTGACTGCATAAATGGCTTTGAAATGGGGGTAAAACCCAAGCGCACCTGGTGGAAATGTTTCTTGGCTGCTGAAATTCACAGTTCTATGCTCCGAAGTCGATTTGCACTATTAAAACTGCACGTGCGTCACGATGCAAAAAACCAAAACTTGAGAAGGAGCTGAACCTGCTCTGATACCATTGTTGGGTGTGTGTAGAAGTGAGAGAGACACACAAGAAGCACACACAAGGAGCGCAAACATAGTAAGACACACGGAGAAGATGATGGCTTGAATAGCTCTCTCTATTGATGATGAACTGAACTGAAGTAAGAGCTGAATAATATCCCTAAGTACGAAGTACCACCACATATGAGAGTATCAAGTATGTGGTAACATGGGGAAAAAACCTCTAGCCAACACTAGAGGAAAAAGTGCCCTTGTATAGGGAAAAGGTTCACATCAAAGCTACTCGAGGAACACATAAGTGTAGGACTTCATGAGCATCAATTTATGATTGGTCTTCACAAACACAACCATGGTCAAGTGCTTTCCAAGTGCCCATGATTTGGGGTTTCCTACCTCCATGTTGCCCAAGTTCCTCAACTAGGCTCTGATGCCAATGTTGAGAATCGAACTCACATCTAGGATCGAACATCGTTTGGTCATTCAAGAGCGTGGAAGAACTCTTGAGAGTAGACTTTAAGCAAAAGTTATCATGCTCTCTAGACAAGAAAATGTACTTGGCCTAGTCTTTATGCAATAGAACAAGGATTACGACCACCACGAGCTAGAGAGATGACTCTCCTCCCAACCTTATGCATGTATATATAAATGCTTGAATCAACGAGGACCACAAATGTAACTAGAGTCCACAAGTGCATGTGCAATCTCCTCCACTCCTTTGATATCTACCACTAGAGTCTACTAGTGGTTGGAGTGATCTCGACCACTGCTTTACTACCTTCCACTAGAGTCCACTAGTGGCGGTTGTACTCACCTCTCAAGTTAATTCCACTGGTCTCAAGTTAACTCATGTTAACTTGAGTTAGAAGGCTCTAGAGCTCTTTGGGCAAAACTCTCTCCCCATGCTCCCCATGGGGATTGAACCCAAGACCTCCTCCTTCACAACCATGAGACTTAACAACTAGGCTAAGTGGATCGCTTGAATATCAGAGCACATGAACTTATCCTTGAGTTTATTCTTGAGATCTTTGGTCCTACAGACAAGTGACCAAATGGTATCCAATTTCAGATCTGTCTGAAGCAGTCGGATCCCTAGACCATAGACTTACTTTATTACATTCTTCCCCCCTTGGAAAAGATTTTCATCCGTGAAAATAAACCTATATACATACTATAGGCATCCCCCGAGCCTCATGTCCTAAAACTGGAAGAACATGGTCATGTTCTAGAACTGGAAGAACATGTCTCATCTCTGTGGTGGCGTCCCTTCCCAAATGATTCAAAACACAGTCTGGTCTTGCATCTTGATGAATTAGTCAAAGTACAAAGTAGTGAATGAATAATAAGGGTGGATCTAAATACATTCCTGGCCAATTCAGAGTTTCTGGATGTGCGATCTTGGCACAAACTTGTGGACTAGGTGGATTCAATTTACTAGTTCATTTCTAGGCATGACTAGTGCATGGACTTAGTAATGAAGGTGGGATTATTATCCCTTGCAAGACTTTGAGAACTCTTGATTCAAGTGAATTTGATTTGGAATGCTTAAAGTTTGGTTGTCTCAAACATCTAACTTGGATGTTTGTACAATGGTTAACTGTGGTCCAACAATTACTTGATTTTTTTTACCCGGCTAGAGGATTACTTTGTCCAAATGGGTTTAAAAAAATCCTATGTAAAAAAACTGTAGGAGAAAGTTTACCATTTCGGTTGAGTCAACCATACTAACTTGACCAATACAAATTCAAAATGAAAATTGTCCAACTTAGGATACTTTTCTCAAAGAAAAGTTCTTGGGAATTGTCCACCTATTAAGCAATTCCTAACTTCTCTATTCTAGAGTATACTGGACTCTAGGAAATCATTTATACTATAACTTGAAGCAAAACTTAAAGGAATTAGTCAATCTTGGACTTATCATCTTTTGAAGATTAAAAAGGTTCTTGGACATAACATCTATCTAGGACGTTCAATTTAGTTATTTGGTTCTAACCAGCTAACCATGATCTTTTGCAAAAGGAATCAGATACCATGTCTGAGCCGATTCCAAAAGATTTGGAAAGTGGAAAAAAATAATTAAAACTCTGTACAACCATCACGAGAGTAAAATGGAATATAAAGAACTACACAAGGACTCGGGTGGAGAGAGATGCGCACGCGTATGAAAATAGATCCTAAATGTATGACATATGAAAAGTGTAATGATGATGAAAGTTCTCAACAAGATCTCCAAGAAAGCTCTTCATTAGAGAAGATGATGATGAACCTCCAAGGTCACCATGAAAGCTCAACCTTGAGCTCTGATACCAATGCAATAGAACAAGGATTACGACCACCACGAGCTAGAGAGATGACTCTCCTCCCAACCTTATGCCTGTATATGTAGCTGCTTGAATCAACGAGGACCACAAATGTAACTAGAGTCCACAAGTGCATGTGCGATCTCCTCCACTCCTTTGATATCTACCACTAGAGCCTACTAGTGGCTAAAGTGATCTACCACTACTTTACTACCTTCCACTAGAGTCCACTAGTGGTGGTTGTACTCACCTCTCAAGTTAAGTCCACTGGTCTCAAGTTAACGTGAAGTTAACTCACGTTAACTTGAGTTAGAAGGCTCTAGAGCTCTTTGGGCAAAACTCTCTCCCCATGCTCCCCATGGGGATTGAACCCAAGACCTCCTCCTTCACAACCATGAGACTTAACCACTAGGCTAAGTGGATTGCTTGAATATCAAAGCACATGAACTTATCCTTGAGTCTATTCTTGAGATCTTTGGTCCTACAGACGAGTGACCAAACAGTATCCGATTTCAGATGAACTTATCCTTGAGTCTATTCTTGAGATCTTTGGTCCTACAGACGAGTGACAAAACAGTATCCGATTCCAGATCTGTCTGAAGCAGTCGGATCCCTAGACCATAGACTTACTTTATTACAGGTTACATCATATGGATGAGAAGGAGGATTTCTTGGGTCCAAGTCCTATTAGATACATGGGAGATTGTTTTGCCCCAAGAGTTTTAGAGCATTCTAGAAGCATCTACTTGAGTTAACTCTAGTTATCTAGGACACTTGGCACACATGTAGTTACATGGTCAACACTTGGATTGTTAGTATCCACCTACCATAGTAGGCAGTCCATTGGAGAGAGAGTTATATAGAGGCATAAGTTTGGGAGGAGATTCATCTCTCTAGCACATTGTGGTCCTAATAGTTAGATTTTTGCATTGGTATTAGAGCTCTTGGAGGATCCATGGTGACCTTGATAGACTCTCTGGTTTTCTATTTATGCCCCTTTAAGTGTCTCACACATATCACCTTCCTGTTCTCTCATGGCTCCACTCTATTCGGCCCTCTCTCAACCTTCTGAAATCGTTTTTGGGAAAAAGGAAAATGGTTAACACCACTAGGCAAGAAAGAAGCGGATCTGAATTTGTGATTTCATCACGCTTATGCAATTGCTCTCACCATAGATCCACAAAGTTCTTTTGTAGAGGAACAAGTTTCTGAAGTAACTAGTTCAAAAAAGAACTCATGATTCATAAAAAGTATCAATCAAGTTATCTCTTTCTTGGGAAAGTACATTGGGGTAGTGTACTTAAACCACTAGATGAAAGAATAAAGAAATAAAGGAGATTTTTCTCTCACATTAAGATTGGAAGTGAAGTCTATAAAACTTCACCATGTCCAAATTCTAAATTGAGTTCACAATAAAGGTCTTCAAGTTTCCAAGGCGAAGCACGAGATCGTGAAATGATCATGTGAAGGAATCAAAACCTAAAATATCAAGTTAGAGGTAATGTCTTAAAACTTTAAAATTCTTTTGAAGAACTTAAGTGACAATGGGCTATGTTTGGACTTTATAGATAACTATCACTCACACTTCAATGTGAACATAAATTAGGGTGGTATGGAACATTAGATTTTATACTCAGATTGATGTAGGAAAGATGGTATGGGACATCAGACTGTGGGATGATAAGTATCTTTTAGTCTTAGAATGAATGTTGAAGTAATATTGGATCCTCAAGGGAATTTAAACTTCAATGAAGAATTTTAAATTCGAGGAGGATAAAGGCATGATCTCATGACACTTCAACATAAAGTATTTTAGAAGATACTTTAAGATGAAGTGTCCTTTTATTCAGAAATATTGGTATATTTCTAAAGCATTAGGACTTTGAAATCATCCCTTCAACCAAAGTTTGACTGAATAATGCAAGCACCAAGTTCCTAGTATAAGTGGATAAATTCAATCCTTTGACTCAAAGTAATAAACAAGAATTGCATTCAGAGTAAGCAATCATAAAGATTGAATAAATGAATCAACTTAGTCTCAAGAGAAGTATATTTTGAGTAAAATATCATCAATAGAACCTCAGTGGGTCAACATAGTGATGGATTAAGTGGGTCAATAAAATGATGCTGGATACCACACTAGTATCTTGTAGTTTGATGATGTTTAGCTTTAATCCATCAAACTTTTTGAGAATCCAATTTATTTGTCTTAAAGATAGATAATTGCTTTATTGCCTTGTTGAAATAGATCTTTGAGAAGTTGATCTTGAGTGACCTAGAATTGGACTCATAGCAAGTTCAAGTACCTTAGAAGTTTGAATTGGTTGCATAGAGTTTTAGTTCTTTCTTTCCTCTTTCCAAATCTTTTGGACTTGACTTAGATAGAGTATCTGATTCTTTTTACATAAGTACCGAGTTAGTCAATTGGAACCAGGCAACTAAGTTAAACATCCCAAATAGATGTTATGTACAAGAACCCTTTGAATCTTCAAAAGATCCTAAGTTGATTTATTCATTTGAGTTTGTTTCAAGGTACATAGCATAACTCTAATGACTTTCATAGAGTTCACCACACTCTTGTAAAGATTTAGAAATTGCTTATAAGATTGACAATCCCCAAGAATTTAAAGCTAAATCCAATGAGAAAAGTTTCCTAAGTTGGAAAAAATTCATTTTGGATTCGACTTGGTCAAGTTAAGGTAAAGTTGACCAAAAGTAAATGGCAAAATTTCTCCTACATTCTACATGTTGGTGTATGAAACAACATAAGAACCAAGCTAATGTGATATTAGAAAACCTCTATAACCATCATTAGCTCATCAAAACTTCCATCTTCAAAATCTTTTACACGTTCTTTAGTAAATGTGAACATTTAGTTTCCTAAAAACTATACCTTCCTCTTTAGCTTCAATTCTTCTTTGATTTTGACTTGAATCTTAAATATTCTTGTGCTTAATGACTAGTATACCTTCTTATTTATAGTAAGCAACACATTCCAAACAAAACTTTCATGTAATAGCTTGTAAATGACTTGAAATATCTTCAAAAGTTACACTGTCTGAAAACTGAGAACTACCTTCATCCATTTGATATGCCTTCACTGTTAGACTCATTTCTCTAAGCACAGGTCCCATTTTGGAAAGATCTTCTAGTAGGTTGTAGCTGAGGACCTTAGCTTTAAAATGAGCTATGAGTCATGAAAAACTTTACACTGTGCTATGAGATCAAACTCTAAGACAAATGTGTGCCAAAAAAGTCATAACTTTCAACTAACAATCATATTGTTGTAAAATCACTTGGATTTCTTCACACAAGAGGAATTGACTCAAATCCTTCTACACAAACATGTGTTTACTATTATAGAAGATGCGTACAAAATGGCATGGCCTTATTTTTCTCATAGCCATGTAAAGATCTCCTACTTTGAGTGACCTCTCATCATCATCTCTCTCACAATTAACCCAACTGCTCTTCTACTCACGTAGGACTTATAAAATTGATTTGTTCTACATTTCTTTCTCAAATTAACTTATATACATTTTTTCTATATGCTCTTAAACTCAAAATATGTAATTCTAGATGTTTTGAAGTAAATTTTATCTCTAATTTGACACTATATTATAGGTGTGAGTTTGTCCCTTCACATAGGCATGGTTTTCTGAGTATGTAACTTCCATAGCTCTTTATCCTTCTTCTTTCCTCTTATGTCTTCATTTCATCATGCCTAATTATTGAGTGAAGCCCCAACAGATCCCTCTCAATCACTAATTAGCATTCTCTGACTTCTTCATATATTCTCCTTCTCTTTTATTCTTACCATTCCTTTGAATCTACTTGTCTTCACTCCATCCAAGCTTGTTGTCATGATATTTGCTATTGAATCTTTTGTAGGAGTATAGACCACTTCAAGTTCCTTCTCCATCACCTTCTCTCTCAAGAAATGATATTGAATCTCTATATGTTTTGTTCTTGCATGAAATACTGGATTTGTTGCAAGATACAATGAACTCATATTATCTCCATGTATTATAGGTATACCTTGATAAATGCCCAAGCTTTTGGACAAGGTCTACATCAACAAGACCTTGTCCAAAAGCTTCCACAAGACCTTTGTATTCTTCTTCAGTTGATGATAATGGCATTGTATGTTGTTCCTTTGAACACCAACTCACAAGCTTATCACCTATGTATACCATGTATCCATGTGTTGATCTTCTATCATCTTGACTTCCTACCCAATCGGAGTCACTATATGCTCTCAACTTTATGTATGAGGTAAAAAGATAATATAGTCCTTCCTTTATAGTCCCTTTGATATATATCCGAGAACTCTTTCGCTTGCAATCCAAATGTTGATCTTTTGGACAATGCATGAATTGTGAGAGGACTCCCACTGCATAATTAAGATCAGGTCTTGTTAATGTAACATAAATCACAATTCCCACTAAAGATTGATACTTCCTCATGTCTTTGAACTCTACACCATCATACTTGCTAAGCTTATGATTGACTTCAAGTGGAGTTGAAGCTTCTCGGCAATTCTCCATGTTAAACTTCTTCAATAGGTTCAGAAAATACCTTTCTTGTGATACATATATGACATGATCTGCATAAGTGATCTCCATTCCAAGAAAATATGACAATTTCCCTAGATCACTTATCTTGAATTCCTTCTCAAGTAGCCTCTTCACTTCCTTGATTCCTTCATTTGAGGTACCTATGATTTTAATATCATCTACATAAATACAAATGTAGATTATACCTTCATCTGTTCTTTTGATAAGTAGGCTTGATGTCTTTGAACTTTGATGTCCAGGATCATTGAGATACTTCACAAATCTATAATTTGAAGCTCTTGGAGCTTGCTTTAACCCATAGAGTGCTCTTCTCAATCTACAAACATAATTTGGGTACCTGAAATTTGCAAGCCCTTGTGGTTGCTCCATGTATAACACTGAGTCACAACAAAGGAGAACAAAGACATGTTCTCTATTCCTTTTTACCTAAAGACCATGATATCAAGCAATAAATTGGTCATTTCACAATATCTAGAAAGCATCACTTGTTCTTGCTTGTAAATATTGAGTAGAAGCTTGATCCTATAACCCAAGTAGTCAAGATAGATATGTTAAAATACTTGGTGCCATGAAAACTAGCTGTTCAGCATGATCAAGAATCCCACATCATGATCTTTGACATAAGATATTAGAGTTGAAGGTACAAGTAAGAATGGTGAAACTCCTTCATTACATCTAGAACCTCAACAAGCACAGACTATAGCTGATTAAAAGCTACTCGAAAATCGCAGTACGTGTGTTGCAAAAGTCCAACATTTTAACAAGGCAATTAAGATCATCCCTTTATATAGTTAAGATCCTCATTGAATGTTGGGCCATATTCATAGCATACGAAATAAATATCACAAAAGCATTCCCAAGAGAAGATTATAATCAACAAAATTATATTAAGAAACATTCACACATTCATCAGAGAAATGCTCAAGATAAGTCTAGCTTTGCACAAAGTGGAAGCAGAACTCGGCATTATATTTCTATTAAAATGATGTTTACATTTCATGTATGTTTTACAAGAATAATAAGACTCTACAATAGAAGTTGATCATAGGTTTCCTCAGGCTCATGCATAATGGGATCCTCTGGAACATTAGAACACATCTCCTGCCTCTCTTGCTCCAACATTGGCTCTTCAAGGTCAACCATGTCTCCCGGTTCATCTGCAAGTGGGGGAACAGGCTCCCTTGAAGCCGGTTGGAATCTCTCCATGTCTGCAATGTGCTTCCTTCCAACCTCTTGGTCTTCATCTAGGCATTCATTCAACCCATTGATTCTCATTCTTATGAAGCTCACTTGAGCATCATCCTTCTCCACAGCTATGCAGTGCCTGAACATCTTTAAGGAGCAAGCTAGAGTCATTCCTGAAACAGAAGAAAACGACTTAGAGGCCAATCAACATCATAGCTAATGAGAAACGTTACAATTGAAATTACCTGTGCCCGAAAAAAGGTCTAGGACCCAGTCATCATCATTGGAGAATAATTGAATCAATCTCATTATGAGCTTTTGTGGCTTCTGATAGGGGTTAACCAATGTCCTGTCCCCAGCTACATGACAAAGTTTCTTGGTAACGGCTGGGAACGTGAGCACATTGGAGATCCCATTCTCATTGCAATGCTCCCTAACTCTCCTTTTGCTTACTTCATCATAATAGCCAACTGTAATGCATTCAGTGGAGCTTACAAACCTATGCAAAGGAGTATGATTGACGTTTGTCTTCACCCTACCAACGAGAACTATAAGTGAGAGAGAGCATCATTACAGCCACGGAGATAGAAAGAAGATTACTTACCATGTGAGGCGCTCCACAGAATGACATCTTGACTTCTAAGCAGTTGAAACAGAGAAAGACTGCTCTCTGCTATGGAAAATTACTATCCTCCAAAGAGGAGACATAGTCAACTATGCAAAATCAGTGACCATCTTCCGAATCTGAGGGTGTTTGAAGGGCTCACCGTCATTAATTGATCCCAACATTCTAAATCCATAGGGTATGTCTGCTATAAGAAGGGAGAAATGCTTTCTAGGCACAACAGTACAAATATTATTTAGATCACTACAAAATACATTGTAATATACAGGCTTAAGGGGGTCTAGGGGATTGGAGAAACATTTCAGATCAAGTTCATCATCGAAATCAATTTCCTTGGCTTTCAGTCTGGATTTCTCATGCCTCACTCTTTGAATGTGAGCCAAGAATGCAAGGGGGCAATCATCTACTGCCTCTGCAGACTTACTTTTCTTTGGTTTCTGTAGAAATAAGTGGAAAGACAATTAAATGAGCTCTTTGATATACCAAAGGAAACATAAGGAATCAATGCCTGGCATCAATTTCGTGTTTGGGTCAATGCCTGGCATCGAGTTTCTACTGAAACTCGATGCCTGACATCGATATCTCGCATAAGTCGATGCCTAGCATTGACTTATGCCACCAAGTCGATGCCAAACATCGACTTATGCCACCAGGTCGATGCCAGGCATCAACATATGCCACCAGGTCGATAGCAGGCATCGACATTCAGCAGTAAATCGATGCCAGGCATCGAGTTGCTACTAAAAGTCGATGTCTAGCATCGAATTGGTTAGGTGAATCCAGGCATCGAGCCTAATAGCAAACCAGGCATGCTCTTTGAAAAAAGAACCTACCCAATCATGAAACATGATAAAATATTCTGATAAAGCTTTGTATGATGAGGTGGTTGGATAGTCTGCTTGGACCTCTATCCAAGAAAAGCAACCCAACCTCTTCATCATCACCTCCTGAATCTTCATGTATACTTTATGACTACAGTCACAAAAATGAAAAGGAGACTAGGTTAGACCAGAAACATGGGAGGAGGAAAAAAGGATGTGAGAATAACATACATACTTATTTAGCTCAGTCACCATCTCCTCCAGGCTTAACTCCTTGGAGATTACCCTTGACGAAGTTGATATAATCAATGTATCATCTTTGATTCCTTGAAGGGCTCTCCATGGTGTCAGATTCATGTCCTTAGGAGCCTCTTCAATTGAAAGGTCAACTTTCCTTCCCTTTCCCTTCAGATCAACCTGTGGCTCTGGCCTCAACTTCTGTTGCTTCTAGCCCTTGACCTCCTTGTTCTCCCACTGTGAAAATCTTATCTTGCAGATCCCAGATCTCACCTATACTGAATGCAAGTTGAAACCATGGATCATATTTTCTCAAAGCATCAGACTTTCTATTTTCATCCAGTGCAATGCCAACCTCAATAAGGCATTGCTTTTGTAGATTGGGATGTATTCTTCTAGCCTCCTTCACGAGAAAATCTTCGTATTCATGGTGGAAGAACCGAATTCTCTCTATGGAGGACATTTTTTGCCTGTAGTCATTGTCATTGTTGTGATCCCAAGCAAGAAGCTTGGCTTCCTCAGTTGTAAGACCAACATATATTTTGCACTATTCATACCTAAAGAAAAATGTGGTGGGGTGCTCCTTCACTAGCTGTCTGGGGGCCTCTACAGAGTGTGAACCACCAATCACATAATATGTATAATCCTCAAACAGAACCTCATTGAACTCCTCCACAGAGCTGCACTCATTCGGATCCACCATGACAAGGAAAGGCATAACAGTAGCATGAGGATTTATCTTCATTTTCTTCTTAAGATTCTGCACGTGCAAATTGTGCGGCTCCCTTATCTCAAGGGGCCTCCTCCCTGTGACTAGATCCATTGGTGGCCTATGGATGATATTGATTGGCAGGTGGAACAACTGCCCCTTCTTCACAACTTTTCTTCGAGCTATGTCCTCCCTCATCTTGTTCTGCTCAGTACCAAGAATACCCAAAGCAAGCTCCCCACCAGGTGCAACACTAATATCCTCAGAGCTAGAGCTTGACTCAGAAGACTCCTCATCAGCAATTCTCTTCTTTTTCTTCAATAGCTTCTTCTGCACGCACTGCTTACCCTTTGCCTTTACAGGGGTTGTCATCTTCTGTTGTGTTGGCATAATGTTGCCTTGGATCCATGGCATCAAGTCTTTAATAAGATTCAATGAGTCCCTGCATATCTCTGCAAGCCTCTCTGGAACACAGCACTCAGGGCACAAGAAATCCATCTTGCATATTACATTTCGTAACCCCTTCGATGTCTCTACCAGGACAAGGAGGTTGTCAGAATCCTCATCTTCATAGTCCAGTTTGAATACAAGGCCATACTGAAACTCACATGATGAGTATAAATAGAGATAATTTTAATTGGGGGGTAGTGTGAGTCGTTTCGAGAGTTATTGAGTTACCTCATTGAGCATACATTAGGCTCAACTCATGTCTGAGTAGTCCACTATACTTCCATTGTATCATATGTTCATTAGCATATAAAATCTGATACATTTCTTCAAGTTAATCTCGACCTAGTGTTCTTTTAGTGATTTTCTAGAAGCAATTTCTCTATGTGTACTTAATTACTTGCTCCACTTTAACTTGGTATAGTTAGAGTGAACATATTAAGTTTCATTAATTTGGGTTAGCAAATCTTGAGATATGAAGTGAAGAAGTCAACTCTGTTTGCACATCTTCTTGTTCCTGAAATGTAAGGATGACCCCCCTGTCACGAGGAAGGAGATAAGAAAGGGAGCTCACACACACACTCTCACTCTCAAAGAGAAGCACACACATAGATTGAGGCAAGGAAGAATGATCTTCTTCTTCTTCTATTACATAACAAGGAATGTACAAGAACTACCTAAAAACAAGAATACAACTACTGCGATTTATAAAGACTAGTACATAAGGAAAAACCTAATGTCTGCAAATGAGTGAGCTGACAAGAAACAAATGTGCCATCACTCTTGGTAGATAAATCTAATAAAGCTCAATGAAGTGTCCCTAACATATACCGACGTGACCACTATACATGTCAGAGAAATGAAAAATTGATACGTGCCATCCTAGATCATCACATGTTGATCTTGATCTCAACACTACCCCTCAAGCTCAATGCCATGTCCTCTAATCCAAGCATCTTCCAAAACTTCTTCAGCTTCTGTGCTCCAAGTGCTTTTGTGAAAATATCAGCAACCTGCTCATCTCTTCTCACATAAACAAGATCAATATCACCTACTAATACCTTCTCTCTGATGAAGTGATAATGTACCTCGATATGCTTTGTTATAGCATGAAAAATAGGGTTTTGTGCTAACTGTATGCTACTAAGATTATCACAGTAGACGGTGATAGGATTTTGCACTTCCACACCTAAATCTGCAAGTAGCATCTCTAGCCATGATGCCTCACATGCTGCCATTGCAGCACCTCTATACTCAGCCTCTATACTCGACAAAGCAACAGTAAGTTGCTTTTTGCTGCTCCATGTAACAGCGACATTCCCAAGTGAGAATATAAATCCACTAGTAGATCTTCTATTTGGAATGCTATGAGCCCAGTCTGCATCGGTGTATCCATGAACCTACAAATCTACACCAACCTCATAAAACCTGACATAGTGTCTAACTTCAAATTTTGATCTAATGGCATAGAAATTGGCTTACAATCAGCCATACCATACTTTTGCAACATATTCAAGGCATATTGCCTTTGTGACATCCATATACCTATTTCTACATGAATAAACTCAATGCCCAAGAAATATTGCAACACACCAAGATCTTTCATGTCCAATTCCTGCATAAGAAGTTGCTTTACCTCTTTGATGCTTTCTTCATTATCACCCTCTACAATCAGGTCATCAACATAAATAGCCACAATTGTGATGCCATCATCAGCCTTCCTTGCATATAGTGAATGATCTGCATCACACATAGAAAACTCAATGTCGGTTAAGTAATCTAGAATTCTTGCATGCCATGCACGAGGAGCTTGCTTCAGCCCATACAAAGCATTTTGCAACCTACAAACATATTCTGGATGCTTTGAATCTTGATATCCTTTTGGATGGTACATATATACTTCTTCTTGTAACTCACCATGTAGGAAAGCATTTTTCACATCCATCTGATGCAAAGTCCATCCTTTTGTTGTAGCTAATGCAACAAGTGCTTTGACAGTATACATTTTAGCTATAGGGCTAAATGTTTCCTCATAATCAATGCCGTATGTTTGTGCATATACTTTAACTACCAATCGTGCTTTATACTTGCTTATGCTACCATCAACATTATGCTTTACCTTATAAACCCATTTGCAGCCTATGGGCTTTTTTCCTTGCGGCAATGGCACTAGCGTCCATGTATCATTCCCATAAAGTGCAGCCATCTCCTCATCCATAGCTTTTTCCCAATTTGCATTTCCAATTACATCTTCAAAACAAGAAGGTTCAGCATCTTGTATTACCTTAGTCATATAGGCACAATGATGAACCATATAACTATCATACATCAATCGTTGCAGTGGATTCTGCATTCTCCGAGATCTTCTTAGTCCTGGGTCACTTCTCCTTGTATCATCTGCGTGTGCCCTTCTTACTCCTGGAGTCTTCACTGAGGGCGATCCAAGTTCCTCATCAAGACTCTTTTCTGAACCACTTGAATCTCCATCAATGTCTTCAAAACCTGCACATGTTTTATGACCAGCAGGCAACTTTTCTTTACCTTTCTTGGATGCATTTGATGAATTTGCTGGACTGAAATTTCCACGCAATCTTCCACTCCATGGATTTGAGTTGGAACTATTGCTTGGTGATGCATGTGGTCCACTCAAAGCTTGAGATTCTACACTTGATTTTTCAGCATTTTCTTTGTCATTTGGTTCAAGATTCAGTCCTTCTTTGGCATCTGCATAGAAGCTTGACATTTCATCAAATACCACATCTTTGCTCACCTTCACTTGTCGTGTGAGTGGATTATAACATTTATGTCCCTTTTTCTCAAGGGATTATCCAATGAAGACACACTTTTCTACTTTTGGATCAAGCTTCATCCTCAATTCATCTGGAACATGTACATATGCAATACAGCCAAAAACTATCAGATGTGATAAGTTTGGCTTTTTACTTGTAAACTTCTCTTTAGGTGTAACTTGATGTACAATAGCAGTCAGAGTTCTGTTCATGATGTATACAACAATATGAGAAACTTTTGCCCAATAACAATGAGTCATGTTCTTCTCAGCCATCAAGGCTCTTGCTATTTCTGCAATATGTTTATTTTTACATTCAGCAATGCCATTCTGTTGTGGTGTGTACCTGCATGAAAGCTGACGTCGAATTCCATGGATTTTTAGAAAATTCTCATTCATCTCCTCCATCAGACCTTAATGTCTCAATATAATTTCCTATCTGCTTTTCCACCATAGCCTTAAAATTCTGGAAGTGAGTGAACACCTCACTCTTCTCTTTCATGAAATATACCCATACTTTTCATGTATGGTCATCAATGAAAGTAACATAAAACATGCAACCGCCCATAGATGTGGTCTTTGTAGGACCCCAAATATCTGTATGTACTATTTCTAGCACATTCTCACTAACATGCTTGTCATGCGGAAACGATGATCTTGACTATTTACCAAATTGACATGTTGCACATACCTTTTGCATTTCTGCAACCTTGAAATTGAGAAAAATGAGGAGCTGAGATTAAACACACTCTCAAAGAATATATGAGATGAGATATGAGAGACAAATAAGTGAGCAATCCGTCAATCAACAAGAATACAAAGTTCAGTAGTAGAAGCTAACTCAAGCTCAAACTACTTGAAAAGAACAAAGCTAATAACACTATCAAATGAGGTCAATGATACAAATGAAGCCAATGTATAATGGTCAAGAGTGTGTGGTATACACCACTCCACTTCAGTCCCTAGGATGCACTCCACAACTACAAGAAATGAGTTGATTGTCTCTCAACTCCAGCCCTCTGTCTGTCTGTTGAAAATGCTCTGAAGCTTCTGTTTAAATAGGCATAAATGTCTAATGCGTGGGAGTTTGGTGAAACTATTTTAGATGGAGATTCTCCATGATATGAGGAACAACTTTGCTGAAGAAACCATTTTGAGATGACGCACGTAGCTCAGGATACAAGCTTCCAAAGTTGGCCTACTAGCCGTTTTTAGCAATCTTCCAATTCTCTACCTACCAACTTGCAGCCAGCATAACTTGAGTTTGGAGATGAGTTTGTGGGAGACTTTTGGTGAGCTGATACCTGATATTATGGAGAACATTTTAGCTTTTAGATCAACCAAAAATGATGCGGGGTTAGCGAGATATGATCCATGAAACATTACCTTTAGAAAAGGTGTGCTGCTGTCCTAAAATTTTTCCTAAATATATAGGAACATTTTTCCAACTTGGCATTGACTTCAAATATGCTTTATTAATGACTATGGCTTATGTGGAAAACATAATAAATCACTCTAAGAATATAATGAACTTTAATAATAATTTGAAGAGATGATGTGGACTTGCATATTCCAACACCTTCCCTCAATTCCAACACCTTCCCTCAACTCGATGCCAAGCATCGACTTTGTGTGCAAGTTGATGCCAGGCATCGAATTGCACACAAAGTTGATGCCTGGCATCGACTTGCACCCTCAAGTTGATGCCTGGCATCAACTTACACCCTCAAGTCGATGTTTGGCATCGACTTACATCCTCAAGTCGATGCCTGGCATCGACTTGCACCTAAAAGTCGACGCCTGGCATCGACATGCACCTGAAAGTCGATGCCAAGCATCAACTTTCAGGCCACATTCGATGCCAGGCATCGACCTTCTAGGTCGATGCCAGGCATCGACTTGAGGGTGCAAGTTAATGCCAGGCATCGACTTTTAGGTGCAAGTCGATGCCTGGCATCGACTTACACTCTTAAGTCGATGCCTGGCATCGACTTGCACCCTCATTGGATCTAGACTTCATGAGCTTAGAAAAATAAAAACCTAGAAAGCATACTATTTACTCAAACATGCAAAAGGAATCTTTTAGGAATCTTTTTTTGTGGTATGATTTTTTCTACCTCTGGGTACTCTTGCCAACATTCTTCTTCTCCATGAGAGTTGCCTTGCTGGTTTGCTTAGCTCTGTGCTCCTTTGCTGTCTGTGCTCTATTGCTCTCTCTTGCTCACGGATTTTGGAAATGAGAATGATCTCCTCCTCTGATATTTATAGACACTTGGGTTACTTGAACCAGAGACTAACTGGATCTAACTGAATGAATCCAGTTTCTAACTAGGTCAATCAACTGATCTAACCAGGAAATACCACTCACACAAATAGGTTGTTTCACCTCGAGTTTAGTGATGTGCTGATAGAACCTTGCACACAAGGTGCTTCTTAATGCAACTATTTAATTATACATGTTCAAGAAATTTACACTTCAATGGCAAGAGTATGGTATGTACATGAGGAAGGATAATCTCATGTATAAATTGTTTGTTAGAATCTACTACTTGGGGAAAAATCAAGTCTAAGTTGTGTTGAATATGGGAGATTAATGGCATCTTTATAGTCTTAGCCTTTTCACTTCAGTTCATATTCACATTTATCTTGTAACACGTTGTTGAAAAGGAAAATCAATATGGTTTAATCAATGAATAAACATTGAAACAAAGACCTTGGGGGTTCAAACGTCTTCAACAAAATAGGTTGGAAATTTCAAGATCAAATATATAATTTGCTTTTGTAAAAACAAAAATGTGGTCACTCATTTATCTTATGGCATCCAACGTTCAGGTAAATCTTAGATTCAAAAATCTTTTGTAACAAGCGGTTTGACACGGATATAGCTTTTACACATAATTCTTTCATATACTTTCCATGTACACCATCTTGTGCTCCAAACCTCTTTGAGATCTAGCCAAGACCACAATAAAACGTAATCCTTGAAATCTTAGCCAAAGGTAAAATTTCTTCTTGTAAAGTCGCCAATGGCACTACTCCCAACAACTTTAATATCTAATCCAATTGGAACTCAACTTGGATATATTTTGATTCACTCATAATGTTAGTTGTGAGTTGCATTGAAACTCTCTAACATTTTTAGTGCTTATCTAAATGCCTCGAAGTAATTTGGTTAATGAAACCATGTTTCGTAGCAATTTTGAATAACAATCAATATCCACCCATTCAAAATATGTCTTAAATGTTATTTTTGTATAAGAATTATTCAGTTTTACATTCTTTATATAGATTTTAGACATGTCAATGTCTTATCATATCGATTTTGGACATGTCAGTGTCTTATCATATAGATTTTGGACATGTCAATGTCTTATCTAGTGAAATTTTGACTACATTTTGAGCTCTTTTTTTATGAGAAAATGACAAAAAATGTCCAAAAATCACATGTTTTCACTTCATTTTTGAAATATATGTATACTGGTATAAAGGAATCTCAAACATAAGTTGCCATTTGCTTGATTTTTGAAGAGGGTGTTCTCTTTTTATGACATAGTTCTCGTTTGTTACGACTCGCTGTTGTATACATCATGAGATATGTATCCATTCAAAAATGCATTCTTTATATCCAACTGACTCAAGGTCCATCCTTTTGATGCTGCAATAGCAATGATTGTACTTATGGTTGACATCTTTGCCATAGGACTAAATGTATCATCATAATCTATGCCATGAGTTTGGGCATAGCCCTTGACCACCAATCTAGCTTTATATCTGGCTACTTTTCCATCTGCAAGCTTCTTCACTTTAGAAACCCATTTATTTTTTATTACTTTCTTACCATTGGTTTTGGAGCAAGTTTCCAAGTCTTGTTCTCCTCAAGTGCATTGAACTCTTCCTTCATTGCTTCTTCCCAATGTCTCTTGTCTTTTGCTTCATCGTAGCTCTGAGGTTCTTCATCTTCTTTGACATATAAGCATAGCTTTTTTGAGTCCTATAAGAAGTATCATAAGAATATCTTGTTGGTTGTCTCCTTAATCTAGTTGAGCTTCTTGGTTCACATTCTTCATGTGTGTCTAAATACAATTCTTCATCAAACCTAGGTGCATCTTCATTTCTTCTTGATGATCCAACTCTGGATATGCTTGCTTGCATATGATCTTCATCTCTATTTACCTGCATATTTGATTTACCTATCTCACTTCTTCTTACCTCTTCTTCAAATGCTTCAATCTTATGACTTTGTTTTGCATATCAACTCTTCTGGTCATGAAATTTTACATCTCTGGAAACAAGATATTCTTTGATTAGAGGATTCCATAACCTATAACCCATTTGCTTTTCATCATCTCCAATGAAAAAATATTTCTGAGCATTTGATTCAAGCTTATGTATGAGTTTTGATGGTGCATAAGCATAGGCAATTGATCCAAACACCTTGCAATGATCTAGTGTTGGTTTCTTACCCCATCAAGCTTCATAAGGGGTCATTCCATTTAGAGGTGTACATGGTAATCTATTCACAAGATATGTAGCTATATTCACAGCCTCAACCCATAGATAATTTGGATAATTATTTTCCTTTAACATTGCCCTAACAAACTCAACCAAAGTTCTATTTCTCCTTTCTGCCACCCCATTTTGTTGAGGTGTGTACTCGCAAGTTATTTCTCTCTTAATACCTGCATTCCAAAGATAATCATTGAATTCTTGGGAGAAGTATTATCCCCCTCCATTAGACCTTACTCTCTTGAGCTTTTGACTTGTAAGGCTCTCTACATATGCATGTAAATGTTTGAAGGCTCCAAAAACTTATGATCTTTATTTCATGACATAAAGAGTTATCCATCTTGTAGCATCATCAATAAAGAGAACATAATACTTAGAGCCATTGATTGATCCTTCTTTTGTTGGTCCCCATACATCTATATGGATGAGCTCTAGTAGTCCATCATGCTTGAATCCTTTCTTTTGAAATGGTAATCTATGTGCATTTCCCATTTGGCATGCTTCACATTTATAAACCATATGTTGATTCTCCACATTTGGTAGCCCTAGTAAATATTGATTTGCCACCATAGCTTTGATTCCTCTTTCATTGAAATGTCCTAACCTCTTATGCCAGAGGTCTAACTCTATAATCACTTCATCACCATGTGTGAGCAAGGGTTGACCAATGTTCTCTTGCACTTTCAGAGTAAAGAGTCTACATTCCTTCTTACCATAAACAATCTGATTATATTCACTCTTTGGATCTTCCACAAATACACATTCATTTGTAAATCTTACTTGAAAACTTTTCTCCACTATTTGTTCCACACTAATCAGATTCTTAGGTATTGTGGGAACATATAAAACATTGGTTAGCAAATCAGCTCCACCCCTGCACTTCACTTTTTTTATTGAATGCACATTGTGTCTTATGTTGTCACCTGTTTGAATTGTATGACTAGAAATGCCTTCTTCTAATTATGAAATTAATTCTATATTTCTTGACTAATGATTAGAACAACCAGAGTCAATATAGAATATCTTGAGATCTTCCTTCTCTTATGTACTTATTGATTTCATCATCAACGCTGTATGGTTCTCATTATGTGTATCATTTGCATAATTGTAGTAGATGGTGTTGTAGGATTGATTTTGTCCCTGATTTCTTCCTTCACCTTTACCATAGCCACCTCTTTGACTTTGTCTTCCTCTTTGAAATTGACTTTGATATCTTCCACCTCTGCCGCTACCATTGTTAATTTGATTTTGATTTGAACCTTGTTGATTGTGCCAACAATCATAAGCCAAATGATTGTTCAAGCAACAAATCCAACATGTCTTCTTGTTGTTATTCTGGTTACCTCTTCCTCTTCCATTTCCTCTACCTTTACCTCTGCCATTACCTCTTCCTTTTACATAATTGGCTTGAGAGGTTGACTCTTCTTCATCCTTTGCTTTACCTTTGTCTTATTTATTCTTATTATTTGCATACATAGTAGAGGTATGTCCTTTGTCTCCATCTGACTTCAAGTCTTGCTCAAATGTGAGCATCAATCCAAGCAATTGATTTAGATCTAGTACAAAATGATTTAATGAAAGTTCATTTGAAAGTACAAAAGATTTCCACATTTCATCTCCTCTCAATTCTAAAACTAATTATGCAATCAACCTATCATCTTCAATGTCTTCATCTATAGATCCAAGACTATCTGCCAAGTCCTTCATCTTAGTGACATAATCACTGATGGTTTGTCTTGGCTTTTTCTTAAATGTTGTAAACTCTAACCACAAGCTAGCCTTCCGAGCTTTAGTAGTGTTTTGGAAGTGATCTTCCAATGCATTCCATATGTCTTCAATTGTTTCCAAACCTCTTATATGAGGTACCAAATGATCTGTTATAGTGTTGTATATGTAGGCTCTTGCACTTGCATCTTTCTTTTACCATAGCTTCAAAGCTTCTAGCTCTTCGTTCTTTGGTTGACTATCATCTTCAAATGTAGGTGTTTCTTCTTCACCTATTACATATATCATCAGATCCTTACTCATAAGTAAGGCTTCCATTCTCATTACCCAAGCAGGATAGTTATCTCTGTCCAATTTGTCAATAGAGATATGATATGCCATGTTCTTCTTGATTCTACTGCAACCTGTGAGTTTAAGGTTTAAGGATTAATACCTTTTGTAGGTATTTATCCTTGAGGATGACTTCGAAGTGATTCTCTGATGCCTTTTGTTATTAGATGCTTCAATTTTCAACTTTCCAATGAAAGTTCTTCAAGACCTCTTCTATTTGTACTTCCTTCTATTCTTTAGGCCCTTTTTGCTCTGATACCACTTGTTGGTGTATAAGACACCACAAGAACTAAGCTGATATGATATTAGAAGACCTCTATAACCATGATTAGCTCAACAAGACTTCCATCTTCAAAATCTTTTAAGCTTTCTTTAGTAAATGTGAACATTTACTTTCTTGAAAACTGTGACTTCCTCTCTAGCTTCAATTCTTCTTTGATTTGACTTGAATCTTAAAGGTTCTTGTGCTTAATGATTGACAAAGGTTCTTAATTATATTAAGCAGCACATTCCAAGAAAAACTTTCAAGTAATAACTTGTAAATGACTTGAAATATCTTCAGAAGTTACACTATGTCTGAAAAATGAGAATTATCTTCAATGATTTGATATGCCTTCATTGTTAGAATCATTTTTGTGAGCACACATCCCATTTTGCAAAGATCTTCTCTTCAATGGTAGTTGAAGATGATAACTTCAAAATGAGATATGATTCATGAAAAATGTTACACTTTACTATGAGATCTCGCTCTAAGAAGATCAGACAAATGTGTGCCAGAAAAGTCATAACTCTCAACTAACAATTATACTATTATGAAATCACTTGGATTTCTTCACACAAGAGGAATTGACACAAATCCTTCTACCAAAACATGTGTTTACTATTAGAGAAGATGTGTACAAAATGGCATGGCCTTATTGTTCTCATAGCCATAGAAAGATCTCCTACTCTGAGTGACCTCTCATCATCATCTCTCTCAGAATTAACCCGACTACCTCTCTACTCACATAGGACTTACAAAATCAAGTTGTTCTACATTTATTTTTATCAAATTAAATTACATTTTGTCTATATGCTCCTAAACTCAAAATACATAATTCTAGATGTTTTGAACTAAATTTGATCTCTAATTTGAGACTATATTACGTGTGAATTTGTCCCTTCACATAGGCATGGTTTTGTGAGTATGTAACTTCCATAACTCTTTATCCTTCTTCTTTCCGCTTATGTCTTCATGTCTTCATGCCTAATTAGTGAGTGAAGCCCCAACACTACATAGGATTTTCAAGCCCATTAGGTAGATGGTGTTTTGAATCATTTGGGCAAGGGTCCCACCATAGAGATGAAACATGTTCTTTGAGATTCGAATATGAGGTTTGGGTGATGCCTAAAGTATTTATATAGCTCTATTTTCGAGGGTGAAAATGTTTTCCAAGGGCAGAAGAATTTATGAGGGTCCGATAGGTTCAGACGAATTTGGGATCAGACATCATTTGTTCATTCAAGTGTAGGGAAGAAGCCTCAAGGGTATACTTAAGCAAAGGTGCTTATGCTCTCTAGAGAAGCAAATGTGCTTGGCCTAGTGGTTAACTCATATGGATGAGAAGGAGGAGATATTAGGTTCAAGTCCTATGAGAGATGTGGGAGAGTGTTTTTCCCCAAGAGCTCTAGAGCCCTCTAGAAGCATCCACTTGAGTTAACTCCAATTAACTAGGACACTAGGCACACATGTAGTTACATGGCCAACACTTGGATAGTTAGTATTTGCTTATCATAGTAGGCAGTCCCTTGGAGAGAGTTGTATATAGAGGCATAAGATTGGGAGGAGAGTCATCTCTCTAGCATGTGGTGGTCCTAGCTAGATTGTTGCACGTATTATGGGCTAACCACTTGCCCCAAAATCCATGGTTGAGGATTACTTCCTAATCTCCTCTCTTAAGGTGTGGTTCATCCACATCTTGATATGATTGTGTAACAATGTTTTTCAAGTGTGGAGATATAGGAGTTAAGTATTTTGGACATTATGGAAACATTAAGTGTCCAAATGCTTCAAAACTTATACCACAATTAGTGTACTTGGTGTTCAATAGTGTACCCAAGTTTCGAGGCAATACAAGCTCAATTTGTTAAATGAAATGCTCACTAGTACCCAAAATAAAATCTAATGAGCACTCAAAGAGTACCTCTCTGAATGGCTTCTTGCCACATCAATAGAATAATGGGTATGAAGAAATCCTAAGAAGATTGGCTTCTTTAACCTCACGAGAAGTGAGGGATGGGTCCAAGATAGAAGCCAAGCCTTGAGGAATCATTTTCTTTTTTGTACGAGCAATAGTGGCTCTGGCTCTTTGGATATCCTCCCTCCACCTCAAAGTGCTAGAGAAAACATCATTAAAGGAGCTACCAGACTCTTATAAATTCTCCTAAATGTTGATAGCATAGCGTTCTAAGTTCTTCTTCAACATAGGAATAAAATCTTTAACTTTATTTTTCCTCATTAGGACATACGTCAAGTTTGTCAACCTTCGAGCCCAAAATTCTCTTGATGTAGCAAGCACACCACTAGCTAAGAGATAGTCTTCATACTTTAATCTCTTGTGAAGCTCAATGATCCTTTGACAATAACTATAGGAAGAGTCCCTTTAAGATTCTCAATTTCTCTATAAGTCATCATCCTTCTATGAACCCTAATTGGCTTGGCCGTCCTTTTTATGAGTGAACAGACTCTAGATATCCAAAACAAACCTTTCCCAAGCAAGAAAGGGGAAAATATCACTTTTGAAATAGCAATTGAAAATGTTTTTGGTTTTCTTAATGACAAAAGGGATTTTAAGAAGAGATGTGTCAAGGTGAGGCCATCAAACTTTGCGTTTATGACAATTCTTATGAATCTTAAAAATTAAAGTCTTATTTCTTATGGAGTGATTATTCGAGTATTGCATATAGAACCTACCCAAATTTCAAAGATTTGGATTTTATTTTCATAATTAAAGGACATTCCGAAAGTGTGAATTCGTTGTTTGCAAGCTTAACTGCTGTAGGTGTAGTAGAGAAGGATATGTCAATTTCAAGAGTATTAAAGTGAATTATAAAGTCACATTTCACGAACACGGCCTAGAAGAGTTAACCTAGATTTTTGCACAAAGAATTTGGAGTTTGAATATTATTTCATCATTTTAATGTCCTAAAGGAGATGACCATAAACATTTCCAAGCTTGATCATGAATTCTTCAACCTTTGTAAAAAATTGGCCATAGAATTAATTCTAAGGATGTCCAAATGAAGTAAATTTTTGTGCCTAATCAAATCAAAGCTAATTGATGTTTTCATCTAGTCACAAAGCTTGAGTTTCATAACGAATACAAGATAGTTCAATTAAACCCTTTGAGAGTTTCATAACGAATACAAGATAGTTCAATTAAACCCTTTAATCTACTCATGTTTGAGTTTTTTCTTGAAGGGAATATTCTTCAAAGAAGAGGATTTTCCATAGCATGTTTTTATGGTTTCTCTTTTTATATGGTTTGATGGGCTAGCTAAGCCTTACATATATTCATATTGATGATTTGGTTTATGGTGGCTATTTTCAGTCAGCTAAGAGATACTCTACCCAAATTTTAGTAGGTTTATGCAACTCCATGTGAGAACGGAACAAAGAGAACTTGACTTTTTGTTCTCAATACATATGGTATGGATTGGTATAAGTTGTATCAATGCCCATTCTATATGATTTCACATTTGGTGCACGTCACATCCCTTAAAGCTAAAAGTTGATTTATCACACCATTCTTAGTTAACCATCATGATGCAGCAGATAGTTTAAGATTCATAGGAATGACTAAGGAATCATACATTTGATGCAAGTCATACCCTTTAAAGCTCAAGTTCAGTTGATTTATCACACCATTCTTAGTTAACCATCATGATGCAGCAGATAATTTAGAGTCATAGGAATGACTAAGGTGTCAAAAGCCAGAGCCAAGTTCAACCCTAAATTCCATGTCCTTCTCAGACAAACAACAATAGAGCCCAACACCAAAGGTGATGGCGAAGCATAACACTATCCATTGTGATCGAGGCTGAGGAGTTGATGATGAAGGAGCAAACACCTTCAACATCGACACAAAAGTGACGTCAAACTCTTCCAACAATGATCACCTCACTCCTATGAGACCCAAGATTTATAGAACATTAGTCCATTTAATTTTTTATCCATTCTCCTTCATAAAACTTCTACCTTGCTGTGCTCCAAATTGATCAATTATGAGAGTTCATTCCCTTTTTAATCCTTTTGATTCCATCACTATTCTCCTAATAGAGTAGCTTTTACCTTAAATTCTGGAGGCTAAGACAACTATATACACTCCTAGTAACTAAATCTCAAAGAGCACCTTCCCCTCCCAGGATAAATCTTTTATCCTTAAAATCCTCACCTCATTCTCAAATTAATGACATAAAACAGCATAACATGGTATTAAAACACGAATTTCATTTCATTGGAAATAATATGGACAATGTTAACCGATTATCCCTTGGAGAAGTTCAAAGAGATCATAGGTGAAAGATTATCTCTCAGACTTCTATTTGTGTAGAAGCTGAAAGTTGCATGCCCTCAAAGATTATAGATCGAAGTGGTTTGGATCCCTCAACCTAGGGATGAGGAGATCATCCAAATGACTATGTAACCAACCCATTTAGATAGTCTTGATTCTCAGACAGCTAATTCCTTCATATGACTTCAGTCTCTGCACAAGAGAAGAGACAATATCTCACATCTGAAAACCAATGCAAGATCCAAAAAATTAAGGATCAATAACATGCAAGATCTTCTTTCAAAAGGAAATGCCTCCTCAGTGGCATATCAAATGGATCCAAAAACAAATTACTGTACTATATAAATGGCATTACTAGTTATCAAAAAAAAATGTGAAAGCAGGTTTCTTCCATCAGATATTTTAAGGTATTTGCACTATCAGAAACTCTAAATGTAGTATTAAATTTGTCTTAACAGGCATTCAGCCCCAGCCCTTGATCATGCTTGAAAATCGTTTGGGCTTTGCGCCTCTGAAAGATGCTAATACTACACTGTATCCTTATGCGAATCGATGAGCGAAAGGAATTCTTCACTACCCTCCTCCCTGACTTCATTTGCAATCTGTGTAAGTACTGCAAGTTCTCCACCATACAAGAAGTTAGCAGATCGATCATGTTCTGCACGGTAAATCTGGTGCCTCCCTACAGAAGGATGGTGTCTGACGGCATATCGATCTGATACCACAGCGCGTATTGATCGAGAAAATTCGGTTTTAAACGAGATGTGAATATTCTGTAACAACAATACTTATGTCTCACGAAGAAAATGGCTTCCTCCCCCATGCGCTCTCCTTGCTAAATGCTTCGAATCAGCGAAAAGCTTAAGAACTCCGTTTGGATGCTTCAGAAAAGAAATTCCTAGATTTGGGCGGAAGTCATAAGCTTTGATGCAGAAGCCAAAGTTGTAATTATCTTCAAGATCGGGTTAGGGAATATGATAATCAGAAATGAAGTCTGAGGAACCTGTAGGGGCAGTGATTGCTCTAGCCCATGGAACATGGAGGAGGTGACAAGGACTCAGAAGCATCGTCTTTAGTCAGTAAGGGTAGTAGAATTACATCCATGTACATGATCGACCACAATCAGGTATGATGTTTGAACAGTTGCCTTTTGGTGGTGCAAAGGGGAACATGCAGAAGAAAGCCAAAGTCTCTGATGGTGTCATCAATGAGATCTTTGAATATCAAGCGCTCGAGATCGAGCCCGAGTTCTCCCTTCTCCATAAGCAGAGTTTTCCATGTATCCAGACCGCTCGTCTGTTGTGGCCTACCGAGTATGTCTTCCTCCAACAAGCGGTTAACATCGTCGCATGCACTTCTATCTTCATCATCATCGATGCCGCCGATGAATCCTTGTTGAGCATAGGACTTGTTGCTGCTCATTCCGTGCTGCTCTGAACCGTTCTGCTCTAATTCGCACCACACTTCCTCAAGTAAGACCTTCACTCCCTCATCGCTCAGACACATATGGTACTGCTCATCCAATCCAACAATGCCCTGCCGCAAGGACCAAGAACATCCAGCAGCAATAGTATCAATCAGGGTCGAGTCGCAAGCAAGGATCCATGGCTGGTACTGGCAAAGGCGCCATGCTTGCAGCCTTCTCTCCAGGCACATGTTTACACCATCAAGAAGCATCTTTCTCCTCCATATGATGTTCCCAAGCCTGCTCTTAGAATCTGCCTCATCCATAGGATTGCTCGCAATTGACTTCTCCGGCTGTATAAGATAGCTGGAGTCCAGCGGCCTCAATTTCCATGCGCCTACAGAACCTGTTTGGCACTTCACTAAGCATGAATGCTCCAGTAGATGCTTGACATATTCATAATCTGTGAGCGAGGAATCTTGCCGACCCACAATTGAATTCAGCAAAGATTGCTCTTCTTGCAACGAGCTTCTGCCGTCTGCTTGGTCCATCTCTTCACGTAGCTCTGCAAAATTACCGCACAGGATGTTCTTAAATTGATTGCATTGAAAGCTTGAACGAGCATAGTTATGAAATCAGCGAGAATCATCGCACGAAGGTCTGAGAGAAGCATTTCGATGGCATCAATCTTTTTCGTCATAAGATTGAGCCCTTCACCATTGTTATTTCTTATGCCAGCAGTGGAGAAGAACCCTTCACCATTGTTATTTCTAATATAAGTTTGCATTTGCAGAAAGATGAATATGGCACGAGGTAGAGAAATTCAGAGATGATTATGACCTTACATCTGAATCTGATAGAAAATGTTACTTGGGCAGGATACGCCATACAAGTCTTTACTACAGAAAGATAGAGCTTTAATGGTGATTTTACCTTTCAGCTTGAGAACGAATTTAGAGGTGGAAATCGGTGGTGAAGGTCCATCGTCTTCATAGAAGGGACCTTCCAGCACAGAGATCGGACTCGGCTGCTCAAAACTTTCTATAGATTTACCGCCTTGAGACTCTGTGTCCTCAACCTATATACACACAATTCAATAATTACAGCTTCATTCAGGCCCGCATGTACATAACAAAATGACTCACATTCACATCAGCATTCATCTCACAAACACAGCTTATGGGATATCATGAGTAGGCTCACTCATAGTTCGGAATTCCTGCAGCCAAATACATACATTTAAATAAAAATTACCCTACTCCTCATGCAATAGTACATCTGCAGAGATATGAAAACAAAGGGCTCCCACAAAAATCACCAATCAAGCGCATGCATGAGAAGTTAAGGTTTTATCAGTCAAGAAATTTGCACACAAATAAGGTGAACGAGCACCAATCTCTACCTCCTGAATGGCCTGCGGTAGCCTTAAGCTTCCTGTTTGAGTGCCAATGAAGCTGCTTGAATCACCAGCATTCATGTCGAATATGGATGACTCTATGTCATGACGATCCGGGAGGTTGACTCCTGCATCAGGTTGAAGACCGGTAGGTTTCAATGGATTTTGCCGCATCTGATCACCTACTTCCTCACCAAGATTGCAGATTACCCCACTGCCATCACGCTTTCTCTCAACGCTGCTCACAACGGCTTTATCAACGAAGTGAACATTATGGTCGTCATCACAAGTCTCTGATGGTGAGGCCCCATCTTGTACTCGACTGGAGAAGCTGAGCCTTCTCTTAACTTCCATTGTCTTCTTTGTGGACGGGCTTACATGGCTTCTCGAGCTAGCTTTCTCGTCCTCCAGTTTGCCCACCTGCAAAGGCCTCTGCAAGCTGCATGAGTTAGACCTGGATGCCGCAGGAACCCTTCCCGATTTTCTCTTCCTTTCTGTAGCTTTGGGCAAGTTAGGGCTTTGTGAAATATGGCTTGTTTTGCTTTCCTCCTTATTCTTTAGGAAGCTAATCTTCTTTGATCCATCGACTCTTTCAACATTTTGCCCCCTCTGCCTGTTCATCGGCCGATAACCTACATTTCCAGTGGTATATTGGTCTTTTGTGTTGCTTGAAGCGGATGAAGACACAGAGGAGGCCTCCCAGCTACAGCTACCGTTACTGCTCGATCGCATGTGCTGGATGGCAGGAGTACGGGGAGATGTCAAAAACCTGGCCGAAGCGCCATTGGGTGGAGTATGTGCTTCTGCCATTCTTCTCCCTCCTGGCAATTGAGCAGGCTGCACGTTGTTGCCTCCGCTTGGAATGTAGCCATTTCCTGGAGTTCTTCTAGGCGTACTGCACATAGACGAACCAGCTGAACGCGGTGAGACATGTGCATCTGTTCGAATGCGGGAAACTTGATGGCAACTATCTGGAGTCGAATAGTGCCTGGTATTAGATTGATGTGGTGCTTCTTCATACCCGCTACTTCGTGTACTTCTGCCACGGTAATCTGAGGAGCTCCTTATATTTTGGCCATGTTGAGCTTGAATCCGGGCATTAGACTCATCACTTATCATCCTTCTTGCTTTCGAAGTTATTGACCATGAATGCTGCTCAGACGGTTGTGCCTGCCGAAATGCTACACGTCCACCTTCATGTTGAGGTACATTCTGTGTTTCTCGCACAGAGAACTTTTCCAGGTATGAAGCGCCATGACACAGATTCGCAGTCCCGAAGAATGCACTCAGGGCATCTACGTCGAGCTTCATACTCTGATGTAGCCCCATACCTCTAGAACCTTTATCAACATCTCGGTTAAAACCATCTGCTCGTTGCATTTCTTCGATTTGCGCACATATTCGAGCAGCAGGAGACAGCACATGAGGAGGACGATCTTCCAAAAGATGATGGTTTCTAGGCTGATAACAAGGAGATCCCAAATGACTGGGATTATCCTTCGCCACCATCTGGCCCCTGAAACCACCTACATTTACGTTCAATGCACTCGCCTCTCGTTGTCTCTGAGGTTCAAACTGTAAGTAGCCATCATCCTCAAAATCTTCGTACTCCAATTCTATGGGAAGCTTAACATCGTCTCTACGCTTAGAGGGGAAGAACGAAGCAGATACAAATTTTCCACACTGGCTAAAAGTTGGATTGTTGTCATTTAGCGTCGTCTTCTGATCAGAACAGCCAGAAAGTGCAGCTCTCGAACGCAGCTGCACATGATCGTCTCCAGGTATTTCATCCAGCCCCATCAACTTGGCCACCACATTTGAGCTGAAGGATGATCTTTTCTCATGAATGGATTCTGCATCACAATCACTATTACTACAAGAAACACTCCTTGAATTCACGAGTGCCCTAGAGACTAGTTTGCTTTGAGAGTCTGGTTTGACTCTGCCGGCAGATCCTCTTCCATCCAGAGACAATCTGGGAATGTCCCTTGCCTTCGGGGTACCTTGAAGAATGGAATCCATGAAAGACTGTCGCGGTGGCTCATAAGAGCTTGTTCTACCAGGAATACGGTCCAAGGGCACTCTTGGCAAAGAGCTTCTAGAGCCATAGAATCCTGGGCCTTCCCTGAGGGCGTCGACTGAAGGCTTTACAGGAGGCTGAGGACCACTAGATGCAACTACTGGATTGTTGTTTTCATACATGTATTCTGCACCTTCGCTTCGAATAAGAGTGTTGTACGACGAAGCAGACTCCCTCAATTTAGCTAATAGTCTCAGAGATTCACTAATCTCTGAGCAAGTCTTGGACGGTGTCTCCGGTGATGGTTTGATATCAGAATGCTTTGAATGCCTGAATGCGTCGAAGGGCTCATCAGTTTGAGGAGCAGTCCTCGACTCCATATTTTGGGTTTTAGGCTTGTCTCTCGAAAATGCGACTGTTCGAGTAGAGTTTTGAGCTTCAATGGAGGGCCTCGGTGGACGCGGAGAAGGATGAAGTAGGCTTGCTGCGGACTTGGAAACATGCTGTTCCTGGTTAAGCGAGCAGCGCACTATGTCGCGAATGCTTATTTGATCATCATCGTCAACTATCCCAACGAAGTCTCTAGAGATCCTAGACAGTTCTCTGAGAGCACCCCTCGCTGCTGCAGCCGCACGCTCAGCTGTGTCTACCGATCTCCTTGCAAAGACCTTGGTGTCAGGTGTAGCATTAATTCGTACTTCATGTAGCGAGCGCGAGGAGTCGAGCCTGCGGGGGGTCAACAAGGAGCTCCTCGCGACGTCAAAGGACACTTTCGAAAACTGATCAGCAGAGTTGTTTGCCTCCAAAAGAGTTTCATTTGCCGAGGGAGATGGCGTTCTCTGGAAAGACATGTTACTTCTGACATCCATCAGAGGGGTGGCGGACTGGGTTCTCTGTTGTTGATCTGATGTACCCAGCCCTGAGGTCGGGCTATGCTTCTGTCTTTGTTCATCGACGTGATTGTAAACCTGAGCGCACACGACTGTGAATCAGAGGCTATGGAGATGGAAGAAATGCAATTCTGTGAACAGGAAACTACGCTTAAGCAGCATGAAAAGTGATGCCTTACCGGCGCATCATTCGGTATTCCGTTTACATCGCTTATGGGGCTTTCGCAAGTGCTGCTTGAAGAAGACGGCTGTCGGGATTTGGATGCTGTCAGAATGCAAAGGCGATAATGAATCAAAATTTAACAGAAGCGTGAGCAGAGGACGATGAAGAATAGAAAAGGACGTGGAGAAGCTCTCGCAACAGTCGTGCTTACCAGCAGCGGCAATGCGCTTGTGGCCGTAAAGACGCCTGCCTGTGAGCACCTGATGGCGGTCGAAAAGCTGGAGAATGCCAGCCATGCATCCGATCTGTTTCTCCAGCTGAGGATCCTCAGAAAGAGACTGAAGGATCTTGTTGGTGGACATGGCGTTGAGCGGCTTTCTCGATCTTGATACAGAACGCGGTTAACGGAGAAGCTCACTTGCGCAACTTAGTTCCAGCTGAAACTGCAACATAGGTAAGTCGTAGCTGCGCAGATTACCCGCGAGCCGTTGCTGCTCAGATTACTCACGAGTCCCCCTTACTGATATAATTCGTCACTAATCAGAAACTCATATTACTCGTAGCTACTACAGGTGAAGCAGCATTCCACGAAGCATGGATAGATGAACAAATCAAAGGCCTACTGCTGGAAAAGGCGGGCGGCATTGGCGGTGCTCAGATATGGATCATGCCAAGACAAGGGATGGAGGAGAATTTCGTGAAGCATGGACAGAGAGATCAAAGGATTTCTGATACAGAAGGCAGGCGATGGTCGCGTTACTCAGACGTGGATCGTAGCCAGCAGAGAGAAGCAGACGCCGTGAAGGAGCATTTCAGGCTCGATACAGAAGGAGGCGACATTCGAATTGCGCCCGATGGTTTCAACAACCAGAAGGGCTTCAGCTCATTCGATCTCCGCTTGCAGAATGGAGAAAAAGGGAAGGGCACGGGACAGCTCAACCGAAACACGCCCACCTCTCCATGCGAACAGCTAAGTCCTTTGCAGAAGCTCGAAGTGCTCTAACTCCCTCCTCAGTCTGATGACTACCTTTTGTTAAGGAGAATGAAGATCGAGGGTCTGTATGTGACAGTATGTCTGTAGATGTGGATATGGCGGGTCCCGCGCAGTTGCAGACTCCCTTCCTCGACGGAAGAGACCATCATGCCCAAACCTTCTTCGTGATCTCCATCACTAATGAACAGTAATTAATTGTCTATCGGGCAGGGCGGATGCACATGCTAATCATTACAGACACGAGCGACAGGCGTGTGGAGTCGTGGACAGCTAGCCTCCCCGAGGCATCACCCTGCAGGACCGCCGTGTCTAGCCTCTAGGGGGAAGTAGGTGTGGCCATGTACAGAAGAGCAGAGAACGCTAGCGATGGAGAAATTGGCAGCGTGCAGGCATGATGGCATAGAGGTGACAAGTTACAACTTACAAGGATCGTCTAGCTCCCCCCAACATGTCTGCCGGCCCGCCACATGGGTGGTGTGGATATGGTGGGTCTAGGGTCTTGCTGTTGCTTCAGAGCTCTGTAGGACGGTCCGCTCCGACTCTCAAGCCCTCCACCGGTTCACTCATCTATCGAGCTTCGACTTGTCGACTCAGTTTACAGATCATTGCAATTGGCAAGCATCCATTGCTCCTGTTAAAGGAAAAATCTCGTCTCTTTCGCAGATAGTAGGGCCGCTCGAGCTGACAGAAGAGTAACTTGGAGCTTGGAACTTGGAAGTTGGAACTTTTTTTTTTTTAAATGGAAGTTGGAACTTACAAATTTGCAATCCGGTCTATATTATCTCTCTAGAGTCTATTTAAGGTTGTACTTGGTAAACCTAGGCTTGCGTAATCATTTATTTTTTATTTTTTATTATTTTTTATTCATTCTTGAACAGAGACAGGCTCTTTTCCTTTTTTTTATGAGAGAACAAAGAAGGAAATAATATTACTACAAGAATGTTACAATGAGTTCAGGGGCAGGATTCCACAACAAAATTACAAAGAGTCCGTTCTCATGTGGTAGATCTTGCATAAAGGTATCTCGACCAATGCAAGGGCTAACAAAATCTGTGGTGTGCCGCCATGGTGCAAGCGTTGCCATCGGTGCATCGAAGATTTAGCTCACCTATTCTTCGACTGCCCCAAGTCCCGTGTTATCTGGCATCACGTGACCCGACTATTGAGATTCACGAGTCAAATCAATTGGCAACAAGTGATGTTGGGTGAGGCGATCGGCTGCTCATCGAGGCTGTGGAATGCCATCAGAGGTGAGGCTCTCTGGAAGATTTGGAGGGAGCGTTGTGCTGTCAATTTTGGCCAAACTCCTAAGGAATGGTCGATCGAGAAATCCTTGTTTCTCCTAGGTAAAAGAATCTCCCGAGTCAAGAGATTGCCACCGTTTAGACATCACTGTATTTATCTCCTCGAAAACAACAAGTTGAAACCCAAATGGGTCCCACATGAGGGTGATGATAATTTTATCCGCCTCATTTGTAATGCCCTGTAGCTTGCCATACTCCTCCCCTGCATTGTGGGATTTGGGGGGTCCCATGGGCACTAGTCCCATTCACTTGTAACTTTTTCTCTTTATTATAATTAAAGTCCGGGAGATTAGGCTAAGGCCGAACTTCCTTTATTTTTAAAAAAAATTACAAAGACATTTCCTCGCATCATAGGGCTCATAGGCTAAACCTCTACTTGAGGTGTAGAACCATACAAAATCTCTTCAAAGAGTCCAATTACAAGAGGATATTTCTGTATTTGCTAGGCTTAGTACTACTAAGATATCATAAACTTTCATATCTTCTAGAGCAACATCTTTAATATTACATAGGCTTTTCATCTTCAAGCTTTTTGAGATCAGATTTGCAAGACTACCAGAAAATCTTTGTGACCATTGAGGAAGAACTTTTGATTTCTGTTGAGCCAAATGTACCATATAATATGAGCCCCTCAGAATTGACAAAGAACAACATCCATTCTCTTGCCAAGACAAAGAAGGATCTCCATGTATCCTAGAGAAGGAAGCCTACAGCTTTGACAAAAGTTATCCACTACCTCGAGAATCTTTGAGCATTGACACAATTTATAAAAAATGTGGGCTAAATCATTCTCCTTGCCACAGAAAGAATATCTTCCTATATTAATATTAAATTTCCTAGTTTTGGTCCTAGTCCAAAGTCTTGATATATTTCGGTAGTGATGTGTGAGAACACACTAGGACCACTAAGGCACTTTTTTGCTCTTTTTAGGAGTTTTCCTCCGGCTTGTATATATTCCTATAACCCTAATGGGTCACTAATCTTTGTACATTCTCTTGGTAATACATTCAGTATTGTATGTTGTGCTCCAAGCTTCTTCTTCTTCTTCTTCTTCTTCTTCCTTGTGTTGTTTGTGTGATTCCGCAGACCTCAAACTCCAACAATTGGTATCAGAGCAGGTCGCGGCTTCATCTAGGGTGTCATCGACACTCCTTGGATCACAGTCTCAAAATCACACAAAAAGTGGTGAGCATGCTCAAGGGGATTAGGAGTTCAAAACATTTTCACTCTATCGTGTGGAAATCGCGATTTGAGCTCGTTTTGGCCTCCAAATGCACTATCGCAGCTCTTGTGTAGGCAATTTCATCTTCTTATGCCAAACATATACGCAAGTCTCGGTTTGCCTATATAAGTGCCTTGAAGTTTCCTACATGTTCAGCAAAACTGAACAGGGTAGTTCTTTTCAACTTTTTGAGATACAATCATTTTTTTGCATCAAGGTGTTTTAGTGAGTGGCCATAGCTGAAAGCAATGATGTATTCGGTATGTTGGCTATTGAGGATAAGTTGGATGGTACCAATTACCCATTATGGGCATATATGATGCATCATGTATTGATCACAAGAGGACTATGGAATATTGTGAAGGGTGTTGAAAAATATCGTACTACATCTACAAATACAGTTATTGAAGGTGTTGCGGATGGCATTGAAGATGATGATGTTCTTTAGGTTCCTATTCGTGTTATGATTCTTGCTACACCTACTATAGAGCAACTTCATTGGGATGGAAGAGATGCTCGGGTACATGCATTGATAACCGTGTCTATCAAACGTGCCATTATTCCTCACATTCACTCCTACAAAATAGTAAATGTTTGGGATACACTTACCACTTTATATGAAGCAAGGAATGAGGCTCGTGTTGCTTACCTCCAAAATTAGTTGGAGAGTGAGCAAATGAATGAAAGAGATTCCATGGATAGTTTTTTGACAAAGATCAAATATTTGAGGGAGCAGTTGATTTCTACTAATCAAGTCTTGCTAGAGTTCACTTGTGTAAACTATTCTAAATAGTCTTCCAGATTCATATGAGAGTTTTGCTTTTTCTACTCTTTGATTGATGATTAAAGGCAATCCAAATTCCTTAACATTTGAGGAGTTAGTCTTTGTTCTATTGCATGAAGGTCAGTCTAGGCAGAATAGGTCTATTGTGCATGTTGCAGATCAAGCTTTCTTGGCTAGTCAGAAGGGCAAAGGTAAATGGAGCTCATCTAGTACTAAGCATAAATCTGCTAATTTTGCACAATCAAAGAAGGATGAAAAAGATGAGAAGAAAACAAAAAAGCGAAAATTGTTTTGCAAATAGTGTAAAGGAAATGATCATGTCATAAAGATTTGTCCAAAACTAGATACAAAAGAGGCAAAGAAAAAAGAGGTTGGAATGGTTGTTGCAATGGCCTCTACACCCAAATCAAATTCTACAAATCTTGTGCAGAATGAAGAATGGGCATTCACTACTATTTGCAGTTCTGACCCATCTTCTCATGAACAGTGTATGTATGCAGTAGACTCAAATGTTTGGTACTTCGATAGTGGGGCAACCAAACATATTACCTCACATTGTAATTTCTTCACTTCACTTGAGCCTATCCCTATAGGGAATATCATGACATGTGCCAACAACTCCTCTTATGATGTGCTGGCCATATAAGCAAGAGTTGTCTAAGATATGAAATCTAAAAACTTCTCCTTTGTCATGGAATGCGGAGTGAACAATGGATTGTCCCCCATCCTGCTTTGCAACAGAAAACTAAAATAAATTAACATACGATAATAATGGTAATATAGAAAAATAGTAGTCTATAAAAAAAGCATAGCAAATAAGTAAACACAAATAGGTACGTACAAGTGCTTGCTTCATAAGTCCTCTATTATAGCATCCTCTTGAAGATCTGATAAGTAGAGGATATCTATCTCTACATTAGCGACTTCTAGATCGCTTGGTATGGTCGCCCCTTCTGGATCATCATCCTCGTATAGCATATCATGTGTTACCTCCTCATGTACCTCACCTTCTTCAAAGACATATTCTTTTGGGAAAATGATGTCTTCCTCCCCAACTATCACATGCATCTCAGAGTTCACTGCAGATGGAATTTCTTCTACATCTACATCCTCACACATTTATCTTCTATGTGGAGAGACTTGTAAAATAAGTAGCCACTACGGTTCTTTTGAATTTGGCATTAAGATAACCTGCTCACAGTATTTGGGAAGTACAAATGTGTCTCTCTTATCTATCCAAAGCTTCATGGAGTCTACTTGAAGTAAACCACTCTTACCCTACCTTGTTTTTGTGTTTCTTCTAGTGGTGACTACTTTGAACCATTTCACATCAAATAGAAAGTAGTCAAACCTCATGAACGATATCTTCAAGATATATTGGATCACTCCACAGTATTTGAGCTGGCCTTCTTGCACTAGCTCTACTTTTTTGGAGAAATTTTATCATCATCCCACTATCAAAAGTAGACCTATTTTCATCGATGCATGCAATCTAAAAGTGTCATCCATGAGACCATAGTGCGTTATATTTTTAATACTCCTAATCACATCCCTTTGTGAGTTCCTTCTCTTCTTGAGAGATATCCCCACTCATTGCCGTTGCTTGTGAGATGGTTGTATCTAGCCATCTACTCATTGGAAAGGGTGGAAGAGGTCAAAGACTTTCTAGAAGAGGCAAAGAGCAAGTGGAACAATTCTTTCAAAATTGGGCTCTTTTCTTTGTGTTTGCCTCCTTAGCAAGCTCATACCTGTCCAACCACTTATGTATGGGCTTTGAGTTAATGATGCAAAACTTCAATACCTTCTCTCTGAAAACTGCATGCATTTTTCTTTGGATCCCTTTACCTTGGGGCTCATCGTCTATGAGACCAACATCTTCATCGGTGCTCCATAACCGAGGCATTTCTGGGTTTGATATGCATAGAAACTCTGTAATGAATACGAGAGACTCTTATATGAGCCACCCCTCTACCATGCTGCCCTTTGGATATGCTCTCTAATGAACAAACCCTTTTAGTGTTTTCATGAACCTCTCTGAGAAGAACATGAATTGATTGTGGATAGTTCCTACTATTACAACTTCATCAACCACATGAACCAGTAAATGAAGTTGAATTGCGAGAATACTTGTGGGAAAGTACTTCTCAACAATACATATAGCCTCTATACATTGATTTTGGCACTCTCTATGCTATTTGTCCGTAGCTTTTAGAAGAGATCCATCGTACAAATTAGGAATTGATTTTATAAATGGTTGTTCGTACATCCTCTGAAAGACAATCTTTCACAGCTACAAGGAGCACAAAATGTAAAAACGTGTGCCAATCATGAGACTTGAGCCCTTCGAGATCATCATTTTATGTGAAGGCAATCTTTAGACACCTCATGCACCCAATAGTTGTCCGAAACTCTAAAATTATCTTCTTCACTTGTTGCTCTTCCATCTTGTAGAGCATCCAAGGAGCTCTTGGTAGTGACATTGTTCCATTTGGCTTGGTAATTTTCCATAATTCTTGCATATGACCTCACTCTACCAAGTCCTCTTTGTGCTTTGCTTTCCTTCTTTCTAATCAATGTCTTCCATAGCATCTCTCCCACATTCTCAAAAATATGCATTGGATCCATCAAATGATTGATCAATAACTCACTTCAATAAGGGAGATCATGAAAGATTGACAGCCATTTCATGCCAGCGAGTGATGTTCTTGCATCCCATAGTTGCTTCCAATCGCTTGCTTTCATTTGTCATTATGCTTGTTGGCCAATTGGCTTTCACGTAAGACATGTCCATCAAGCCAATATCTATGATGTCCCTCGTAGACAATTTTTTGAAGTGCTTTGGAGTAGCATGCTTCGAGTCATGGTCTGCATAGGGGACAAACATTGTAACTCAAAATTGATAAACCTAAACATTCACCATAATCGGGCGAGTCATGCATCATCCACATAAGTATGCCTTGCACTTGCATGTCTCGTCTTGTTAAAGGTTGAGACATGTCGCACACAGTAATCCCATCCCATAAAGTGCATAGCTCTTCCACAAAGTGGTGCAAGGTATACATCCATGTTTTTGACCTTATACTTACCTGGCACAATGAGAGCTAATAATAAATGGCCCTTTTTTTGTGGCAAACCATGGTGGGATGTTATAGTTGCCCAAACATACATGCCATGTGCTCCATGAGGAGCTACATAATACAAATTGATTTACGCCATCCATAGCTAGGCCTAGATGTATATTATAAGCCTCTCTAGTAAACTTTCAACTCTTACTATCTATGTGTTTCCAAGCATCAGAATCAGCAGGCACTCGCATTACAACATCTCTAGATATGGTCTTTACATGCCTTGACATTAGTTGAGCTATGGATTTGCATCTAAACATGCTCTTAATTCTTTGGATGATAGGAAAGTGGCGAAGAACCTTTGCAAGGATTGCTTTGCCCACAAGGTCTTGTCTAAACCTTTTCACTCCACACTTTGGATATATGTGGAGGTGCTCATACTTGTTCTGAAAGAGAACGCAATTATTCAGATAAGCATGAATCTTGGTGTCATCCATACCCACGAACTATAAAAGCTTCTTTGTGTCTCCATGTGTTGGAGGCATGTCATTGCCATCTGGCAAAAGCTGATTTTTCAAAAGCCTACAAGGGATAAGTAATTACAATGATATTACTACATAAACTTATTTTGATGCAGTAACGAAAGTTTATTTCAAATCCACATTACCTGAACAATTTAGAGACACTACTATCTGACCATCCATAAATAGTTTGAAGATTGAGCATTGAGAGTGATGCACTTAGTATAGATATCTTTGTTGCCGTGTAGAGTGGTAAACAAGTTAGTCTTCGCATGTTTTGATGTTCATTTGTCGGGTTTTGATCATGGAAATTATATCATGTCCATGGAACCCATGATGTCATCTCCATTATCGTTATCTAAATCCATGTCATAAAACACCTCGAGTATTTATTCCATGTGTTCATTCGGTGCAATGCTTTCAGTACCTTGTCCTTGTACCTCCCATTTTGTTCTCTTTTGCCCACGAGAGGTAGAAGATGCGATGTCATGTGGGTCAACCTACTAACCAGCAGAACCATGCGAATGGTAACATAGGGCTTTTAGTCCATTTGCATCAACAAATTTATATTCTTGAACATGTGTAGTACAAATCCGACGTTTACAAAAAAACGATCCTTGCACTGAGTGCAAGGACATGCCATTCTATCCTTCGGATCCAAAGATGCCATCAGATAGAACATTGGGATGTTAGGATATCTAATATGTGATACATTTAATTATATATACTAACTTTAATCCTAAAACCCTAATTCTTTTATTTGATTACAAATACTAATTTCCTTCCGAAAATACCAATTTATCATAGAACCCTAGTTCTTTATATATCTAAATATATATACCAATTTTAATCTTTAAACCCTAATTGCTTATATATTTAATTATACATAGTACATTTTATTATGTATACTAATTTGTTTTCTAATTTTTATATATATTTGATTATATATATTAATGTTAAACCTAAAATCCTATTTTTTATATATTTCATTATATATATTTATTTAATTCAAAATCCCTAGCTCTTTTTATATTTAATTATGTATACTAATATTTATAATAGAATTCTAGTTCTTTATATATCTACTAATTTTAATCTTAAAACCCTAATTTCTTAAAAATTTAATTATAAATAGTACATTTGATTATATATATTAATTTTTTTTTACACACACGCACACACACACACACACACACACACACATATATATATATATATATATATATATATATATATATATATATATATATATATATATATATATATATATATATATATATATATATATATATATATATATATATATAGATATTAAAACTAAAATACCTTTTTTATATATTTACTTATATATTTATTTTCATTCAAAAACCCTAATTTCTTATATAATTAATTACATATAGTACATTTGATTATATATTCTAAATTTTTTTCCTAATTTTTATATATATTTGATTTTATATATTGATATTAAATCTAAAATCCCTTTTTATATATTTAAAAATATATATATATATATATATATATATATATATATATATATTTATATATATATATCAAAAATCCTAATTTCTTATATATTTAATTACACATAGTATAATTTGATTACATATTCTATTTTTTTCCTTATATATATATATATATATATATATATATATATATATATATATATATATATATGATTATATACATTAATATTAAACCTAAAACCCTCTTTTTTATATATTTAATTATATATATTTATTTTAATTCAAAAACCATAATTTTCTTATATATTTAATTATGTATAGTAATATTTATCATAGAACCCTAGTTCTTTACATATCTAGTTATTTATACTAATTTTAATCTTAAAACCCTAATTTCATATATATTTAATTATAAATAGCACATTTGATTATGTATGCACGTGTGTATAAATATGTGTGAGTGTATATGTTTATATGTGACATGTGTGTATGTGTATGTGTATTTGTGTATGCATGTGTGTGTGTGCATGTGTATGTGTATGTGTATGTGTATGTGTGACATGTATGTGTATATGCATGTGTATGTTGTTGGAGTTAGATGTCTGCGGAAGCACGTGAACAACACAAGGAAGAAGAAGAAGCTTGGAGCACAACACACAATACTGAATGTATTACTAGAGAATTTACAAAGATAAGTAGCCCATTAGGGCAATAGGCGTATATATAAGTCGGGGTAAAAAAACTTCCTAAAGAGGGAACAAAGTGCCCCGACGGTCATCACTACCTAAATATATCAACAAATCCCCCCTAGGAGTGATGCGGTGAACAAGGAGTTGGCACTCATGTATAAGGAAGTGCCAAGCTATGTGGAAATCACTCCACAAAAGGAAGTAAGCCCAAAGCTTTGCGGAAAACTTCAAACTTCTCCCTAGGCAGAGCCTTCGTGAAAAGGTCTGCAATGTTCTCCTGCGTGGGCACATATGCCAAGCTGATCTCCCCAGTAGAGAACCTCTCCCTGACATAGTGATACACCTCAATGTGCTTAGTGCGAGCATGGAACACAGGGTTCCTCACAACTACCAATGTGCTCTGACTGCCAGTGAAGATGGTGGTGGCAGAAGTCTGACCAACACCCAAATTAGCCATAAGGCGTCTGAGCCACACACACTCAACAGCCGCTATGAAAGCTTCCCTATACTCAGCCTCACAACTGGAAGTGGCCACGGTAGGCTACTTCTTGCTCAACCAAGATATACATGAGCTACCAAGCATGAAGCAAAAGCCACTAGTGGACACACGAGTGTCATAACAACCAGCCCAATCAGAGTTAGAAAAAGCATGCAAATCTGGCGGTAGTGATCCCCCCTTGGGATAAAACAACCCAAGTAGCCGAGTACCACTCAAGTAGCGAAAGATGTGCTTAACCGCCTGCCAATGCTTCACTCCTGGGCAATGCATAAACCTGCTCATCTGTGAGACAGCAAACTAAATATCTGGCCGAGTAATGCATAAGTAAATCAAGCATCCAACAACTTGCTGATAGAGAACAGCATTAAATGCATCTCCAGCATCATGAAGACTCAATCGTAAACCTGTTTCCATAGGAGTGGCAATAGGCTTACAGTCTTCAAGGCCAAAACGTTGCAATAATGTGTCAATGTATTTTGTTCAACACAAAGCCATCCACCATCAACTTGCATAAACTGAATGCCCAAATAGTGATCCAAATGCCCCAAATCAGACATCTCAAATGAGGCATGCAAATCAGCCTTAAAATCAGCAATATGCTTCTCAATAGGACCAGTGAGCAGCATGTCGTCAACATAGACAACAATGATCAGAAGCACATCATTAGCACACTTAACATATAAGGTGCTTTCAGCTGGACTGTTCTCAAAACCATGTGCAATCAAATAGGCATGTATCTTCTCATACCAAGCACGTGGTGCTTGCTTTAAACCATATAATGCCTTCTTTAACCTGCACACCTGGTTTTCATGCCCTTTTTGCACAAAGCCACGGGACTGAAAACATACACTTCTTCATGCAAGTCACCATTCAGAAATGCAGGTTTAATGTCCAACTGATGTACATTCCAACCATGATGGGCTGCAAGTGCACAAATGCTCTGAACAGTAGTCATACGGCATGTAGGTGCAAAGGTCTCATCAAAATCAATGCCTCTTTCCTGCACATAACCCTTTGCAACAAGCCTAGCCTTATACCTGTCAACTGTACCATCAAGTTTACGCTTCAGCTTGTATACCCACTTAGTGCCAATGGCCTTCTTGCCAGGAGGCAAGTCACATAAAGACCAACTACCATTTCTCATTATAGCATCATATTTAGATTGCATAGCAGCCATCCAATTTTCTGAATTTTGTGCTTCATCAAACGAAACAGGCTTATTCTCATCATAGAGACTAGATGCAGCCATAGCATAGCAATCTGATGCAAAAGAGGCACTATGAGAGCCTGAACGAGTACGATATGACAGAGATGCATCTAGTTTGCTGTCACGCAAGCTCTGCACCAACCATTTTGGCATAGTTCTTGCCTGCTCAATATCAGTTCTCTCATCAATAAGTGCATCATGTACATCTGCATCAGAAATGGAATTATCTGCATCATCATATGAAACCTGCAAAGGCTGAGAAGTTGCCTCATTGGGACTAGCACTAGACTGTCCACCTGTAAAAAGAGGCAGCAAAGTATCATACATGTCATTGGAGCTAACAAATGTCTCCTTAGTACATGAAAGCAATGGCTGAATAGCATCTTCCACAAAAACAACATCACGGCTAACCAGAATGCGTTTAGTCTGTGGATGATACAGACGATAGCCTTTACTTTCAGAACTGTATCCAACAAAAATACATTTTATTGCTTTATCATCCAATTTTCTACTATGTTGTTCAGGCACGAATGCATATGCCAAACAACCAAAAACACGCAGATGAGCAACAGATGGCTTGCGGTCATGCCAAGCCTCATATGGAGTGATAGACTGCAGCGCTTTAGTGGGACACCTGTTCAGTACATATGCTGCACAGATGACAGCCTCAAGCCAGAAACTATGTGGTGAAGCCTGACTCTTGACCATACACCTTGCCATCTCCATGAGTGACCTGTTCTTTCGTTCAGCAACTCCATTTTGCTGAGGTGTATACGGCACTGTACACTGGTGTTTTATCCCACGTTCAGCCAGAAATGCATTAAAATCAGAAGACATATACTCCCCCCCTCGATCAGAACGGAGGGTGCCCATTTTACATGCTGATAGATTTTCAGCCAAAACCAAAAACTGTTTGAAGCACATGAACACTTCGGACTTTGTCTTCAATGGATATACCCATGCATGCCTGGAAAAATCATTGATTAAAGTCACGAAGTAAAGATAATTCCCAAAAGAAGGTGTCTGCATAGGACCACAAACATCACTATGTACAAGCTGCAATTTTTGAGTAGCCCGAACTGGACCATCTTTTGGAAAGGACGAACGCTGCATTTTGCCCAAAATACAGCCTTCACAAACATGTTTTCCAGGTGCCTCAAGTTTGGGCAAAGAGCACACCATTTCAAGATTTCTGTAGGCGTAGCAAACTAGCGAAATTCAGATGACCAAAGCGTGCATGCCAAAGCTTTGCATCTGACATAGCCTGATAATCATTTACTGCACATGCCAAATCATTTACAGATCTTTCATAGTCTATGAGCTTATACAACCCACGACATAAAATGCCAGAAGCAATAATCACATCGCCATTTTATAGATCATGAACTATAGACCTATCATCAACAAATTTCACAACCAAGCCAATCTTGGCTAATGCAGAAACTGATAACAGGTTCTTCTTGATCCTTGGCACAAATAAAGCATCTGACAAAGTGAAAGAGCTACCATCAGCAGTAGTCAAAATGATCTTACCAACTCCCATAACAGGATAGGAGGAGTTGTTTGCGCATGTAACAGTATTCCCTGTAGGGGCAGGCTCTAGTGAAGAGAAGAAACTGCGCTGCGAGGTAATATGTTTGGTCGCCCCACTATCAAAATACCAAACATCTGAGTCTACTGCAGACATGCACTGCTCATGAGAAGATGGGTCAAAACTGCAGACAATAGTAAATGCCCATTCTTCTTCCTGCACAAGATTATCAAACTCTGTTTTTGGTGTAGAGGCCTCTGCAACAACCATTCCAACCTCTTTCTTCTTTGCCTCTTTAGCAGCCAGTTTTGGACAATTCGTTATGATATGACCATTCCCTTTATAGTACTTACAAAACAATTTCTGCTTTTCTGATTTCTTCTCATCTTTATCTTCCTTCTTCAAATATGCAGAATTAGCAGATTTCTGCTTACTAGTTGAAGAGCTCCATTTTCCTTTCCCCTTCTGACTAGCCAAGAAAGTTTGATCTGCAACTCGCATAATGGACCTGTTCTGCCTGGACTGATCTTCCTGCAATATAACAGAGACTAATTCCTCAAATGATAAGGCATTTGGATTGCCTTTCATCATCAACCGAGGAGTAGAAGCAAAAATTTGATATGAATCAGGAAGACCATTCAGAACGGTCTGCACAAGTGAGCTATCTAGTATAACCTCATCAACAAAAATCAATTGTTCCTTCAAGTCTTTGATCTTCGTTAGGAAACTGTCCATAGAATCACCTTCATTCATGTGCTCACTCTCCAACTGTTTTCGGAGGTAAGCAACACGAGCCTCATTCCTAGCTTGGTACAATGTGGTAAGTGTATCCCAAGCATCCTTAGCTGTTCTGCAAGAGCAAATATGAGGAATAATGGCATGTTTGACAGACAAAGCTATCAATGCATGTGCCTTGGCATCTCTGCCATCCCAACAAATCTGCTCTGCAGTAGGTGTAGCAGAAACCATAGCACGAAAAGGAATATGCAGAATATCATCATCTTCGACACCTTCTACATCAGCTTCAGTACTTGCAGTTGTAACAGTTGCAGGTGTGATAGGATGTTTTTCGACACCCTATACAATGTTCCACAGTCCTTTTGCAACCAACACATGTCGCATCATATAAGCCCATAACGGGTAGTTGGTACCATCCAACTTATCCTCAACAACCAACATACGGAATACATCACTGCTTTGAGCCATGGTTGGTGACTAAATACCTTGATGCAGAAAAGTGACTGTATCTCAAAAAGTTGAACAGAACTGCCTAGACGAATTCCGCTAGACCTGTAGCAGACTTCGAGACGCTTATATTGGCAAATAGAAACTGGTATATACCTTTGGCACAAAAAGACGAAATAGCCTACACAAGCACTACGATAGTACATTTGGAGGCCGAAAAGAGCTCAGATCGCGATTTCGGCACCACAAAGCGAAGCAGTTTTGATCTCAAAAACATGCTGAGTATGCTCACCAAAATTCATGCGATTCTGAGACTGCAAACGGAGGAGTGTCGATGGCACCCTAGATGAAGCGACGACCTGCTATGATACCAATTGTTGGAGTTAGACGTCTGCGGAAGCACGTGAATGGCACAAGGAAGAAGAAGAAGCTTGGAGCACAACACACAATACTGAATGTATTACTAGAGAATGTACAAAGATAAGTAGCCCATTAGGGCAATAGGCGTATATACAAGCCGGGGGAAAAAAAACCTCCTAAAGAGGGAAAAAAGTGCCCCGGTGGTCCTAGTGTGTTTGCACACATCACTACCTAAATATACCAACATATGTGTGTATGCATGTGTATATATATGTGTATGTGACTATGTGTGTCTATGTGTATGTGTGTGTATGTATGTATATGTGTGTGTATGTGTATGTGTATATGTGTGTGTGTATATGTGTGTATGAGTGTATGTGTGTCTGTGCATGTGTATGTGTGTCTATGTGTGTATATATGTGTGTCTCTTTTGTGTGTGTATATATGCATGTAAGTATATGTGTGTCCATATGTGTATGTGTGTCCATGTATGTATATGTGTGTGCATGCATGTATGTATATGTGTGTGTATGTATGTATGCATATACATGTGTGTATGTATATGTGTGTACATACATGTGTGTATGTATGCATGCATATGCATGAATATGCATGATTGTGTATGTATGGATGTGAGTGTGTGCATGTGCGTGCATATGTGTGTGTCTATGTGTGTATGTGTGAAAAAGTGTGTGTATGAATATGTGTGTATGTGTGTATGTATATGTGTGTCTCTTATGTGCATATGCATGTGAGAGTGTATGTGTATTGTTGGAACAAACCAATCACAAATTAGTGATTATAAAGATCTTGAAGAAGGCTTATGGTCAGAATGAAGTGAAAGAAGACACTTGAAAAAGTGAAGGAGATTTCAGAATGATAGCTTGTACACATATGTACATATAAGTGGAAATCCTTGTAATTTGAGTAGAGCTAAATCCTTAGGATGATAAGGAGTAATGTCATAAACGCGGAATAAGTCTAAAATCATGTATATATAAGTTAATGATGATAAGAAATGTGTGTGAGAGTCATTTGTAGATGACAAATGTCTTAGAGATGTGTAGAGAGTTTTTTCCCAGAAAATAGCGACGAGTTTTTCTCTGAGTGCTCTCTGTCTGATCATGTGGATCAAGATTCCTTTTGTACACATCTAATTGAGAAGCTAATGTAGCTATGTTCAGAGTTTCATGATCTAATTCCTCTCCTACTGTGAGAATGATTAATAGGAACATTTGTATGTAGAAGTGAAAACTGAAGTCTGAGAGTAGCGCACTTTTCCGTCTCAGTGTTTTGCTTAGATCTCAGTGTATACTGTATCTAAGTTAGGAGATAAGGAAGCTATGGCTAGAAGCATTTAGCAAAACGGGACTTGTACTATGAGAAATCAACTTAAGAAGTTGACCATGTCGAAGGCGCTACCTCTGGAAGACAGTTATGACATATCTTTGATCTTAAGGATCAAATTAAACTTTTGGTGATTAGTTTTGAGAACTAATGATTAGTATGATTGCGCAAAGGTATTGCGAATACTTGTGCATCATTTATTTGAAGAAATTTGAAGTTATGCGCAGGTAATGAAGTTGATTTCTGAAGCAGACTTTTTGAAGTAAATACTTCTTCACTCAGAGAAGTGTTGATGAAAGTTTTGGTAAAGAAGAACAATGTTTGTGTAAAGTTTGGTTTGTAACTGATATAGAAGTGTTCTTAAATCAGTATAAATCAAACCTTTGGAGATTAAGAGGTCTCCAACAGTGGTATCAGAGCTGAAGGTGCAATACAAGAGAAGAAAAGACAATTGAAGTTCCGATTGGTGCAGATATTGGAGTTCTTCCAAATCAAAGGAGGACAAGGACAAATTATTGAAGATAACCTGCAGAAGTTCAAAGCACGAGTTCGAAAAGAATCAAGAAGGACAAAGCTCATATCAAAGGTACACTTTATCCTCATAAACCATAGTAATTGCAGATACAGAAGGTCAAGGATGGGAGAAAGCTTGCAGATTGATAAGCTAGATAGGGAGAACTATCCAGCTTGGTCCATGAGGATGGAGGCACACCTCATGAGTAAAGATTTGATGGCATTCATTACAAGAGATGAAGAAAAGCCTGAATTTGTAGATCCTAGTATTCCAACTAGGGAAGAGCTTGCAGTTTTGAAGACTTGGATGAGAAAGGATGCTCAAGCAACGAGTATCATTTACACGGCTGTAAATGATTATCTTCTACCTCACATTAGAGGATTGGAAAGTGCAGCAGATGTTTGGAATGCTTTGGAAGAGCATTTCCAAAATACAACCAAGTCAAGGAAGTCCTCACTATGGGCTGAGTTCACAACCTTCAAGAAGAAGAGCTCACAATCAATTTCTGATTATGTGGCAAGGATGAAGGATATTGCAGATAGCTTGGGAGCAGTGGATGAAGACATTGAAGAGGATAAGTTGGTAAGACAAATACTTACAGGTCTGAGAGGAGATGAGAAGTGGAAGCCTTTCATATTGTCCATAGAGTTGTCACTTGATCACTTTACTCTTGATCTTAATCAATTGTTAGGACACATGCTAACTTTTGAGCAGGACATTAAAGGAGACAATGATAGAAGTGCAAGTCAAGCTATGTACTCCAAGGACAAGAAAAAGAATGGCAAGGGAAAGCAATCGACTGATGATGAAGGGACTTCAAGTCAAGCTAACTTCACAAAAGGAAAGATGAAATTCAGAGGTAAAGGAAGAGGAGGTAAGAACAAATATAATGCTAAAGCTTGTTGGATTTGTGGCAGAACAAATCATTTGGCAAATGATTGTTGGTATAACAATCAAAATGTTGGAAGCAATAATCAAAATTTTAATCAAAGAGGTAGAGGAGGCAGAAACCAAAGAGGCAACTTCAGAGGAAGAGGTGGTAGGACATCATATGCTAGAGGAGGTGGAAGAAACTTCCAATCTCAGTCCTACAACAACAATTATTATAATTATGCATCAGATCAGAAGGATGATATGACTCTTATCTTGAATGAAACTCATGAATCAGTGGGAGAAGATCAAAGAGTGTTTTATATTGACTCAGGATGTAGTAACCATCTGAGTGGGAATCTATCCTTGATGACTGATATGGAAGCAAAGGTGAATGGACATACAGTTCAAACAGGTGATAATACCAAACATAAAGTGGAGAGCATTGGATCAGTGAAGACAAAGAGTGGAAGTACACTTTTGAGCAAGGTACTTTATGTTCCTACTATTCCTAAAAATTTGATAAGTGTAGGGCAAATTGTGGAGAAAGGATATGAGGTAAGATTCACAAATGATGGTGTTTATGTGCAAGATCCAAATCAGGGATATAGAAACATAATTGCAGGAAAAAAGGAAGGAAGATTGTTCACTCTCAAAGTCCAAGGTGATGTGGGACATGCATTATTTACTTATGGAAGTCAAAAGGTGTCTGAATTAGACCTATGGCATAAAAGGCTAGGTCATTTCAATGAGAGAGCTATAAAGGAAATGTCAAAGAATCAGGTGGTGCTTGGATTGCCAAATGTTGAAGGGCAACATATGGTGTACAAGTGTGAAGCTTGTCAATTAGTTAAAGCACATAAAGGTTCTTACAACAAATCAGGGTACAAGCATTCAAATATGCTTGAATTGGTTCATACAGATGTATGGGGTCCCTCAAGGGACTATAGCATAAATGGATCCAGATATTACGTGTTGTTTGTTGATGATGCAACCAGATGGATTACTTTATATGTAATCAAGGATAAATCAGAAGTTTTCAAGACATTCAAACATTATCATGCCTATGCAGAAAGGATCACAGGGCAAAAGCTTAAGAGGTTAAGGTCAGATGGAGGGGGAGAGTATTTCTCTAAAGAGTTTGATGATTATTTTTGGAATACAGGTATAAAAAGAGAAGTAACTTGCAGGTACTCTCCTCAACAGAATGGAGTAGCAGAAAGGAGAAATAGGACTCTTGTAGAATTTGCAAGAGCAATGATGAAGGAAAAGAATTGTCCAAATTACTTATGGGCAAAAGCCATTAATACTGCAACATACCTTGTGAATAGGTTACCTTGTAAAGCTTTGGATGGAGGAACCCCTTATGAAGCATGGTGGGGTAAGAAACCTACTCTTGATCATTGTAAAGTATTTGGATGTGTAGCATATGCTTATGTTCCTTCACAATTAAGACATAAGCTAGAACCAAAAGCAGAGAAGTATGTGTTTATTGGATATGATGATAGACAGATGGGTTACAGGTTGTGGACTCCATCCACAAAGCAATTTCTTGTTACCAAAGATGTGACATTTGATGAGCAAAATACATGGTATACAGGATCAACAAATGATTATGCAGGTGTTGAAGAGATACAAAGAAAAGGAAAGGCAAAAGTAAAAGTGTATGAAGAAAGTATTGATGATGTTGACTCTAAAAGTAGATTACAGGATCATGTAGAAGATGGGCCAAGATTTGATCCAGAATCAAATGAGGCTGAAAGTTCGAGAAGTGCAGAAATCAGAAGATCTTCAAGGGAAAGGAAAGAACCTATAAGGTATAGTTATGATACATCTTTTCTAACAACAAAAGATTATGCTTATATTGTGAAGACAGAAGAAGATCCAATCACTTATGAAGAAGCCAAAGGTAAACAGAATTGGGAGAAGGCAATGCAGGAAGAGTATGATGCTCTACTTGAAAATGAAACTTGGGAATTAGTACCAAGACCAAAGAATCAGAAAGTCATTGGATGTAAGTGGGTATATAAAACAAAAAGGTTTGCAGATGGTAAGGTGTCTAGATACAAGGCTAGACTTGTGGTCAAAGGTTATGCCCAAACTTATGGGGTAGATTATGATGAAACCTTTAGTCCTGTTGCTAAGATGTCTACAATTAGAACATTGATTGCTATTGCTGCTTGTAAAGGATGGAAGTTGTCACAATTAGATGTGAAAAATGCATTTCTAAATGGATACATTGCAGATGAAGTATACATGGAGCAACCAGAAGGTTTTATGAATTCAATTGGATCAGATTATGTGTGTAAGCTCAAGAGAGCTTTGTATGGGTTGAAGCAGGCCCCAAGAGCTTGGAATTATAGACTTGTCAAGTTCTTGAATGAATGTGGATTTCAAGCATCAAAGGCAGATAGTAGCTTGCTAGTGAAGGCAAGTGAAAATGGATACATTTACATGTGCATTTATGTTGATGATATTATTGTCACAGGAACAGATGCTCAAGGAATCAATGAACTTAAAAGGCAAATAGAGAAGGAGTTTAAGATAAGTGATTTGGGAAACTTATCTTATTTCCTAGGAATGCAGATTGTATATACTCAACATGGAGTATATGTTTCACAAGAGAGGTATTTGAAAAATCTTCTAGTCAAGTTTAACATGGAAGATTGCAAGACTTCAACTACACCATTGGAGGTAAATCATAAATTAAGCAGGTATGGAGGTGAAGAATTCAATGATATGAAGAAATATCAGAGTTTGGTAGGTAGTTTAATCTATGCTACCTTGACAAGGCCAGATTTATCATATGCAGTAGGTGTGTTATCACAATTTATGCATTGTCCAAAGAAGACTCATTGGATTGCAGCTCAAAGGGTACTCAGATATATCAAAGGAACCCTAAGTGAAGGTTTGTACTATGGTTTCACTTCTGATACAAGAATCAAAGTGTTTAGTGATGCAGATTGGGCAGGTGACTCAGATGATAGAAGGTCTACTCATGGGTATCTCTGTTATATTGGAGATAAATTAGTTTCTTGGTGTTCAAAGAAGCAACATACAGTTGCTTTATCATCCACAGAAGCTGAGTATAAAGGAATGGTAGAAGCTGCAAAAGAAGTGATATGGTTGAAGACCTTGATGAAGAGTTTTGAAACTGATCATAGTACTCCAATTATTTTTGGAGATAATATGAGTTCTTTGTATTTGGCAGCTAACCCTGTTTTTCATGCCAGGACTAAGCACATAGAGATTCAGTATCATTTCTTGAGGGAGAAGGTACTTGATAAAGAGATTGAAGTGATGTATACTCCAACAAAAGAACAAGTGGCAGATATGATGACAAAGAGCTTGGATGGACCTAAGCTACAAAGATTCAAAGAGATGGCAGGAGTGAAGAAAAATGGAATAATCACAATTAGTGATTGAGGGGGAGCTGTTGGAACAAACCAATCACAAATTAGTGATTATAAAGATCTTGAAGAAGGCTTATGGTCAGAATGAAGTGAAAGAAGACACTTGAAAAAGTGAAGGAGATTTCAGAATGATAGCTTGTACACATATGTACATATAAGTGGAAATCCTTGTAATTTGAGTAGAGCTAAATCCTTAGGATGATAAGGAGTAATGTCATAAATGCGGAATAAGTCTAAAATCATGTATATATAAGTTAATGATGATAAGAAATGTGTGTGAGAGTCATTTGTAGATGACAAATGTCTTAGAGATGTGTAGAGAGTTTTTTCCCAGAAAATAGCGACGAGTTTTTCTCTGAGTGCTCTCTGTCTGATCATGTGGATCAAGATTCCTTTTGTACACATCTAATTGAGAAGCTAATGTAGCTATGTTCAGAGTTTCATGATCTAATTCCTCTCCTACTGTGAGAATGATTAATAGGAACATTTGTATGTAGAAGTGAAAACTGAAGTCTGAGAGTTGCGCACTTTTCCGTCTCAATGTTTTGCTTAGATCTCAGTGTATACTGTAAAGTTTTTGATGAGTGAGCACTTAAAATCTAAGTTAGGAGATAAGGAAGCTATGGCTAGAAGCATTTAGCAAAACGGGACTTGTACTGTGAGAAATCAACTTAAGAAGTTGACCATGTCGAAGGCGCTACCTCTGGAAGACAGTTATGACATATCTTTGATCTTAAGGATTAAATTAAACTTTTGGTGATTAGTTTTGAGAACTAATGATTAGTATGATTGCGCAAAGGTATTGTGAATACTTGTGCATCATTTATTTGAAGAAATTTGAAGTTATGTGCAGGTAATGAAGTTGATTTCTGAAGCAGACTTTCTGAAGTAAATACTTCTTCACTCAGAGAAGTGTTGATGAAAGTTTTGGTAAAGAAGAACAATGTTTGTGTAAAGTTTGGTTTGTAACTGATATAGAAGTGTTCTTAAATCAGTATAAATCAAACCTTTGGAGATTAAGAGGTCTCCAACATGTATGCATATGTGTATGTATGTGTGTGTACGCATATGTGTGTGTATGTATATGTGTGTATGTATGCATTTGCATGTGTGTATGTATGCATCCATATGCATGAGTATGCATGTGTATGTATGCATGCGAGTGTGTGTTTATATGTGTGTGTATACTCTAAAACTAACAATAAACATTAACAAACATTAACTTCATTTGTTTTTCTCTTTAAACTCTCTCTCTCTAATAAAGAACAAAAAATACATGCATGTACATAAATCACTTACATCGATGTAATTTCCTTCGGATCGTTCATCGAAGCACAATCGATGTCGTCTCTCATCAAATTACAAAAAGCCGATGCCAAAACGCTCCTGCAAAACAAAATGAAAGAGAACTAGGAAACAAAAATGAATAGAGAACAAGAGACGATGAAAGAGTGTGCATCACTTACCAAGATGAGAGAGAAATGTGTATGTGTGTAGAGAGAGAGATCTGTGTGTGTGTGTGAAGAAAGAGAGACATATGTGTGTATGGAAAGAGGGGAGGCTGGATGTGTGAGGGGAGAGAAAAAAAGCACAGGACAAGCACAATGTAGGTGGATGTGTGAGATCGAGCACAGTGCAAGTAGGTGCACACAAATTTGATTGTGTGAGATCGTAGTTCAACATAGAAGAGTAATCGAGTTTTGGCTCTCGTGTTATTAAAACTTGCCGTCAATATAAGCATAAGTGTAAGTGTCGATATAAGCATCGGTAGTGCCCAAAAAAATATCAATGCCTATACCGACGCTTATACCAATAATTATACTGACACTTATACTAGTGCTTATACTTTCTCCTAGGCATATACTAATGATATTTTTCCAATGACTATATCGACACTGAAGTGACTGACAATATGCCTAGTGTGTGTGAGGAGATGGAGAGATAGGTTCCAAAGACGAGATGGTGCTCCACAAAACCTGCTCTACACCTACCAAGTTAACTCCAAGAATGCTTAATGGTCTCCTTTAGCTTCACAATGATGAATTTAGAACCAACAAGCATCATCCTCAATTGTTTGCATCAAAACAGATAACTTGCATATGCAAGAAATTTGAAGAATCTTCTATTTTGGGAATAGAAGGTCTAAGTATTATGCTCAAAGCTCACAAGCTGGTATGAATTGGCTAGAGAGCTTTTGCACACATCTAATTGAATTATATAGCTAACTAAGGCAAGTTATTTCATGAATTTAGCTACACCATACAATGACTTGAAGAAATGTATCAAAATCTATATGCTAATGAACATATGATACAAGGGAAGTATAGTAGACTACACATAGGTAGTATGAGCTCAATGTATGCTCAAGTTTGTAGCTCAATGCCTCTCAAAAAAACTCTGCTATCCCCCGATAGAAAACATGTCTAATTATACTCATAGTTTGAGTTTGAATTTGAATTTTCCCTCATCTAAAAGTGATCTACACTTTAGGGACACAATTGATTTGATTCTTCTACCAAATGAGTCATGGCTTAACTATCCTAACTGTTGGATACCTCTTAATCTCCAAAGGCTTGATCTATAAGAGCACCTCTATATCAGTTATAGACCAAAATTTACACAAATGTTACTTTGATTTACCAAATCATTCATGAACAATTCTCTGAGTGAGAATTTTCCTTCTTCAAGAAGCCTGCTTGAAAGATTGACTTCATTACCTGCACATATCTTTAGATTTCTTCAATCTAATGATATATATACCTCCAAGCTACCTTTGCGCAATCATATCAATCATTAGTCCTTCAAAAGAATCATTAAAACTTCAATTTGATTCTTAAGATCAAAAGTATGTCAGAAACTGTCTTCCTGAATAAGCGACTTTGACATAGGTAACTTCTAAGGTTGATTTCTCACAACACAGATCCCGTTTTGCTAAATGCTTTTAGCCATAGCTTCCTTGCCTTGTAACTTAGATTTTGAATGCTAGTTCATTAAAAACTTTACACTGTGCACTAAGACCTAAGCAAAACATTGACAAGAAAAAATGTGCCACTCTGAGAGGTCTACCTGCAGACTTTACACACACATGTTCCTATTGATCATACTCATAGCATGAAAGTAATTAGACCATGAAACTTTGAACATAGCTTCATTAGCTTCTAGATTAGATGTGTACAAAAGCATTTCTGATCCACATGATCAGACTGAGATAACTCAGAGAAAAACTCGTCGCTAATTTCTTGAGAAAGACTCTCTACACATCTATCTCTATGACACTTGTCTTCAAATGACTCTCACTCATAATTATTTACATTGTTGAATTATATACATATGGTTTTAGACTTATCCCATGTCTATTACATTACTCCTTATCATCCTAAGGATTATCTCTACTCAAATTACAAGAATTTCCAACTCTAATGTACATGTGTATACAAACTTCACTTCTGAGATCTCTTCGCTTTCTCAAGTATCTTTTTCACTTCAATCTGATCATGAGCTTGCTTCAAACTCTTTGTAATCACCAATTTGTGATTGGTTTGTTCCAACACTAACTCCATGAGATTCCATCTTCTTTTGACTTTTACATTTATGCACAATAACTATGCTCAAATTGACAAGCATGAGTTTACATGTACTTCTCTTCTTGTGAGGCAATAAGTGGATGTGTAGTCATGAATCATTAGCAAAGCACTTAGGCTTGCTAATTGCACCAACAACATGTTTTTTCCAAATATTTCCAACAATCATACCAACACTGAGTATGATCATAGGTATGACTAGCATCGGTATGGGACTCATATGTTGTAGTGTTAGATGTATCTCTCTCATATCATACTCGTTCACACTCTCATAATGCTTCTTTTGCATCAAATTGCTATGCTATGGATGCCTCTAGTCTTTGGGATGAGAATGAGCTTGTTTCGTTTGATGAAGCATAAAATTCAAAAAATTGGATGGCTATTATGCAATCAAAATATGATGCTATTATGAAAACGGTATCTAGTCTTTATGTGACTTGCCTCCTGGCAAGAAGGGCATTAGCACTAAGTAGGTATACAAGCTGAAGTGTAAGCATGATGGAATAGTTGATAGGTATAAGGCTAGGCTTGTTGCAAAGGGTTATGCTCAAGAAAGAAGCATTGATTTTTATGACCTTTGCTCCTACATATGGAATGACTACTCTTCGTAGCATCTGTGCACTTACAGCTCATCATGGTTGGAGCGTACATCACTTGGGCATTAAAACTGCATTTTTGAATGGTGACTTGCATGAAGAAGTGTATGTCTTTCAACTCCATGGTTTTGTGCAGAAAGGGCATGAAAACAACGTGTGCAAGTGGAAAAAGGCATTACATTGTTTGAAGCAAGCACCACTTGCTTGGTATGAAAAGATACATGCCTATTTGATTGCACATGGTTTTGAGAACATTCCAATTGAGAGCACCTTATATGTTAAGCCTGCAATTGATGTGCTTCTAATCATTGTTGTCTATGTCGATGATATGCTACTCATTGGTCCTAATGAGAAGCATATTGCTGATTTTAAGGCAGATTTTCATGCCTCATTTGAGATGTCAAATTTGGAGCATTTGCGTCATTATTTGGGCATTTGATTTATATAAGTTGATGGCGGAATAACTTTGTGTCAAAAAAAATATATTGATGCATTATTGTAGCATTTTGGCCTTGAAGACTGCAAACCTATTGCTAGTCCTATGGAAATAGGCTTACGGTTGAGTCTTCATGATGCTAGAGATGCATTTGATGTTGTTTTCTATCAGCAGACTGTTGGATGCTTGATTTACTTATGCAACTAGATATTCAATTTATTGTCTCATAGATGAGCAGGTTTATGCATTGAACAGGTGTCAAGCATTTGTAGGTGGTTTAGCACATATTTTGCTACTTGAGTGGTACCCATGTACTTGGATTGTTTTATCCCAAGGGGGATCGATATCGTCATATTTACATGCTTTTTTTTTTTACTCTGATTGGGATAGTTTCTATGACACCCATGTGTCCACCAATGGTTTTTGCTTCATGCTTTGTAGCTCATGCATACCTTGGTTGAGCAAGAAGTAGCCTACTGTGCCCACTTCTAGTTGTAAGGGTGAGATTAGGGAAACTTTCATAATAAAGGTTGAGTGTGTGTGGCTCAGATGCCTTATGACTAATTTGGGTGTTGATCAGTCTTCTTCCACCACCATCTTCACTGATAGTTAGAGCGCATTGGTAGTTGCGAGGAACCATGTGTTCCATGCTCGCACTAAGCACATTGAGGTGCACTATCATTATGTCAGGGAGAGGTTCTCTACTAGAGATATCAGTTTGGCATATGTGCCCACACACGAGAATGTTGCAGGCCTTTTTGTTGGTGCAATTAGCAAGCCTAAGTGATTGGTTAATTATTTAGCACTATACATCAATTCATGTATCTCACATGGAGGACCACATATGAACACCTTCTTGTCAATTTAGGTGTAATTACCTTTGCATAAATGTAGGAATCTCGTGAAGTCAAGGATCTGAACCCATGACTCATGTGGTAGGAGGAATCAATTCAAATCACTTATAAAGTGTAGGTAGACTTTTACCTGAGGGAAAATTCAAATTCAAACTCACATGATGAGTATAAATAGAGATAATTTTAATTGGGGGGTAGTGTGAGTCGTTTCACGAGTTATTGAGTTACCCCATTGAGCATACATTAGGCTCAACTCATGTCTCAGTAGTCCACTATACTTCCATTGTATCATATGTTCATTATCATATAAAATCTGATACATTTCTTCAAGTTAATCTCAACCTAGTGTTCTTTTAGTGATTTTCTAGAAGCAATTTCTCTATGTGTACTTAATTATTTGCTCCACTTTAACTTGGTATAGTTAGAGTGAACATATTAAGTTTCATTAATTTGGGTTAGCAAATCTTGAAATATGAAGTGAAGAAGTCAACTCTGTTTGCACATCTTCTTGTTCTTGAAATGTTAGGATGACCCCCCTGTCATGAGGAAGGAGATAAGAAAGGGAGCTCACACACACTCTCACTCTCAAAGAGAAGCACACACATAGATTGAGGCAAGGAAGAATGATCTTCTTCTTCTTCTATTACATAACAAGGAATGTACAAGAATGACCTAAAAACAAGAATACAACTACTGCAATATATAAAGACTAGTACATAAGGAAAAACCTAATGTCCGCAAATGAGTGAGCTGACAAGAAACAAATGTGCCATCACTCTTGGTAGATAAATCTAATAAAGCTCAATGAAGTGTCCCTGACATATACCGATGTGACCACTATACATGTCAGAGAAATGAAAAAGTGATACGTTCCATCCTAGATCATCACATGTTGATCTTGATCTCAACACTCCCCCTCAAGCTCAATGACATGTCCTCTAATCCAAGCATCTTCCAAAACTTCTTCAGCTTCTCTGCTCCAAGTGCTTTTGTGAAAATATCACCAACCTGCTCATCTCTTCTCACATAAACAAGATCAATATCACCTACTAATACCTTCTCTCTGATGAAGTGATAATGTACCTCGATATGCTTTGTTATAGCATGAAAAATAGGGTTTTGTGCTAACTGTATGCTACTAAGATTATCACAATAGACGGTGATAGGATTTTGCACTTCCACACCTAAATCTGCAAGTAGCATCTCTAGCCATGATGCCTCACATGCTGCCATTGCAGCACCTCTATACTCAGCCTCTATACTCGACAAAGCAACAGTAAGTTGCATCTTGTTGCTCCATGTAACAGCGACATTCCCAAGTGAGAATATAAATCCACTAGTAGATCTTCTATTTGGAATGCTATGAGCCCAGTCTGCATCGGTGTATCCATGAACCTACAAATCTACACCAACCTCATAAAACCTGACATAGTGTCTAACTTCAAATTTTGATCTAATGGCATAGAAATTGGCTTACAATCAGCCATATCATACTTTTGCAACATATTCAAGGCATATTGCCTTTGTGACATCCATATACCTGTTTCTACATGAATAAACTCAATGCCCAAGAAATAGCGCAACACACCAAGATCTTTCATGTCCAATTCCTGAATAAGAAGTTGCTTTACCTCTTTGATGCTTTCTTCATTATCACCCCCTACAATCAGGTCATCAACATAAATAGCCACAACTGTGATGCCATCATCAGCCTTCCTTGCATATTGTGAATGATCTGCATCACACATAGAAAACTCAATGCTGGTGAAGTAATCTACAATTCTTGCATGCCATGCACGAGGAGCTTGCTTCAGCCCATACAAAGCATTTTGCAACCTACAAACATATTCTGGATGCTTTGAATCTTGATATCCTTTTGGATGGTCCATATATACTTCTTCTTGTAACTCACCATGTAGGAAAGCATTTTCCACATCCATCTGATGCAAAGTCCATCCTTTTGTTGTAGCTAATGCAACAAGTGCTTTGAAAGTATACATTTTAGCTACAGGGCTAAATGTTTCCTCATAATCAATGCCGTATGTTTGTGCATATACTTTAACTACCAATCGTGCTTTATACTTGCTTATGCTACCATCAACATTATGCTTTCCCTTGTAAACCCATTTGCAACCTATGGGTTTTTTTCCTTGCGGCAATGGCACTAGCGTCCATGTATCATTCCCATAAAGTGCAGCCATCTCCTCATCCATAGCTTTTTCCCAATTTGCATTTCCAATTGCATCTTCAAAACAAGAAGGTTCAGCATCTTGTATTACCTTAGTCATGTAGGCACAATGATGAACCATATAACTATCATACATCAATCGTTGTAGTGGCCTCCGCATTCTCCGAGATCTTCTTAGTCCTGGTTCACTTCTCCTTGTATCATCTGCGTGTGCCCTTCTTACTCCTGGAGTCTTCACTGAGGGCAATCCAAGTTCCTCATCAAGACTCTTTTCTGAACCACTTGAATCTCCATCAACGTCTTCAAAACTTGCACATGTTTTATGACCAGCAGGCAACTTTTCTTTACCTTTCTTGGATGCATTTGATGAATTTGCTGGACTGAAATTTCCATGCAATCTTCCACTCCATGGATTTGAGTTGGAACTATTGCTTGGTGATGCATCTGGTCCACTCAAAGCTTGAGATTCTACACTTGATTTTTCAGCATTTTCTTTGTCATTTGGTTCAAGATTCAGTCCTTCTTTGGCATCTGCATAGAAGCTTGACATTTCATCAAATACCACATCTTTGCTCACCTTCACTTGTCGTGTGAGTGGGTTATAACATTTATATCCCTTTTTCTCAAGGGATTATCCAATGAAGACACACTTTTCTACTTTTGGATCAAGCTTCATCCTCAATTCATCTGGAACATGTACATATGCAATACAGCCAAAAATGATCAGATGTGATAAGTTTGGCTTTTTACTTGTAAACTTCTCTTTAGGTGTAACTTGATGTACAATAGCAGTCAGAGTTCTGTTCATGATGTATACAACAATATGAAAAACTTTTGCCCAATAACAATGAGTCATGTTCTTCTCAGCCATCAAGGCTCTTGCTATTTCTGCAATATGTTTATTTTTACATTCAGCAATGCCATTTTGTTGTAGTGTGTACCTCCATGAAAGCTAATGTCGAATTCCATGGCTTTTTAGAAAATTGCTGAACTCATTTGACATGTATTCACCTCTTCCATCAGACCTTAATGTCTCAATACACTCTTCTCTTTCGTGAGTGAACACCTCACTCTTCTCTTTCATGAAATATACCCATACTTTTCATGTATGGTCATCAATGAAAGTAACATAAAACATGCAATCGCCCATAGATGTGGTCTTTGCAGGACCCCAAATATCTGTATGTACTATTTCTAGCACATTCTCACTAACATGCTTGTCATGCGGAAACGATGATCTTGACTATTTACCAAATTGACATGCTACACATACCTTTTGCATTTCTGCAACCTTGAAATGGAGAAAAATGAGGAGCTGAGATTAAACACACTCTCAAAGAATATATGAGATGAGATATGAGAGACAAATAAGTGAGCAATCCTTCAATCAACAAGAATACAAAGTTCAGTAGTAGAAGCTAACTCAAGTTCAAACTACTTGAAAAGAACAAAGCTAATAATACTATCAAATGAGCTCAATGATACAAATGAAGCCAATGTATAATGGTCAAGAGTGTGTGGTATACACCACTCCACTTCAGTCCCTCGGATGCACTCCACAACTACAAGAAATGAGTTGATTGTCTCTCAACTCCAGTCCTCTGTCTGTCTGCTGAAAATGCTCAGAAGCTTCTGTTTAAATAGGCATAACTGTCTAATGCGTGGGATTTTGGTGAAACTGCTTTAGATGGAGATTCTCCATGATATGGGGAACAACTTTGCTGAAGAAATCATTTTGAGATGATGCACGTAGCTCAGGATACAAGCTTCCAAAGTTGGCCTACTAGCCGTTTTTAGCAATCTGCCAATTCTCTACCTACCAACTTGCAGCCAACATAACTTGAGTTTGGAGATGAGTTTTTGGGAGACTTTTGGTGAGCTGATACTTGATATTATGGAGAACATTTCAGCTTTGAGATCAACCAAAAAGGATGCGGGGTTAGCGATATATGATCCATGAAACATTACCTTTAGAAAAGGTGTGCTGCTGTCCTGAAATTTTTCCTAAATATATAGGAACATTTTTCCAACTTGGCATTGACTTCAAATATGCTTTATTCATGACTATGGCTGATGTGGAAAACATAATAAATCACTCTAAGAATATAATGAACTTTAATAATAATTTGAAGAGATGATGTGGACTTGCATATTCCAACACCTTCCCTCAAGTCCAACGTCTTCAAAATAATACGAACCTGAAATAAAATGCTTGCTGAAGGAATATGAAGATGAGCCTTCCCTTATTTGTTGAAGATGCATGATGAGCCTTCCCTTACTCATGACTTCCTTCCCTTGAGGGGAGCTCCATCATGCCAAGTGATGATCTATGCTTGATGAACAACTCCTTGTCGAGAGCTTTAGTGAAGAGGTGAGCCACATTTTCCTTTGTGTTGCAATGGTGTAAGATGATATCACCACTTTGTATCTTCTCTCTGATGAAGTGCTCCCTCACTTCAATGTGCTTGGTTTGTTGATGCATGACTGAATTCTTTGCCAAAGATTCAACTGAGACATTATCACAATGAATGGTGGTAGGTTGGTTTTCACCGAAACCAATCTCATCCAGGTATCTTCTCAGCCAAATAGCTTCACAAGCTGAGGTTGTGAGAGCTTTGTATTCAACTTCTGTAGAGGATAAGCTGATCATACTTTGCTTTTTGGAACTCCATGAAATAGCTCCATTGCCTAGGAAGAAGGCATTTCCTCTTATGCTCTTTCTATCAACCAAGTTTGCTGCATAATCTGAATCACTAAATCCATGAAGATTCAATGTATCTCCTCCATAGAGAATTCCAAGTGAAGAAGTACCTTTCAAATATCTTAGTATCCTCTTGGCTGTATTCCAGTGAGATACTTCGGGAGCTTGTAGATATTGGGAGAGAGAGTTCACTGCAAAAAAAATATCAGGTCTTGTGATGGTCAAATAGAGGAGGGATCCTATGAGTTGTCTATATAGTGTTTCATCATATGGAACACCATTCTCATCCTTCGTGAGTTTAAGAGTTGACTCCATAGGTGTAGAGACCAGCTTAGAGTGAGACATCTCAAACCTATCAAGAATGGAAAAAAGGTACTTTTGTTGAGAGATAAATATATCTCCCTTCTCTAGTCGAGAGACTTCGATGCCAAGAATGTAGTGTAAGTCACCAAGATCCTTCATTTCAAACTCTTTAGAGAGTTTTCTTTGAACATCTTCAATCATTGCTTCATTGCTTCCTATCAACATGAGATCATCCACATATAGAAGAACAATAACAATATCTTTTCCCTTGACTTTATAATACAAACTATGATCAACATTGCTTCTTTGAAAGCCTTGAGAGCAAAGATGCTCATCAATCCTTGCATACCAAGCTCGGGAAGCTTGCTTCAAACCATACAAACTTTTGAGAAGTTTGCATACCATGTGCTCTTTACCTTTGACAATGTATCCTTCCAGTTGTTGCATGTAGACTTCTTCCTCAAGTATGCCATTGAGGAAGGCATTGTTGACATCCATTTGCTTCACCTTCCACTTGAATATGGAAGCAAGGGAAAGGAATAACCTAACTGAACTCATCTTTGGTACTGGAGCGTTTGTTTCATCATAATCCAATCCATATTGTTGATAATATCCTTTAGCTACTAACCTTGCTTTCTATCTATCTATCTTCCCTTCCTTGTTGAATTTCAGCTTTGTAGATCCATTTGCATCCGATTGCTTTCTTGTTGGGAGGTAATGGACATAACTCCCATGTCCCATTTTGATGAAGAGCAGCCATCTCTTTGTCCATAGCTTTTTGCCATTCTTTTTGAGTACTAGCAGCCTTGTATGTTGATGGTTCATCATGTTGTAAAATAGAGCTAAGCAAAGCAACATTACTTTGCTCAAAACTTGAGGAATTACCTCGTTGGTATGTAAGTCTTTGAGGTTGTGTTCTGATTCTTGAAGACCTTCTAAGAGTTGCACAGTGATCTCATCTTCTTCCTCTAATTCTTCAATGGTTTCCTCATGTGTAGAAGAGGGAACTTCAACTTTAACTGTTGTTGAAGAGCTTTTATCCAAATCTGAAATTGATGCTGAACTGAAGCTTGCATTCTCATCAAAAATCACATCCCTTGATAGGAATGTCTCCTTCTTACATGGATCATAAAGTTTGTAAGCTTTGCTTACATCACTATATTCAACAAAGATGCATTTCCTTGACTTGTCATCCAGCTTCTTCCTCTTTTCATCTGGAATGTGAGAAAATGCGAGGCAACCAAAAACTCTTAAATGATGTACCTTAGGCTTGATGTTGTGAAGAGATTCATAGGGAGTAATGCCCTTCAAGACTTTGCTAGGAGACCTATTCATCAAATAGCATGAAGTGTTGATTGCTTCAACCCAAAAGATGTTGCTCAGACCTTTGTCTTTGAGCATGCATCTTGATGCTTCAAATAATGTCCTATTCTTCCTCTCTACCACTCCATTTTGTTGTGGAGTGTAGCTGCAAGTAAGTTGCCTTCAAATGCCATTCTCAAGTAGATAATGGTTGAAATCCTTTGACAAGAATTCTCCTCCATTGTCAGACTGTAGAGTCTTTAGTCTTTGTCCCGTCATCTTTTCCACCATAGCATGAAAGTGTTTGAAAATCTGAAATACATCAGCCTTGGACTTCATAAAATAAACCCAAGTATATCTAGAGAAATCATCCGTGAAGGTAACAAAATAAATATTCCCTCCAAGTGAGGGAGTGTGGGCTGAATCACATGCATCAGCATGCACCACATCAAGTATATCACGTGCCCTTGAGCTGCTCTTTGAGAACTTACTCCTAACATGCTTTCCAAGGTAGCACGCTTCACACACTTTTCCAATCCTTTGTAAGGCTGGAATTCCAATGACCATGCCTTTCTCCTTCAGCATACACATACTATTGAAGTTCAAGTGACCATACCTCTTGTGCCATAACTCGGTAGGCACAATGGGGGTTGCTTTGTCGTTTCCCATTGCTGAAAATGTTGAGACTTCTCCTTCTAACTTGAAAAGCTTTCCTTGCTTTCTTCCTCTAGCAACCACTTTGTAGGAATTCTTTGGATCTTTAATGAGGCATTGCTGGCCTTCAAACTCTATTTTGAGTCCCTTCTCAGTCATAGCTCCAACTGAAAGTAGATTCTTGGTAAGCGATGGTACCAAGAGAACATTGTCGAGTGCCTTTTTCTCTCCCATTCCCAATCGAATGGGTATGTCACCTTTCCCTGCAATAGAATTTGGAGTACTATCTGCTCTAAAGATAGGACCATTATGAGAATCCTCAATATTAGAAAAGTATTGAGCATGAGAAGTCATATGAGAACTTGCTCCGCTATCGATCCACCATGGTTCCTCTTTGGGATCATGTGTATGGGCCGCTATCTCTTCTAATGATACAAGTGAAGAATCTTCTTCAAAATGAGTTGACTCATTTCCACCTTCTCCATCCATGTAGTGGGCTGATCTTCTTCACATTTACACATGTGAATGTTCCTACACTCAATTCTCTCAGCTTGATCACAATTAGGATATGAAAACTTGTATTGAGGTCAATCAACTATAGACTTAGACTTGTACAAAAGCATTTCACAAAAGATTAAACACAGAAGGAGAACACACAGAAATATCGGGCACAACTTTTCTTCATTTTTGAGAAGTTTTACATCTAAGTGATGAGAGAGATATCCTACACTTCTAAAGTGTCTAATGACTCAAAATACTTCTAATTCTTCTCTTCACATGCTCTCTCATATTTGCCCTGACATTTTTCCTTGTATATATAGGCAAATATGTACAAGCTCATAACCATTCAAGTATATGTGAGCTATCTCTAAATTAATGTACATATGTATACACATCTTCATCTTCTGAACATGTACTTCCTTCATGCTTCATAAATTGATCTTTTCTTCAATCCTTGACTTCAAAACTTCAATTGATGATTGATTTGCACCAACACTTCTTCTATTACATAAAAATAAATGTACAATAATGACCTAAAAATAAGAATACAACTACTGCAATATATAAAGACCAGTACATAAGGAAAAACCTAATGTTCGCAAATGAGTGAACTTGCAAGAAACAAATGTGCCATCACTCTCGGTACATAAATCTAATAAAGCTCAATGAAGTGTCCCTGACATATACTGGCATGACCACTATACATGTCAGAGAAATGAAAAAGCGATACGTGTCATCCTGGATCATCACATGTTGAGCTTGATATCTCAACACCCCCTGCATTGCTAGACTCATTTCTTAGTGTATAGTGCCTATAAATTCAAGAAATAACTTCTTTAGCTATTTATACTCTAATTAGATGTGTGCAAAATCTCTCTGGTCAATTTATGCGAGGCTGTGAGCTTTGAACAAAACACTAAGCACCTGCATTCCCAAAATAAAAGGTTTCTTCTCAATCCTTGCATATGCAAGTTATCTGTTTTGATGCAAACTTTTGGGAATGATGATCTAACGCACTTATTGGTTGTAAATGCATTATAGTGAAGCCAAAGGAGTCTTTTAAGGATCCCTGGAGTCAACTTGGTAGTTGTAGAGTAGGGTTTGTGCAATACCAGCTCATCTCTAGAACATACCAATCCATCTCTTTACACTTTTCACAAAGGCTCTACCTAGGGAGAAGTTTGAAGCTTTCTACCAAGATTTCGACTTAATTCCTTTTGTAGATTGATTCCACATAGCTTGTAACTTCCTTATACATGATTACTAGCTCCTTGTTCACTGCATTACTCCCAGGGGGGATTTGTTGATATATTTTAGTAGTGATGTGTGTGAACACACTAGGACTATCAGGGCACTTTTTTCCCTCTTTAGGAGGTTTTTTTCCCTTGGCTTGTATATATGCCTATAACCCTAACATGTCATTCATCTTTGTACATTCCCTTGATAGTACATATAGTATTGTATGTTGTGCTCCAAACTTCTTCTTCTTCCTTGTACTATTCGCCTGCTTCCGTAGACCTCAAACTCCAACACAGAGACCACTGTGTATGATCAGTCATTGAAGGAGAGAGTGTTTAATCCAAAATGGGAATGCCCAAATGAAATGAGATCTATGTCTCCATTGTTGAAGGCTCTAGGGCACTTTCCATATCTTATTTAGCTTGTCCAAGATATTTTCAACTATTAAATTTTGTCTCTTGAACTAAGAGTACATGTCAACATCCACAGTAAATAGCCCAAGCATTTTTTTTTGGGTATAGACTTCAATCTTGTTCTTTAGCAACTTCTTTTGGGAAATAAGGATATGTCTACAAGAAAAAGAAAGATTATGCAATTCAGGGGGCAACCATATCTAATAAATCTAAGTAGTCTTACTAGCAGCTACTTCACAAAGGGACTTCAAAATAAACTTCCACTTCATTATGTCATAAGCTTTATCAAATTCAACCTTAAAGACCTAGAAATATTGCTTTAGCACACTCAATACCCTCCCAAATAGAAATGACGGCATCAAGGATGTAACTCCCTCTAATGAAACCTTTCTACATAGGAAGAATAATCTTGGCTATGATTGGAATAGGCCTTCCAACCAAGGTGGAAGCATAAATCTTATACAAAGAAGTTAGAAAAGAGATTGGTCTCTAGTTATTTAAGTCATCCTTGGGTGCTCTAATGTGCACTAATTGAATCACTCCTTTGTTGATGTAATAAAAAGAGTACCTCTCCTAATGGCCTCTTACAAAACAAGAGAATAATGGTATCAAAAAATCTTTGAGTTCAAAGAAGAAATAATTTGGAATACCATCAATATGAGGGGATTTATAGGGTTTCAATTTATCAATGGTTTTTTCAACCTCACAGGTAGTAAGGGGCAAGTCCAAGGAATCTAGGTCCGCTAATATGCTTCCACCTAAACACATTGTTCCTTGGAACTCATCCACTCTAATCTATGACATTAATCCTCCTACTTGATGGTTATGGTGCTATACACCAAAGTGAATCAAAAGATCATGATCACCAAGCTAGGTGATCCCCATCAACAATGATCATGAGTTAAATGAATCCATCACAAGTGACTTGGTCAAGGCATTTGTTGCATTCTCATCAATCAAGAATTTCATGGGATGCACATGTTCACTATCTAGATAATCTGAAATGAAGTGATAGCACGCTCTGATGTTCTTAGTCTTTGCATGATAGACCTAATTCCTTTCTAGTATAATCACATTTTGACTATTACACTAGAAGTAAGGGTATGCATTGAATGCCAAAGTCGATAGCAATCCTTGACAATCACAAGGCCTCATTGCACGCTTACATGCTTGGATTTAGAACTGAAGTAGTCTTTTCTTGGACCCTCAAGATGACAATCCTATAGATGCTTCTTGTAGTCCTAGAATACAAAGGGCTTGGAGATTAGCCAATTGGAAACTAAAAAAACTTTCTTACAAAGAGACCTTGATGATGAGGTATATATGGAAAAGTTAGAAGATTCCATGGTACAAGATAAGGTGGACCTAGTATGTAGGTAAACAAAAAGCCTCTATGTTCTAAAGCATTCTACATGCCTACATCAAAAATTCAATACATTCATTTTTGCTCAAGGCTTTGAGCATACTAATCAAGATCTATGTCTATATGTACAAAGGCATAGTGAGGGAAATTTGTTCTACCTGATTTTATATGACATATAGATTTCCAAAAGATGCTAATGAGAGTTATCTATCATAAAGAAAAAATTGTGTCAAATTTTTGACATGAAAGATTTGGGAGAAGTAAGGCACATCCTTGGTATGTGCATTACTCAAAAAAAGATTAATCATTTGATTTTTCTCTCATAGGTGGAGTACATCTTCAAAGTGATTGAAAAGTTATAGATGGACATGTGCAAGCCTTTCAGTATGCAATTACCTTTGAACCTGAAATCTTCAAAAGAAGATAGTCCCAAACCACTTGTAGATAGAGAGTTCATGGAGCTCATTCCCATCAATCCGTGGTTGGGAGCCTAATGTATGCTATTCTCACTACATGATCATGCATAGCCTATGTTGTGTAAGTTTTGAGTAGGTTTATGAAAAATATAGAAGGAAAACACTGGGAAGCACTCCAAATGATACTCATTTTCTACTCCTATTTGAATCCTTTAGCTGCTAGTTAGGCCTTATACTTAGATGGAGACCTATAAGCTACTTGCATTAGATTCTACACCCACTTACAAGGTAGCACTTTCTTGCATGCTAACAAAGTGATTGATTCCCAAGTATCATACTTGAGGATCTTGATGGAGAGTGTTAATCTCCAAAAGAACAAGTTGACCTTGAGTTTAGATCACCTCTATATCAAGATCAACTTTAGACTCCACCAAACTTAGAGAACATTCACCAATTTACCAGAAAATTGATTATTCTGAAAAATTCAACTTCTCAGAAAAGTCTGCTGCAGATTAATCACTCATTGACTAATCAATCCTGTAAAGTTTTTTATAAAACTTTGTACAATACTTTGCCTAGATATTGCGCAACCTTTCCAAGTTAAATTTCTCAAAATGATTGAGTACACACTGAGAAATGTGTGAAACACTTTACCTATGTTTGAAACAGCTTCTCTATAATGGTGACTTTGACACCTGCAACTTCTTAGCTACAGTTCTCCCAATGTCGAACCCGTTTGAACAAGATCTTTTAGCCATAGATGGCTTACCTTCCAACTTAGATTTTAAACCCTCACTTGTGTAAAACTTTACACCACACATTGAGTAATGTTCAATTCTCTGAACATGAAATCTGCGCCAGTTTTGTCGACTCTCAGAACATCATTACATATGAATGTTCCTAAACTAAATTCTCCAACCTGATTACAATTAGCCTCTCAAATTCTAGCCATAGATAGATTAGCTATGGACTTAGATACGTGCAGAAGGATTTCTCAAAAGATTAAACACAGAAGGAGCAGACAGCAAAACATCGGGCGCAAGTTTTCTTGATTACTCAGAAAATTACAATTGAGTGAAGTTGATGAAATCAACTCACTTCTCATGTGTCTAATGACACTCTCTACTCCACATTTCTCTCTTCCTATTCTCTATTCTCGTTCTATCCTACTTGCCCCGACTTTTTAACAATCATTTATAGGCAAATATATTCAATCTTGTGACTAATCAAAGTATGAGTCAGCTAATGTACATATGTGTACATGTCTTTGGGTTTCTGAATATGTCCTTCCTTCAACCTTCTGAATTTGTTCTCTTCTTGACTCCTTGACTTCATTTCTTCATAATCCTTCAATTGATGATTGACATGCACCAACATCTCCCCCTCAATCATTAATTGAGGTTCTTCTCTATCTTCTTGATTCCTGCCATATCCTTGAATCTTTGTAGCTTTGGTCCATCTAGACTTTTTGTCATCATATCTGCAAGATATGATGATAAAGAAATTGAGGTTCTTCTCTATCTTCTTGATTCCTGCCATATCCTTGAATCTTTCTAGCTTTGGTCCATCTAGACTTTTTGTTGATCTTTTGTAGGTGTATGCATAACCTCAATTTCTTTATCAATGACCTTCTCTCTCAGAAAATGATATTGTATTTCAATATGCTTAGTTCTAGCATGAAACACAGGATTAGCTGCCAAGTATAGAGAACTCATATTGTCTCCACAAACAATAGGAGTACTTTGAATCACAACACCTTCATAAGTGTCTTTAGCCATATTACCTCCTTTGCAGCTTCCACCATACCTTTATATTCTGCTTCTGTAGATGACAAAGCAACTGTATGTTGCTTCTTAGAACACCATGAAATCAATTTGTCTCCTACATAGCACAAATATCCATGGGTTGATCTTCTATCATCCACATTACCTGCCCAATCTGCATCACTATATATCTTCACTCTTGTATCAGAAGTAAATCCATAGTACAACCCTTCTCTGAGTGTACCCTTGATGTACCTAAGTACTCTTTGTCCTGCAATCCAATGTTCCTTTCTAGGACAATGCATGAATTGTGAAAGCACACCAACTGCATATGACAAATCAGGCCTTGTTAAGGTAGCATAAATCAAGCTACCAACCAAACTTTGATAGAGCTTCATATCTCTGAATTCTTCTCCTCCAAATCTAGACAATTTATGGTTCACTTCCAATGGTGTAGGTGCAACCCTGCAATCTTCCATTTTAAATTTGGTTAGCAATTTTTTAAGATACCTTTCTTGGGTCACATATACTCCATGTTGAGTATAAGAAATCTCCATTCCCAAGAAAAATGATAAATTCCTCAAATCACTGATTTTGAACTCTTTCTCCATCTGCTTCTTGATCATTTGTATTCCTTTATCATCTGTTCCTGTAAGTATTATGTCATCAACATAAATACAGACATAAATGAATCCATCTTCACTTGCTTTGATTAGCAAGCTACTATCTGCCTTTGATGCTTGAAATTCAAGATCATTCAAGAACTTTACAAGCCTATAATTCCATGCCCTTGGGGCCTGCTTTAATCCATACAAAGCTCTCTTGAGCTTACACACATAATTTGGATTCACTTGATCTTTGAATCCATCTGGTTGCTCCATGTAAACTTCATCTGAAATGTAACCATTCAAAAAAGCATTTTTAACATCTAATTGAGATAACTTCCAACCTTTGCAAGCAGCAATTGCTATGAGGGTTCTGATTGTTGTCATCTTTGCCACAGGACTATAAGTCTCATCATAGTCCACTCCATATGTCTGTGCATACCCTTTCACAACAAGTCTAGCTTTGTACCTAGACACACTTCCATCTGCAAATCTTTTTGTTTTGTAAACCCACTTACATCCGATAATTTTTTGGCTATTAGGTTTAGGAACCAGATCCCAAGTCTGATTCTCTATCAATGCATCATACTCCTCATGCATAGCTTTTTCCCAATTTCTCTTGCCTTTGGCTTCATCATATGTAGATGGATCTTCATTTGCTTTTATCAAATAAGCATAATCTTTAGTAGTCAAGAATGAGGTGTCATAGCTATAGCTTGTAGGTTGCCATTTGTGCCTAGATGACCTCCTAATTTCTGCACTTCTTGAAGTCTCTGGTTCATCACATTCTGGATCAAACCTTGGCCTCTCTTCAACTTCAACCTGTACTTCATTACTCTCATTTTCATCAATTAATTGAATCTTTGCTTTACCTTTCCTTTGATCCACTACTTCTTCAACATCTGCATGTATATTATATTTACCTGCATACCAAGTACCTTGCTCATCAAATGTAACATCCTTGGATACAAGGAATTGCTTTGTGGATGGACTCCACAACCTGTATCCCATTTGTTTATCATCATAACCAATGAATACATACTTTTCTGCCTTAGGCTCCAACTTATGCCTCAATTGAGATGGCACATATGCATATGCCAAACATCCAAATATTCTGCAATGATCCAAGGTAGGTTTCTTACCCCACCAAGCTTCATATGGTGTCATACCTTGCAAAGCTTTACAGGGCAATCTATTGACCAAATATGTAGCTATATTTATAGCCTCTGCCCACAAATAATTTGGGCAATTCTTCTCTTGCATCATGGACCTTGCAAACTCAACAAGAGTCCTATTTCTTCTTTCTGCTACCCCATTTTGTTGAGGAGAGTACCTGCAAGTAACTTCTCTCTTTATACCTGCATTCCACAAGTAATCATTGAACTCATTTGAAAAATACTCTCCCCCTCCATCTGACCTTAGTCTCTTCAATTTTTGACCTGTAATCCTTTCTACATATGCATGATAATGTCTAAAAGTATTAAACACTTCTGACTTTTCTTTAATCACATAAATTGTGATCCATCTGGTAGCATCATCAACATATATGACATAATATCTTGAACCATTTATACTAAAGTCCTTTGAAGGACCCCACACATCTGTATGCACTAACTCAAGTCTTTCTGAATACATAAACCCATGCTTGGAATAGGATTGCTTATGAGCCTTACCTAATTGACATGCCTCACATCTGTATGTCATGTGTTGACCTGCAATGTTAGGCAACCCAAGCACTGAATCATTGTTAATCATTTCTTTAATACCTCTTTCATTAAAGTGTCCAAGTCTTTTATGCCAAAGATCCAATTTTGACACCTGCTCTCCATATGTGAACATAGCATGTCCAACATTTCCTTGTACCTTCAATGTGAAAAGCCTTCCTTCTTTCTTTCCTGTAACAACCTGTTTATACCCTTGACTAGGGTCTTCAACATAGACTCCATCATTGGTGAATCTTATCTCATATCCTTTTTCCACAATTTGACCTACACTGATCAAATTCTTTGGAATTGTGGGAACATAAAGTACCTTACTCAGAAGAGTGCTCCCATCTTTAGCCTTAACTGAACCAATTGACTTTACCTTATGCTTTGTATTATCACCTGTCTGAACTGTATGATTAATTGCATTATGATCTAGGTCAGTCATCAAAGCAATATTTCCACTTAAATATGCGCTCCGAGAGCGGAAGAAGCGGGCGTGTCGCTGCTGAAGTTTCACCGTGATGTTCTCTTTCGACGGCCATAATCAGCTTCTGCGACATGATTTTGAATCGCTCCTACAATGACGTCAGAATACAAGCACCTTGCAAGCGTCTGGAAGTCCATGAATGAACCCTGCAAGCGTAGTCAGTTCCGGCGGGTCCCTTATCTGTTCTAGATCAATGTGTAGCTATGTCGCTGCGCTGCGCTACAGTAGAGCATGAAGCAGGCGAGACTCGCAAGTTCAGGTTGTCGTCGTCAGTGGTCCCGTGGGCTACAGCGTCGGAAATCTGAGGCGAAGTGTCGCGACTGGGCTATCGCGACAGCTGGGTGAAGTGTCGCCACAAGTGAGCTATCGCGACAGCTGGAGCGAGGTGTCGCGACAGGAGGTTTGCCTTCCCGAGGAGTCCTTCTCCATCGCGGTGAGTCGCCGCCGCCCCCCCCCCCCAAAACGAGTTCTCGCATCATTCGAGGTATCGCGCTAGCGAGGTCGATCGCGACATTGCCTTGTAGTCGGTTGCGTCAGTAAAGGTTGCCACGTAGCCGGTCGTCTCTGCCTCCGCATTTGAAATGGGAAGAAGGCCAACGCTCGCGGGTTGTCGTCAATAGCTTCTCCTTTGTCGCCTTTTTCTTCACCCTCAACATTTTCATCGACAGCAACACGGTTGAAGGAGGAAGTCTAAGGCGTGAGGCGGCCTCTCTTTGGACCGTTGCAGGTTAAGAGTTTTCAAAAAAAAAAAAGAAAAGTAAAAAGAAAGAAAAGAGAAAAAGCTCAGAAAAAAAAAAAGAGAGTAATTTGACGTTGCTTTTAAGCGGGTTTCCATAAGGACTTTCAAGCATTTGTCTTGGAAATAGAAAAAGATCCGAAAGAAAAAAGAAGTAAATAGAAAAAGAAAAAGATCCGAAAGAAAAAAGAGAGCTTCCTGTTATTGTGGGATTTTTGGGATTCTCATGATGCTTCTCCGGTCGGAGCTTTAGAATTTGATTCTCTTGGAAATTCCCGCCGCGGCAAGATTATCTTCGGTTCCTTTTGGCCATGGATGTGGCTTCATCCTCTCTCGTCAAAAGCAATCGGGCCCCTCCCCCTAGGGAGACTGATATCCTGGCCGAGTTGCTGGAGGGGGGATCGTGTGCCGCCCCTGGGGCATCCGAAAGTGTTGAATCCCCCACTGTTTCCCTCAGTAGACCCGCAGTTCTGTCGGCTCAGGAGGAGCTCAAGAAGGCTTGCCTCGTCGGCCAAGTGTTTGGCCCTAGGCCCCCGCTCGAAACTGTGCGTCAATGGCTTCGAAAAGAGTGGTTCCCTCGAGGACTAATTGTTAGCAAATGTCAGTTCTTACCAGCGAACCACATGCTGCTTGTCTTTGAAAATGAAGAGATGGCGTTCCAAGCCCTTAGCGTTGGCACCTGGCAGTTCGGTCGGGCGACCCTGTGCCTATTCAGATGGTCCCCGGACTTTACTCCCGACAAATCGAAGTCGCTTCGGTACCCTCTTTGGGTTGAGCTCCCTAACCTTCCTTACTTCTTGTACAACTTCGTGTGGGACATTGTCTCTCCTATCGGCAAGCCGCTGGCTTCACGCGAAGACGTTGGTGGTCTCATCTATGAAGGTGCAAGACACTCGTTCAATGCTAGGTGGCACCCCCAAATCTGTGTCGAGGCCGACCTCAGTTCGCCGCTTCCTTCAATGATCAAAGTGGACATGGGCGAAGGAGATGTATGGGAACAGGACATCACATACAAAAACCTTCCCAACGCGTGCTTTCGTTGTGGCTAGCAAGGTCACAGGATTAAAGATTGCCCTCTCAGGCAAAAAAACAAGCGCTTTCAAGAAGCCTCCAAAACCGCTCAAGATAACTTTGGCGATTTGACCCACTCGACCAAGGAGGGGGAAGGCAAGGGCATCCTTAATCCGCAAGCTGATGCTGATGGCTTCATTGAAGTTAGAAGAAGAAGGAAAAGAAGCCCTAGGGCCAACGGTGAGAGAAACAACCTGCCGCTTACCCCCTACAACAATTTGTATTGCAATCTAGAAAAGGAGATCAATGATCTTGACTACCCAAGTGGGAAGCTACTTGAGATAGACACCTACGACAAAGCCCTAGAGATCCCTGACAATAAAGAAACCCCCCAGGAGGGTTACACTACAAGCAAAGAAGATGGTTTCACCACTAGTAACGAAGACAACATGGATAGTGAAAGTTCCATCATTGGATCGACGATCCCGGAAACGGTGCCGAGCACGGGGCCCAAGTCTCCCCAGCAAGGGGCATCCCGCAAAGGAAAACAGCCTATGGAGTTACCCTGGAAAAGCCCCCACAAGAACCGACTTCTAAGTCGGGATCAGATCCCAGCGAAAAAGAAAGACGAAGCCAAGAGAAGAAAGGACAAAGCTCCCTCCCGCAAAGAGGGATCAACGCAAAAATGATTGTCATCTCGCTAAATGCTAGAGGGCTAACCGACCCCTCAAGAGCGACCATCATTGGTCAATGGCTTCGCGACATTAGCTTAAACCCAGACTTTATATGTATTCAAGAGATTAAAATTGACGGAGAAGATCTCCAGAAACGGCTCAGACAGATCTCCTCGGCCCACGTGTGGATCCCAACGAAGCACCTGCGGGGGTCTGGAGGAACGGCTATCGGTGTTAAACAACTCTGGTTTGAAAAGCTTGAGAGCTCCATTGAAGATGTAAGTCACCGTTGGATTGCTGTCTCCTTTGGTGCTCCTCTTTGTGTTACTATGGTTTCTTTGTACGCCCCTAACGAGGATTTGGAGAGACTGAACACTTGGGCTTCCTTAGACTCGCTTCCCCACAACGTGCTTATTTGTGGAGACTTCAACATGGTGGAAGACCCTATGGACAGATGGATGGGCAAGGGCAGGGTCATCGACAGTCGGGAGAAAGAAACGTGGGACATGACCAAACTCCACTTGGATTTGATTGAGTTCAAAGACTCGAGTGGCTTTTCTTGGTCGAATCTCCAAGCGGGCGAGGACCTGAGGAAAGCTAGACTCGATAGATGCTACATCTCTCAGAGTTTTACTCAACGGTGGGGCCTCCCTACCATCACGCAACGCACTGACCTCACTATCTCTGATCACTACCCGATCGTTATCACTTTTCAACCTTCCAACAAAATCCGCAAGGCTCCGTGGTTCCATGCCAACGCAACCACCTTTTCTCTCCCCTCCGTCCACCAAGAAATTGCCGATGTGTGGAAAGTGGCGTTCGCCTCTGGCTTGGCCCCTGCCAAGTGCTGGAGAAGTGCGGTCGACAAGTCTCGTAAGATCATGATCAGAACTAAGAAGATGCTCGAGACTGTGCGGCGGGCTCGTAGGGAAGCCCTTTACCACAGACTCTGGCGGCTCGAGGAGGAAGTGAACAAAGGAAAACCACAAGCCCAGAAAGGCCTCAGAAAAATCAGGGTAGTGTTGAGATACGAGGAAGAAATACAAAGGAAAAACTTGCAAATCTTCTTCAAGGAGTGGTGGGCTGGCAAAGCCGACAAACCCACCAAAGAGATGTGTCGTATCCTTATAAGGAAGCACAGCAGAGAGTCGATCCCCCTACTGCTAGACCCACATGGCAATGTATGCAATTCGGAAGAAGATAATTTTGGCATCATCGAGGGGCACTTCACGAGACTCATGGGAACCTCGAACCCCCTTTCCCACCATAGAAGGGACTGTATGGCTGCCATTTCTAGGGTTTCCCCCCGGAGGATGTAAAGACTTTTTGCCATTGTGAGAATCAAGAGCACAGAAATTCGAATTTGTGTCTTCTCCTCTCTGTATCATCTTCTTTGTGAGCTTGTGTGCATGTGTGTTGCTTGAAAAGAGTGTTAAGAAGTGTTGTCTATCCATGAAAGTGTTTGTTTGCTGTGGTTAAGGTGTGTGTGAAGTGTAGGAAGTGCTGAAGTGTAAGAAGGTCATTCTCGTGACTCAGTATTTTGCTCATAACTTTAAGTAGAAGCGTTAGAATTGACTGAAAATACCACCATTGGATGCGTCTTCTCGAGAGCTTCAAAACGCATATGCTATTCACTATATTTGGAGTTCGTAGTTGAGAGAAAAGCTCAATTTACTGTTGGCTGCTGCATCAAGTATCACGACACCATGACTGAGAGTTGAAGCTTGTTTGGATTAGTCTTAGCCTTGTTTGCATCCTTGGGAAAACACATTTTCATTGATCGTCATTTGAATGCATGACCTCATACACTCGGTTAGGTTTTGATACTCATCGGATTGATAATTAAAGCGTGAATCCCCACTATATGCACTTGAGGGGGATTGAGGTATAGTCTCTTTCTCCACAAGTCCCTAAGTTGGTTCTTAGGTACACAAGTATGGTGAGGATCATGCTAAGTATTTTATTTGTTAACTTGATGGTGAGGTCGTGGAGCATGGCATATGTAGATAACCAAAATTCGATTGTTCTCACCATATATTCTTTTGTGGGTAGGTAATTATGCAGCAGGCTCGATAGCAATGGAAAATTGAGCCATATTTTACCTTGTCTTTGCAAATCCCAAAACTTTGGTCAGTATCATCGATGTGGCACAAGACAAAAAGATGGATTGAATTGTAATAGATATGGTGCCTGCTACCAGTGCACCTGCAAAGTTGGATTTTCTTTAAAATTTTTCTTCTGCAAATGGGATTGGTAGCTTCAAACTCCTGTTGAGTATAGTTTAAGTGTTTGCCGTGAAATTGAGTTACTCATCCGGATCCTTCCCCATAGTCTTCTTGATGTACCTTTGGGTCTCTTCTTTCATAATCCCATATGGTAGGTTGAAGGGCTTCATGAATTGATCTAAATCTTGCTCTTGATCTTAGCCTCCTTCATGAATTTCACCACTTCATTTTCAAAATGCTCTGTAGGACGGGACACCAGTAGTGCCCATTTCTTCTGACTTAACTCTACAGTACACAACATTGGATGGGCATCAATTTCATCGATTGCCTATTCTGTTATTGGTGAATGAACTATTGGGGGAGAAAGAGGGTGTACCTCAGTCTCATCAGTAGCCAGGGTGGATGGTTGCACTACTAGTGTCCCCAAGTTCTTTGCTTTTTCTAATTGTGCTCTGAGCTCCGCAATGATTTGATCTTTCTCTTCATGTTGCAACTTACTTTCCTTGAGCTCACCTTCCACTGTTGTTTTAGCTTTGCACATGATCCTTACTTGGTCAGCATCCTATATGCATTCCTCTGAGTACTTTTGCACTACCTCTTTCCACTTAAGTTCCAGTGCTTTTGTGTCTGATGTATACTTTGATTCTAACTCAGCATGTTTCTTTTTCTCTTGTTTTAGTTGATCTTCCATTTCTAACAAATTTTCTTTCATTTCTTGTATTCCTTCACCTTCTGTGATGGCTATGTTGATAGGTTGATTTAACAGAATGGAATTCCTTAATTCTTTGTTCCTCGTATGCAGATTGTTTGCTTCATCCATGTAGACTTTTATTTGGCTTTCTAATAACTTGCTTCGATTTTTCATGCACACCTTCTCCAATTCATATGCTTCATGTTGCTCTTTCAATGTTTTTACTTCATTTTGAAGTTCGGATGTAGATATTGTTACCTCTTCCAATTTCCCTTTGATCATCAAGTTCTCATCCTTTACATGATTCAAATCTTCATACTTGGCCTCCAATTCGGTTGTCTTCTGTATGAGTTCCCACTGAGTACTTATGTTTATGTCCGAGAGTTCTTCAATTATTATCTAGAATCTACTTTTGGCTTCAAATAGTTTGGGTTATTCTTTATATTCTTCCATCAATATGGTTTGAGCCATCATGGCCATGTCAATCATACTTTTGACTACTGGCTTCAATTGATTCACATTGACATTAAGCCATGTCTTTAGTATAATGGGTTCTTCACTCGTTTGCACGTCTTTACCTTGAGCAACATGTAGTGTATCTTGATTGGGCTACCTGATATGGAGTTGCACTCTCGGCTCCACCCTTTTAGTTGTTGGTTTTGTTTCTTGTGCTTCGGATTCCTTAGATTGCACTTTTTGAGAATCAATTATCACATCCAAGGGTGATGGTTCGACAACCACTTGGATGGGTATTGTAGGTCCTTGATCTTTCTGCACTCCCTCATTGTTTCTTTCTTGTTTCGGATGTACAATTGGTTTGGACCGATTTGGCAAAGCCTCTTTGAGCAAGATTTTTGTTTGGTCATTTAATTGAATAGTATGCAGATTCTCAATGTCTTTGTCTTGCATTGTTTGATCTTGTTCCACCTACGTTTTTTCGACCTCAAGTTGATTTTGAACTTGGTTCAACTCATCCCGTTCCTCATCAGCATGCTCATTCATGTGTATGTCAATATTTAGTGTATCTTGATCCTAGGATGACTCGTCCTCTGAGCTCGAGTTGTTTAAACCCAATTCTTTGTACTAATCCAACTTTGATATGCTCTTGCCTGCTTGTTTGGACTCTTGTTGTTTACTTGATTGATGATACCAGTGACCTTGTGTGGTAAGGTTCACTTGACCTTTAGTGTAAGGATGCATCACTTCTAGTGCAGCAGAGAGGTCGCATTGAGTAATAGATGGAGGTTTTGCAAAGGATACCTTTGGTAGTACATGTACCCTTTTTGATTCCAGTGTGTTTGTGAATTCCTCTTCTTGAGCATATTTCACACCTCTCATAGTAGGCCTAGAGCTTGTTCCAGCCTCTTCCATAGTGGAAATTCTTTTCTTTTTCTTTGGTAATGTTCTTGACTTCACATATTTTGACATTTCAACTATGGAAGGCATTAGTCATAAACATTCTTTCATTTCCAAGGCTTGATATATTAGTAAGGTCAAAGCAGAGCTTCCAATTAAAAACTTCCTATATCCCCATTGCTTATAAGCTTCGAATAGCCACTCTTGGACATGGGTTCAAGTTGATTTGATTGTCGACCTGCTTGATTGCATGGGACAACAGTTGTACTACCACCTTCTGTGAAGCTCTATATCTATGGATATTGGTGAAAAAAAAATGTTGATGTACCAGTCTCACTCCCTCTTATATGTCGATTCTATTGATTTCTAGGAATGTCCTTTTCTTGGCTTCATGGCATTCATCCTTCATATCAATTATACCATCCTTTGTCTAGTCAAATGCTGCCTTGAGTAAAGCAGATGATCTACCATTCTCCATTTCTATCAAGTACAGTAGCCTTAGGGACACATGGCATGCCCAGTGTTGGATGCAGAGTATTAATCACTTGCATGCACCTTTGAAAGTCCAGTTTGTATATGGGAAGCTTTAAGTATGCTTCTATTCCAGCTTGTGTCCATACTTCTATTGTCCTTGGCATTTCATGCACGAATACCCTAAAGTCCTGAGTCATTACTGGAAATTGATGATCTTTATCCATGATTTTGATAGTAATGAGGAAAATGCATTAGTGGGTTGAAGTTGTGCTGTTAATTCTTGGGTTGAGGTTGTGTTGTTAATTGTTGTGCTAATGAAGAGTGTATGCAACTTAATGCTACTCCTGTATCAATCAATGCATCCACTAGGTGATATTCCTCCATTCCCACTCCTAAGTTTAAGTAGGGTTGCTTGATTTGGCATCCTAGGGTTTTGGTCTCTGATGCTCAATAGTTGTCCATGGGGATTGGTTCTGCTCCTTGTCAATATCTCTCATCTCTCTCACACATCCATTCTTTTTGATTTCGTATTCATTCCAGTGCTTCAAGTCTCACTTCTTCTCTTATTCTCTCATCCTCTTCCTCCCGGTTTTTTGCTACTAGAAGTTTAGCCAGGATCTCTTCGATCAAGGGTTTTGAGTATTTCTTCACATGACATCCACTTATGTAATTCGTCAAATCTCTCCATCTAGGGTGACTGGTTAACCGCTTGACAAGTCGAAATGAAATTGATCACTAGCGGTCCATGTCCTCTCTTTTGCATCTTTTTTGCATGTTGTTTTAAGGTATACACCAGAACTAAATCACCCTCCTTGAGTCCCTTGTCTTTGATATGGGCATCATAATATGCTTTTTGTCTCCTTTTGGCTTCATAGATGTCTGCTACTACTTACAATCTAGTCTCATGCAATTTTTCAATTTGATCCAATTGTTGGAACAATTTCGGCCAGTCCACTCATAGTTCTTAGCTACTCGAAGAGTAGGAATCACAAAATGAGTTGAAAAACTTGCATTTTGGCCCTATACTAGATTGAATGGTGTTGTACAAATAGCAATCTTCTAGGCAACTCTAAAGGCCCATAAAGCATGGTGTAATTGTTTGTCCCAATCTGATCGTCCATTATTTTCAATTTTCATCAAGACTGTACATAACACCTTATTGGAACTCATTCCTTATGAATTACTAAGAACTCATTCATCAATATTTCTATTACTTCATTAATGAAGTGCATACCTTGATCACTCACAATTTCTATTCGCAATCCAATCTTCTAAATATGTTTTTGAATAGAAATTTGGCAGTGGTTCTTGCATCGTTTTTCTTTGTGGCCATTGCTTTTAACCATTTGGTCAAATAGTTAGTAGCCACTATTATATATTTAGCATAAGAGCGTTTTGCAAGTGGGCTAATTGGTCTAACAAAATCTATAACCCAATTAGTGAAAGCTCTAACACTAATCATAGGTCGCAATGGCATTTCATCTCTTATGACAAGATATTTTGTTTGTTGGCACACATCGCACCTTTGAACATATGTTGCTGCCTCTTGATGTAAGGTTGGCCACCATAATCGAGCAAAGACAATCATTTTTGCAGTTTTGTGAGTTGAAAAATGGCCTCCTGCTGCTCCAATATGGGCCATCTCTAAGATAAGGATATACTCATCTTCATGTGCACACAATCTTAATTGATTATCCCATCCATGCTTAAATAGTTGTCTTCTATCAAATATGTCACTCTCAATGAAGCTCTTCGTTTTTTTGAAAACTGGAGCACAGCTCTTGAAGATGATGAATGCCGACGAACGCACGGAGCTCTCAAAATGTCTTACCGCCCATCCATGTACTATTCATTTAATCTCTCTCTCTCCATTATTGATTAAGTCCTATGATCTACACATGAATGCCACATGGCACTCATGTGTGAATCCTCTAAATGGAGTTAAGAGGTGGTTCATACCTCCTCCATTTATTGACTTCGTATAACATTTCCTTCCCCTTAATTGCATTTTTGTCCTCAGAAATGGTATTAGAAGGTCTAAAAGAAAGAAATTATCAAAGGAATAGTACTCCCACTAAATCCCCATGCATAAAAATACATGGTCCCGTCTCCGTGTTGTTTCCCCATATCCTTCCCCTTAAGAAGACTCTTGGGAAGGTAATCTAAAACTGGGAAACCGTCTCTGAAGGGTGCTAATCCGCTCCCATGTGGCACTATCTTCTAAACTATCTTTCCACTTTACTAGACACTCTTTATCCAAGTGACTTCTCGTCCGTTTCTCTCGAGTGCGTAGAATGCTCTCAAGCTCATGTGGAATAGATTGAACATAAATAGGCTCTACTACCTCAGTATCTGGAATGAGGTTGTCAGATTCACCCAACCTTTTCTTAAGCCGACTAACATGAAAATCTGGATGGATTTGACTACTCTCTGGAAGTTGGAGCTGGTAAGCCATCTTTCCTTTTCTCTTAAGTATTTGGAAAGGTCCACAATACCTAGGAGATAATTTTGGACAAGGTCCCGTCTTCATGGTTTCAGATCTAGATGGAACTCTAAGATAGAGTTGCTCTCCTACCTCAAAGTTGATGTCTCTCCTTTGAGGGTCAACATAGGCTCTAGCTCTATCCTGAGCTCTCCTAATGCTGTCCTTAGCAAGTCTAAGCATATCGTTCATCTCTTCCAAGAAGTCCTTTGAAGCTTAAACTTTTTCATTCTGCAAGCCTACTGCATAAGGAGCTCTTGGCTGAAACCCATACATAAGCATAAATGGACTATGCCCAGTGGAAGAGTGTTTGGCACTATTATATGCAAACTCTACTATAGTTAAGTACTCTTCCCAATTAGTTTGCCTTTCAATCACATATGCTCGAAGCATATCCTCTAGGATTTGGTTAACCCTTTCTGTTTGCCCATCCGACTGTGGATGCTCGGCGTACTCATGCTAAGTTTCGTATCCAACCTTTTGAAGACCACTCTCCAAAAGTGGCTAGTAAACTTCCTATCCCAATCGAAAACTATGTCTAAAGGAAGACCATATAACTGGTATAGGGTCTCCACAAAAAGTCTAGCCAACTCTGGTGTCCTCACTGTAGTACGTGTTGGAATAAACCTAGCCATTTTGGTTAGCCTATCCACAATTACCCAGACTGAGTCGTGCCCTCTCTGTGTCTTGGGTAATCTGACTATAAAGTCCATGGAGATACTCTCCCACTTCCCATTAGGAATATCCAATGGGTGGAGTAGTACTCCAATCCTCAACCTCTCAGCTTTATTGACCTAGCATTTATTGCACTTAAGCACATACTCTAGGACGTCCTTATGAAGTCCAGGCCAATAAAACTGCCTCTTAACAAGATCATAAGTCTTGTTAACTCCTGGGTGTCCCAAACTAGGTGTGTCATGACACTCATACAAAATATTCCGTCTCATCTCAATATCTCTAGGGACACACATCTTTCCTTTATATAACAAATATCCATCGTGGACAGTGTAATTCTTCCACTTGAATCCTTCATGAGTACCCGTCGATACTCCATCCTCACTGGAAACCAATATATCACGATCCCCATTCTCTATGGCTTCCCAAATCTCAAAATATGCAGGATCAAGCCTACATTTTCCTCTAATGGACTCAAGTAGCTCACTAGTGATCTGAGTAAAACTCAATCCATTGAGCATAGGCATGCGGCTAAGTGAATCAGCCACTACATTGAACTTTCCCTTCCTATACCTAAGCTCATAATCAAAGTCTTGAAGGGTCTCTGCCCATCGGGCCTTATGACCTTTAAGGTCTGTTTGATTAGAGAGCCACTTAATGCTCTCTTGATCAAACACTATCATAACTTTGGCACCATATAAATAATGACGCCACTTCTTCAAAGCATGGACAATTGCATACAACTCCTTCTCATAGACAAAGTAATTCTTCTGAGCCGGTTCTAGTTTCTTACTCTCAAAAGCTACTCGTCGACCATCCTGAACTAGAACCGCTCCTATGGCAAAATTACTCGCATCAGTCTCAACCACAAATGGTTTGTTGGGATCTGCTATATGTAAAAGTGGAGCTGTAGCAATTGCTACTTTCAACTTCTCCATACTTTGCTTCTGTTCGTCTCCCCAATGAAAGGCTTTCCCTTTCCCTTTAAGCTATTCCGTCATCGAGACAACAATTTTGGCATAATTCTTAATGTATCTTCAATAGAGACCTGATAAACCTAGGAAGATCTACAGCTCTTCCAGGTTCCTTGGATGTGGCCATTCCATAATAGCCCTTACTTTTTCAGGATCCATCTGGATTCCATCCTGGGAGACTATATGTCCAAGGTATCTAACCTCTGTCTTGAAAAATTCACACTTTGATTCCTTAACAAAGAGTGAATTTTCCCTTAGCACTTGAAATACCTTCCTTAAGTGTTCCAAGTGCTCCTCTTCTGATGCACTATAGATCAGAATGTCATCCAAAAAGTCTACTACAAAGTGTCCTAGATAAGGCCGTAAAACACTATTCATGAGTTTCATGAAAGTGCCAGGAGCATTGGTGAGACCAAAAGGCATCACCAAAAACTCATAGTGCCCATATCTAGTCCTAAATGCAGTCTTAGGGACATCCTCTGCCCTAATCCTGATATGATGATATCCTGATCTAAGGTCAAGCTTGGTAAAATACCTAGCTTGATGTAACTGATCAAATAGATCTTCCAATCTAGGCATTGGAAACCTATTTTTGATAGTTACCTTACTAAGTGAGCTATAGTCTATACATAGTCGCATAGAGCCATCTTTCTTTTTAACTAGGAGCATTGGCGACGCCCAAGGTGAGTTACTAGGTTTAATGAAGCCTTTATCTAAATAATCCTGCAATTGCCTCTCAACCTCCTCATGTTGAGAAACACTAAGCCTATAAGGTGGCCTGCAAATAGGGTTAGTGTTAGTAACAACCTCAATGGCATGGTCAATGTCCCCTCTCTCAGGTGGTAGCCCTCTAGGTAAGTCAGTGGGAAAAACATCTCTATACTCAAACATAAGATCCTTAAAACTTTTAACCACACACTCTTGCAAAAAAGAATAATAGAAAGTCATGTTCATATTTACATTCTTAGCATGAAAAGATACATCAGATGAGCTGTCTGTACAATGCTCCATATCATGACTATACAATGAAAATAGGTCGTGTACATGTTGAGAATAACAAAGACTATACAACTCTAGTGATGAAATGAGAATGCCGACGGACGCACGGAGCTCTCAGAATGTCTTACCACCCAGCCACGTACTATTCATTTAATCTCTCTCTCTCTCTCTCTATTATTGATTGAGTCCTATGATCTACACATGAGTGCCACATGGCACTCATGTGTGAATCCTCTAAATGGAGTTAAGAGGTGGTTCACACCTCCTCCATTTATTGAATCCATATAACATCTTCTTATGAGCACATAATCTTTACTTTGCTCCTCCAAAGCCCCCTTTCTTGCTAAGATTGCTCCTTCAGGATACTCATGAGTTTTCCAAAAAAATACTAATGTTTAACTCCATCTAGGTGCTACCATAGAATAGCATAGGGTGGAGTTCTCTTCAGGCCATTTCTCTTGACACGTAGGACAATTTGTTACATGAGAATGCACATCTTTTTGCATATCTGGCCAATACACTCCCAACCTTTTGAGCTCCTATAGTGTATTACTAACACTTCTATGATTTTTCAATTGATTTGTGTGGACGTGCTTTAACCATATCTCTTGTTCTTCCTCTTCTACACACCTCAAAAGAAGTCCACTAGAATCCTGATGATATAGGCTTCCTTTCTTTGACTACTACTTCAAAATCAAATTTCATTAAGAGTAAAAACCATCTTACAAGCCTTCATGTGTTATAGGGTTTATTGACCAAGTATAAAAGAGCTTGGTGATCAATAAAAAATTTGAATTTGTTTGCTAGTAAGTAGTGTCTGAATTTCTTTATGGCATAGACCATACCTAATCCTTCTCGTTAAGTGGTGGTATAAATACATTCGGCTTGATTAAGTTACCTACTTGCATAGGCTATAGGATGATCGAGCTTTCCTTTGTCCGCAGGCTATGCTAAGATGCATCCAATGGAAAATTTCAAAGCATCCACATGAATATGGAATGGCTTGTTCCAATTTGGCACTTTTAGAATTGGAGCCAAACTCAGTCTGCTTTTCAGTTCATTAAAGGCTTTCTCGCAATCTTCCGTCCAATTGAACTGAGTTAGTAATCCATAAAGAGGCCTTGCAATAGTTGTAGAATTACCTTGATTTTTCTTTATTTGTGGATGTTCCATTTTGAGATACAATATGTCCCAAAATCTTTCCTTGGCGTACCATGAAGACACATTTTTTTGGATTCAAGCAGACTCTATATTGTCTGCACTTCTCAAAAAATTTCCTCAGCTCGAGAATGTCATCCATTCTTTGGGAACAATAGGTGCATAAATCATCCAAGTATACTTCCATAGTCTTCCTAAGGAATTCCTTAAAGACATGACACATTAATCTCTGGAAGCTGGCTGAAGCATTAGTTACGCCAAATGGCATAACCCTAAAAGCATACACACCCCATTTCGTAGCAAATGCTATTTTGTTTTGATCCTCAGGAGTGATTGCTACTTGGTTGTAGCCAGAGAATCCATCAAGGAAGCTATAGATTTCCTTGCCTGCCACTCTCTCCAAGAGATGATCCGTAACGAGTAATGGGTAGTTGGCACGAATAGTGACTATGTTAACCTTTTTGAGATTAATGTAAACTCTTAATTTACCATTTTCTTGGGTACTACTACCAAAGTTCACACCCATTCAGTGTGTTCAATTTCATATAGGAAGACATCTACCAATATTTCATCTATCTCTTTGTTGATTTTGGCAGAGTATATGTCATTGTAGGTGTATGATCTTTGTTTCAAGGGTTTAGCTTCTGGAGTCATGGGATGATGTGAACAAATAGAGGGATCCACACCTTCTAAGTCCTTGTATGTCCAAGAAAATACATCCCTATAATCTTGAATCAACTCTATTAGTTCTCATTCCTCACTTTCTGATACATCTTTCCCAATGTAAGTGCATCTCTCCTCTTCCCCTTCTATAGTCACAGTGATTTTCTTGGTCTACTCCTTGTTATCGTATGGTATTACTTCTTGTGCTTCTCGTTTACACATTTGAATAGGGATCTTTCTTTCCTCTACTTTATATCTCTTAAATTGTTCAGGTATTTCAAACTTTTCTTGAGATGTATTCTCTTCCCTGTTAGTCTCTCCTACTTCCAAGTTCACGTGCTTTCCATTTTGGTTAAGTGTCAAAGTGCTTTCTCTAATACTTTCTTTATCTTCTCCACCCAGGTGCTGTCCTTCCTCTTGGGTCTCAATATCCATTTCTATGCTTTCATAATCTTCCGTCCATTCCTTCTTCAGCCTCTTGTAACATAGCCATGTATAGACTTACATCATATCCCTCCTCATCTATACACTCATTCATGGTTAGGACTTCCTCATTGACACACACATCAAATGTGGCCAATATTTCCATCCATCCATGGGGTTCGAAGTCTTCATCTAGGAATACTTGTGGCATATAAGTTGGGCCTTCTATTGATCTACAGATTCCATCGCCTGTTTGCCATGTCTGTTGCCTTTCTTCTTCTCGTTTGGCTTCTTTATATACATGTGTGTGTACGTATATGCATGTGTGTATGTATGTATATGCATATGCATGTGTGTATGTATTATGTATATGCATGTGTGTATGTATTATGTATATGCATGTGTGTATGTATATGCAACTTGAGTGTGTATGTATGTATGCATATGCATGTGTGTATGCATATGCATGTGTGTATGTGTGTATGCATATGCATGTGTGTATGCACATATGTGCATATGTACATGCATGTGTGTATGTTTATGCATATGTGTGTATATGTATGTATACATGTGTGTGTATGTATATGCATATGTGTATGCATATGCATATGTGTATGTATGTATGTATATGCATATGCATATGCATATGCATGTGTGTATGTATGTATGTATATGCATGTGTGTATGTATATGCAACTTGTGTGTGTATGTATGTATGCATATGCATGTGTGCATGTGTGTATGCATATGCATGTGTGTATGTGTGTATGCATATGCATGTGTGTATTTGTGTATGCATATGCATGTGTGTATGTGTGTATGCACATATGTGTGTATGTATATGCATGTGTGTATGTATATGCATATGTGTGTGTATGTATGTATACATGTGTGTGTATGTATATGCATGTGTGTATGTATGTATGTATGTATGTATATGCATATGCATGTGTGTATGTATGTATGTATGTATGTATGTATATGCATGTGTGTATGTATACACAACTTGTGTGTGTATGTATGTATGCATATGCATGTGTGTATGTGTGTATGCATATGCATGTGTGTATGCATATGCATGTGTGTATGCATATGCATGTGTGTATGCATATGCATGTGTGTATGCATATGCATGTGTGTATGCATATGCATGTCTGTATGTGTGTATGCATATGCATGTGTGTATGTGTGTGCATATGCATGTGTATGTGTGTATGTATATGCATGTGTGTATGTATATGCATGTGTGTATGTATATGCATATGTGTGTGTATGTATGTGTACATGTGTGTGTATGTATATGCATGTGTGTATGTATATGCATGTGTGTATATATGTATGTATATGCATATGCATGTGTGTATGTATGTATGTATATTCATGTGTGTATGTATGTATGTATATGCATATGTGTATGTATATGCAACTTGTGTGTGTATGTATGTATGCATATGCATGTGTGTATGTGTGTATGCATATGCATGTGTGTGTGTGTGTGTATGCATATGCATGTGTGTATGTGTATATGCATATGCATGTGTATGTGTGTATGCAAATATGTGTGTATGTATATGCATATGTGTGTGTATGCATGTGTGTATGCACATGTGTGTGTGTATACATATGTGAGTGTGTATGTATATGTATATGTCTCTCTCTCTCTCTTTATGTTTCTCTAGATCTCTCTCTTTCTTTCATCTCTCTCTCTATATGTCAATAAAAAATAAAGCAATCACTTACATCGATGTAATTGTTTGGATCATTGTCGTCAAAGTCCACTTAATGTTGTCCTTCGTCAAATTCCAAAGACATGACGCCAAAATCTCTTGCAAAACTAAAGAGAAGAGAAATTAGAAAAGGGGAAACATAAAGAAAGAGAAAAGAGTGCTACAATATGTATGATACTTACCAAAATTTCAGATCTAGAGAAATAGAGAGGTGTGTGTAGAGAGAGAGAGAGAGAGAGAGAGAGAGAGAAAGAGAGAGAGAAAGAGAGAGATGTAACTCGTGCGTGCAAACTCGATAGTAGCAGGTTTTGTTTCAAAACACGATGAATGTCGAATTTTTTGCTCTCGAGTCTGGTTAAAACACTGCATTGGTATGAGCGCCGGTATAAGCGTCGGTATGAGTGTTGGTAAATCAGTGGAAACTACTGATGCTTATACTGATGCTCATACCGACGCAGCAGTTTCTGACGTGTATATTGCCTCCATGGTTTTTCAAGGGTTTTCAACGGTCATACCAATGGCGAGGCGTGACTGTCGGTATGCACAACATTGGTATGCCCCTTATATGTTGTAGTGAATGTCTTTGGAAGATTTGGAAAGAAAGATGCATTGCCAACTTCATCAACCCTTTGAAAGAGTGGTCAATCAATAAGACCCTAGTCTCTTAGGCATAAGAATTTGTAATTTTAAGAAGTCCCCTCTCTTTAGACACCATAGGGAGTCTGTTTTGGAGAACAAAAAGATCCATAGAAAATGAGCATCCCATGAGAGGGACCAAAAGGTTATTAACCTTCTTTCTAACTCTCTATAACAATTTTGTTTTTAGTTATTTTGATTGTCTTGCCATATCTTAGGCTTGGTCTTAGGCATATTTTTCCTAATCTTAGGCATAGGCTCTAAATGTTGTTTTTCCTTCAAGCCATCCTTCACTTGCTTTGCGGGATAAAGGGGATAACATGGGCACTATGCCCCTTCACTTGTACGGATGCAAGGGAAATGAAGCCTCTATGAAAGGTCCTCTTATCAAAAAGAAAAACTTATTATTATTCTTGTGAATCTATAATTGCAACACTATCTTGCAATGAGAAAACTTTCACGGTTTGGGACACATGTTATACTTCTTGACATTCAAAGCATTTTCCTTTGGATGAATATAAAAAAAGGCACTAGGGGAAAAAATGGACCCTGCATGGGCCTTGTAAGGATCCCTAATTTTTAGGGATTAAAAGGGTTAATCCATGAGCTTAAGGAAGCATCCAAAACCACCAATGGTTTTTTCCGTGAGCATTTCTGATCGTTGGATTATTTTCATCGATGGCTTATTTTAAAAACTTGAAAAGGTAGAGAGAGAAGATGTCAGTTGTCATGGGAGTGGGGCTCAAGAATTTTCGTACTCTTTGCAGGTTTCTTGGTCGTCCGATCATCAGTAATCCAACACCCGAGCGCAAATGGGGCTGATCCCTATTCGGAGATGCACGTGCATCGTTAGATGAGCAGTTACATCGGATGGCTATAGTGAAAAGGCGCCATTCTCTCTCAAGGGAGCAACCTTAGCCATTGGATGTTAGCTAGATCTAATGGCCTATGATGGAAGCGCCAAATTTTCACGAAATTCAAGTTGACCCGTTCGATTGAAGAAGCCATCCAATGGTAGATGATAGTTTGCGCAGTTTCTCATCATTGCTTCAATCATAGCCACATGTTCTCAAGTGAATCCAAGGGTACAGAATTAAAGAGACCTTGAATTTTCCCATTTCACCTTAGCCTTTGGATCTTTCAAGCAATCCAAGGGCTCTAATTGATGTTCGAGCTTTTCAAAACCATCCTCAAGAGAAAACCCACTAGTTTTAGGCGGTTTTGGCATATTTGACCAAAGAAAAACAAGGGAAGCCTATGCCTACCCTATGAGATTAAGGGACTAGACTGTGGCCACCACCCTCTTCTCATTGGACCATCTCTAATCACCCCTTAATCTAAAAGGCCCATGCAGGGTTCATTTTTTCCCCTAATGGGACCCTATTATGCATGTGTGTATTGCTACAACGTTTCTATTGAAGTAATACTGAATAGCAGCAGATTGTGTACATATGAAGACATTTCATGAACTCTTTTTTTAGGTATGAGGGTCACCATGGATGCAAGTATACAAAGGAATCTTAGGTGTAAGAGAGAAGATGTGTTTATTGATTCAGGGGATTATTTATATCAAGAACATATGCATGATGTTGAAACTATGTAAAAGCTATCTGAATTCAAGTGAAGTAGAACCAATCTACATCAAGAACATATGCATGATGTTGAGACTATGTAAAAGCTGTCTGAACTCAAGTGAAGTAGAACCAATCTACATCAAGAACATATGCATAATGTTGAGACTATGTAAAAGCTATTGGAACTCAAGTGAAGCAGAACCAATTCGGTTTACAGTAGAGTGTTCTTCTTCATAACCGTTTTCAAGTACTTGGTTTACAACTAATTAGAGTACTTGTTTTACAACTATTAATATGGGTTTTACAACTATCAATATGGCTTTTAGAACTATTAATATGGATTAAATCATCAAGATTGTTTGATGAAGTAAGGGAATAGCCTCAATTTGGGGTATGTGTTATGAAATCCACCTCCTTTATTAGAATAAAGCATTGAATGTGCCCCCCTGATGTATCTCCTCAATGAATGCTCATTGTCTCTACCAATTTTGGAACTTATTTTTCTCTACATGCATGTGAAACCTCCTTTTATGAAAACATGCTATCTTGGGTCAATGAAGGATGGAACAAATGCAAAACGCAGTACATGCCAACTTTCAGATGTGAATAGTGTTATTGATCACTCATGGCAGCTTGAATTGCTTTCTTTTCTTGAAAAAGGAAACATTGTAAAAAATTTACCTATTTCATCGTACTATAACGAGTGAGCTTGAATTCTTTAGTTTATTTCCTGAAAAAGGAAAAGTTTGCTAGAACTTTACCTAATTCATTGTACTATAATGAGAGAAAGGAGGCCCATAACATCTCCATTTCAGTTGAATTCATCACAATGGTACAATTTCATTCAAGTTTCTCAGGGATTGTTTTAGGTCATGAGGAGCACAAAAAGAAATACTTGTCATGTTCAGTACTTTTTGGTTCCATTGGGTGGATAGAATATTGTTTCTCTTTAGCCTGGCATGCCTTTTTGCATGTTCCAATGGAGTGGCTAATGTGTTGTGAGAGTTAATATTTCCTATTGATCATGCCACCTAGACATCAGACACATCATGGATACTTGAAAGCATGTGGGAGAATCTAATAATTTGTGACTTTTCAAGCAATCACATTCCATGTTGGCCCTACAACTACACTTCTACTTTTCTTCAATCTTTAGGTGCAACTATCTCTTGGCATGGGAGACTCCCTATGTTCTAGCTACATGCTGGCCTTTTGGACATTGCTAAATGCTGCTTTGGATCTATAAAAAGATGAGAGCATATGGGTTCTCAATGTCTCCAATATTTGTGTCCTGCCACCCACAATGTACTTATATGTGGAGAGGTTTCTAGTAATATAGGAATTGTATAAGAGCACACCATGTGCTTGACTTCACCAATGACTTTTTAGTTGCACCTTTGCTTGATAGAATGTATGAAAAGCGTGCCTTGTGTAATGTGCATGTTCTAAAAAGAAAGTAGGGGAGGAGATAGATGCTAATGAGGCCACAAAGGATACCCTTGAAATCATTGAATATCATGGGCACAAGATGGCACCACCTCTTTAAAGCATGTTGTTCTTAGAAGTAAGAAAATAAAGAAATGCAAAAGAATCTTATTGCATGAGCATTCTAAAGAAGTGCTCACGAAAAACCTTATTATGAACCAATCAAAATACCTACTTCTTTAAATCCTATCCCGAATTCCAAAGCCATTGAACATTTTTTTCGTTTTTTTTAAAGAAAAAGAAATAAAAATGTCAGTTTTATAAAGGTGCAACTAATAAAGAGATCTGTTTTTTTTTTTTTTCAAGGATCCTTATTTACAAGAAGATCCAAGGCTAGTATCAGAGCTAATATCCTAACGGTTGTGCAATGCACTCTCTACAACTTGCAAACATGTATAAAACTTAAACTATGAACTTAATATAGTGAGGCCATGACTCCATATTGGAAGACATAATAAGTTATAACTAGTACTAAGTGAACTTTTAAGTTAAAGGTACGCTAGATGCAGACAATGGGATTAAAAACTTGACCTAGTCAGTGACCACCAAATTACAATTGTCTCTCTAACTAGTATGTCATAATACATATGTGCATTCCCGAATCTACATATATAGCTTATAGCTACACCTTGTCATATGAACCCTTTTTTAAGGGCTTTTTTCACACTTGTCCTTTAAGAAAAGGGTGTTTACAAACAACATCTGTTAAAATAAAGAATCACCCAAAATATTAGGCGATTCAAAATAAGGGCATCAAATTGAAAAGGCTAGTTTTTTCCAATCCTAATGGGTACAATTACACTATAAGGAAGGTTTTGATGAGGATTGTTCTAAAGTGTATGAACCAATACTTGATGTACCTAAGCTTGTAGGATTTCACCAAGTGGAGATGAAGAGACTATCAATGGATTATACTTTTCCAATGATGTTCCAAAAAGTGTGTTAAGAGGAGATGATACTCCAATGACCAAACTTCCAATCGCTAAAAGTTGATTGAAGTTGAGAAAACGTTGAACAATGATCTTAGATATAAAGTCAAATTCATTAATTTTAATTTCAATGTTTGCATTCACTATATTTGTAGTATCACATTTTTAAAGTAGTAGGAGGAAAAAAAATCAAGCAATTTGTTGAATTAGTTGAGATTTGAGTCACAAGAAGTGAACATAAAGTGCATAACTATGCCCACTACAAGTTGAAATGCATTTTCTGTGATGCTTGTGTGGCTGGAAGGTTGTAAAACATCTTCATTTCTTCTTTCAATACGAATGGCAAATTTTGTTCATATTAAAAGAAGTTATGAAGAGAAGGGGGAGAAATACATAAGAGGTCAATGGGTCACGGATGCATGGTGTAGTGGTAAAACACCTTGCCCCTAGACTGAAGATCTAGGGTTCAAGACCTGCAAATAGCCTCACATTAACCCCTAAAAAGTGGGGGACATAGGGGGTGTGCATTGCTCTGTCTAATTCCAAACATAATGGAATTGCTCTTTAGGGAGTGTGCATCCAAACATAATGGAATTGCTCTTTAGGAAGTGTGCATTGCTCTGTCTAATTCCAAACATAATGGATGAGTAGGTCAATGCCCTAGAGTTCCAAAGGAAAAACAAAATAATGGATGAGTAGGTCAATGCCCTAGAGTTCCAAAGGAAAAACAAAGGTGGTCAGTGAGCCTCTCATCTCTATGGCTGGGGTCCTCTTAGGTTGGGTTCATAGTGTGCAACTATACAATTCCATCATCATCACGGCCCAATAGCTATTAGCCATGTGACAAGGGTTGTTCACAGTGGCTAGTAGAATTCAACCTTTTAGCTTTCTAGCTCATGAGATAAACAGGCCGCATGAGCTCAGGTAGACCCCCTCACACTTGCTATGTTTTGTGGTTGATTCAATAGGAGAATGATGTCAAAGGCAGAGCTTCTATGCAAAAAAAGAATGCTTAAAACAGCAAAAATTACCAAAAACTACCAAAAACCATAGTACTTTTTTCAGCAACTCTGCTCACATCAAGTAGCAACAATTACCATCCATCTCTCTATTCCACCCTCCTCTAAAATAGAAATGGTGGAACATCATGGCTTTCTTCTCAGGTGTGCCTACAATTTAAGGGTTTAACATGTAAGATGAATCTAGCCTTACATTCATCTTACTACATTGAGAGACAAAGACTAGGAAAAGGGAACACTTCAAGGAGCCCATAAGGTTGTTGCCATAGTAAACTTTGTTCTTGTTCTTCCAAAACTTCCTTACCAATTTCCTATTCATCACATTAATCCAAAAGTATCTCCAACAGCTTTTCCATGAAGAGTTCGCTGTCAAGAAATCCTCTTTTCAGCCTTATGTAGCTGCGGCTTCAGTTTGGTGGGCAGCTAAATTTGGTGGGAATTCTTCTAAATTTTTTTTATTTTTTATTTTTTAAAATGGAGGTTCAGCCGAAGCCTACTCCCCCGGACTTTAACTTTGAAATTGCAACTGTACAAGTGAATGGGCATAGCACCCGCGGGACCCTCCGTATCCCACAAAGCAGGGGTTAGACAAGGTTACAACTGAGAGACATGGTTACAACTGGATTTAACTGGCCTAAGCCATAACATGTCCAGCCGGGGACTTGAACCTTGGACCTCCGCCTCAAGAGGCCAAAGCTCAATCAACTGTCCTACAGGACGTGGACCTCTTCTAAATTTGGTGGGCAGGAACAGAAAATGAAAAGATATTTTAGTTTCTCATTGACAAGAATCTGAGGCTCTCTCCAAGGAGTTTGTATCCCAAGAGAATAAGGTGGAGCAAGCTGGCATGGAAAGCTCTTCCTCGGGATAAGAACTATCAGCAGACTTTGTACTCCTGTATTGGAAGGACTCTTTGATTCTTGTACATATTTCTCGCTCTTCAATTCAAAGTATTTTGTGAAAAAGATAAAGAGGAACTGCCATTTCCGTTGAGCAACAGAAGTTGATTGTCAATCAAGAAGCATGTCCAAGTCTGCGTGTGCCCATCACTCCTTGAGAGCGGGTGTATGTGTTTGCAAGAGAGAGAGAGATGCCTGCAATTACACGCTACAGGATCTCTTCATGTGACACAAGGTGCCTTACTGATGTAGTGGGCACACACACATTCGCGGTCACCATCGTTCTGCATTATCGCATACGTCTTGCGTATCGCTCACAGCGTCACTCACATTCTCTTTCTGCATACCGAGAGCTGCCAACGCCAAAGCCAAAGGCCTTGTGCAACGTGGATGCATTGAAAACGGTGAGGCAGATTCTCGAGACCTGCGCTCTCACTTCTCGCTTTCTCTCTCTCCTTATTCTGAAGGCCTTCTCCATGGCCCAAGAGCTCCATCGCTCATAAATTATATTCACAGAGAGAGAGGAGAGAGAATTACGCCCTTTTGATGGCGTTGGCGCCTTTTCTTTATGGCAGGGCCGGAGGGAGGGAAAGCCTGCATCACGTGTCACGGCCCAGGGGCCACCAATGCACATACCCGTATGCGCGCAGCAGGTACAAAATGAGAGGACTAATCATCCAGACGACGATGCAGGGAGAAACAAAGAGAGTATTCAGTATTGAGGAAAGAGTCTGTTAATGGAAAAACGCAATGGCAAGCACTCGGGACGCGAGGGGGCGGGAGAGCTTGCTTAGCCCGAAGGTCGAGGTCAGAGAGAGAGAGAGATAAAAACGAAGTTGACGCATTATTAAAATGCAAGTGAACCATCGGGAGCACTGCAGCTGCGTTACTGTGTAGCTTCGACGACTCTCGCGAAGCAGGAGACAAGGTGATACAATGCAGTGAAGTCCTTACTAGGAAAGTAATGAGTCTGCATGGCTGTTCACTGAGGGCAAATGGTGGCGCAAGGCGTCACTAGTGGAGTAACGAGTGTGCATGGCTTTACAACTGAGGGCAAATTCAGATGATGGTGGCGGTAGACGAATGAGGAAGCTCAGATGGGAGCTTTATGAAGTGGAAGTTGATATGTATGCTCATTATGCAAATTCAGATGATGGTGGTGGTAGTCTGTAGAGGAATGAGGAAGCTCAGATGGGAGCTTTTTGAAGTGGAAGATTTTTTTTTGAAGCAAGGTAAGATTTTTTTTTGAAGCAAGGTAAGAAGTGTACTGATAGGCAATGTTACATACTGTACAAGGGGCAAGCCCCCATTACATATTCAAATTACAAGTGGCTTTACAGAAAAAAGGGCCAATCTTGTACAAGGAGCAAGCCCCCATTACATATTCAAATTACAAGTGGCTTTACAAAAAAAAGGGCCAATCTCAGAGAACTACAAGCTAGAGATCTCCAAGAGATCATTACATCCTTCATAAAGTCAAAACGATTACAAATAGAACTATGGGCAATAAGCTAGGGATACAAAAAGTTCATGACCTTGTCCAAGTGATAAGGCCATAATGAACCTAGGCTGAGAGTATAAGTTTGTCTAAGGATTTCTTAGAAGCTTGAACCTTCTTACACAACATCATTGATGGCATTGATGCAAAATTCAGCAAGTCTTCTAAGCTCCCTCTTGGGAACTTGAACATAATCCTTCTTACAATTGGTATGATTTTTTTGGTTCCTACTAATCCATATAGACCATATTATTTGAGACCTCCAGTAGAGCAAGATGTCCATTCTATTGCAAACTTGAATGACATCCCTCCAAACATTATCAAAAACAACAAACCTTGAAAGAAACAAACAACAATACAAACAACATAATAAAGAGCATAACATTGAAGGGATCTATACAAACATCATCGTCATCGTATTTAGAACCATCTATGGAAGACTTCATTTCCTATAGCTTTTAGTTGGTTTCAATGGGGAACCAAAGACTCTCCTAGATTCTTTCTTTTCGGATTTGGATGCACCATGATAATTAGTACCTAGGTCTTCATACTGAGTCATAAGCACATCCTAATAGGCTTCTTTAGAACTTTTATATTCATAAGATTTTTCTTGATCACTTTTTTTGAGTTGTTTAAAGGAATCACCATCATCCTTTTCGTCCTTATAATTACCATCTTCATCAAATGAATGACCAAAAGAACTATTACTAGATCCATTATTCAAACTAGAGTTTTTATTTTTCCTTTTCACCTACTTCCATTCTCCTTCAAACTCCATTATGTTATCTATACCTACATTGGATTGCACTTTATTATCATGAGCATGAATGTTAGGATTGACATTTTCCTTCGTGGTATCTGCAAAACAAGGGTTATCTTCCTTGTCCAATTCACTTAAAGGGTTACAAACATTACCCAATAACACATTACAAGTGTTAACCGAATTAGGTTTTTTCCAAGGTTCTTCCAAACACTTTCCCTATTGATAGGAGAAACTTGTTTAGGATTGTTTTTAGAAGTATTGGCACTAGATACATCTTTGTTAACTTCAAATCCTTTCTGTTCAACGTCATCACCTTGAGGACACAAAATGGGGCATTCTTTTATAACATGTCCTTGCTTGTAACAATGAAAGCAAGCATGAGGGAGATTCCTGTTAACCACTTTTTGCACGTGAAGTCTACAACCATCAAAATCTTTAATGATTAAGAAGGTTCCTATGCTAAATCCACTTAAACCATTATTTGTGGAACCCATTTGGGATTAATTAATCCATTCCTAGGGTTTTGACCTAAAACTTTACCAATAAGACTATCCAATCCATCAATCCAAGGATAATACTCAATAGGAGGTCAGCAAGTTATTCTTAATTATCCCGTGCCCCTCAACAACAAGATGCATAACACTATTCATATCATTGAAAAAAAAACGAAATATCCATTGGGAAGAAATTGAACATGGTTGATGAACACACTCCCAATTAGTAGGGATCCATATTTTTAAGACCTCACGGGCAATATGAGGTCCATGACAAAGCCCTATTACCACTTTGCCATAGAGGTTGTTATACAAGTTATCTAGGCTTGACTTACTTATGAATAGGGTTCTTTCATCAGTAGCCTCATCATCAAAACCAAGATATATTTTATAAGGTTCATCAATCTTGTTCCCTTTTATTATTTCCTTGTGATAATCATGAGCATATGATGACCCATCTTGCATATTGAAGATTGGATTGTTGTTTAAAACTGATTTACAACTTGCTTCAACAAAGGATAGCTTAGCACTACAACATATGAGGGGCATACTGACGTTGCCCATACCGACGGTCACCCCTCGGCATCGGTATGACCGTTGAAAATGCTTGAAAAACCACGGATGCAATACCGACGGTCATTTAATCGTCGGTATACATGGCATCGGTATGAGCGCCGGTATAGGCGTTGGTACTTTACTGTAAGTTACCGACGCTTATACCGATGCTCATACCGACACTTATACCGAGGCAACTTTTAACTGGGCCCGAGAGCAAAAATTTGACATCTGCTTGCATTTTGAACCAAAGTTTGCTACTGTTGAGTTTGCACGCGTGAACTACATTCCGAACCTATTGTGTACACACATCTCTCTCTTTCTCTCTCTTTCTCTCTCTCTCTCACTCTCTCTCTCTCTCTCTTTCTCTACATCTCTGTTTCTCTAGATCTGAAATTTTGGTAAGAATTGCACATATTGTAGCACCCTTTCTCTTTCTTTGTGTTTTGCCTTTTCTAATTTCTCTTCTCTTTCGTTTTGCAGGAGCTTTTTGGCATCAAATCTTTGGAATTCAACCAAGGGCAACATTACGTGGACCTTGATGACAACGCTCCAAACAATTACATCGATGTAAGTGATTGTTTTTTTTTCGATTGATATAGAGTGAGATAGAGAGAGAGATGAAAGAAAGAGAGAGATCTAGAGAAACATAAAGAGAGAGAGAGAGAGAGAGAGAGAGAGAGAGAGAGAGAGAGAGAGAGAGAGAGAGAGAGAGAGAGAGAGAGAGAGAGAGAGAGAGAGAGAGAGAGAGAGAGAGAGAGAGAGAGAGAGAGAGAGAGAGAGAGAGAGAGAGAGAGAGAGAGAGAGAGAGAGAGAGAGAGAGAGAGAGAGAGAGAGAGAGAGAGAGAGAGAGAGATGAAAGAGAAAGATAGAGAGAGAGTGAAAGAGAGAGAGAGATGAAATAGAAAGAGAATGAGATAGAGAGAGATGCATACATACATACACACACATATGCATACACATACTCACATACATATTACATACACACATGCATATTACATACACACTCACATACATATTACATACACACATGCATATACATACACATACATATTACATACTCACATGCATACACACATATACATACATACATGCATATTACATACAAACATGCATATAACATACACACATGCATATTAGATACACACATGCATATACATAAAAACACATATTCATTCTCATACTCACATACATACATACATGTATACACACATATGCATACACACATGTACACACACACATGTATACATACACACATGCATATGCATACATACATACACACATATTTGCATGTACACACACATACATACATGCATACACACATGCATATTACATACACACACATATAAATACACACTCACATATGTATACACACACATATGTGCATACACATGCATATGCATACATACATACACATGCATATGCATACATACATACACACACATATGCATGTACACACACACATACATACATACACACATGCATATTACATACACACTCACATATGTATACACACACATATGTGCATACACACATGCATATGCATACATACATACACACACATATGCATGTACACACACATACATACATACACACATGCATATTACATACACACGCACATATTAATACACACTCACATATGTATACACACTCACATATCTATACAAACACATGCATACATGCACATACACATACACACACATCACATATACATACACATACACACACATCACATATACATACACATATACACACATATACATGTTTTAGGGTAACGGTTTTAGGATTAGGGTTTTTGAATTTCTCTTTTCTTTTGTTTTGCAGGAGATTTCTGGCATTGATTCTTTGGAATTTGACAAGAGACGATGTCAATTGGGCTTTGATGAGAGCGTTCAAAAGAATTACATTGATGTAAGTGATTGTTTTGTTCTTTATTATAAATAGAGAGAGAGAGAGAGAGAGAGAGAGAGAGAGAGAGAGAGAGAGAGAGAGAGAGAGAGAGAGAGAGAGAGAGAGAGAGAGAGAGAGAGAGAGAGAGAGAGAGAGAGAGAGAGAATAAGAGAGAGAGAGAAAGAGGGAGAGAGAGATGAAAGAGAGAGAGAGATAAAGAGAGAGATATAGATAGAGAGAAAGAGAGAGACATAGAGATACATACACACAGATGCATACATATTACATACACATATGCATATGCGCGAGAGAGACATAGAGATACATACACACAGATGCATACATATTACATACACATATGCATATGCATATGCATACATATACACACACATATACATGCACACAAACACACATATACATGTTTTAGGGTTAGGGTTTTAGGATTAGGGTTTTTTACTTTTACACATATACACACATAATACATACACACATGCACACATATACACATGCATACACACATACACATACACATACACATACACATACACATACACATACACATACACATACACATACACATACACATACACATACACATACACATACACATACACATACACATACACATACACATACACATACACATACACATACACATACACATACACATACACATACACATACACATACACATACACATACACATACACATACACATACACATACATGTTGGTGCATATCAATCACCAATTGAAGATTTGGAATACAGAAAATGGATACATTCACAAGAGTGAAGGACATTTACACATATGTACATTAGTTATGACATAGGTTACATATACTTATGCTTTGATGAGAGTTTGTACATAGATGCCTATAAATACTTTTGGAAAATGTCGGGCAAATAGGGAGAGCAGAAGGGAGAAGACAAAGAGAGACCATGTATGAGCATAGGAATAGAGAAATTAGTGATTGTAAATGTCAATAGACAGTTGAGAAAGAAGTTGAAGTCTCTCTCATTTTTCAGTTGTAATCTTCTCCTGAAATAAAGGAAATGTTGCGCCCGATGTTTCTGCGTCTACTCCGTCTGTGGTAGATCATTTGTGAAATCCTTTTGAGGATATCTAAGTTGTTAGTTAATGAGTCTGTGGTTTGAATTTTAGAGTCTAATTGTAAACAGGTGAAGAGAATTGCTGATAGGAACATTCACATGTATTGAGTGTTCACAGCTCTCTGAAACAGGCGCACATTTCGAGTTCAAAGAAATGAGTAGTGCTCAGTGCACAGTGTAAAGTTTTACACATATGATAGCTTAAAATCTAAGTTGAGAGATAAGCTATCTTCAGTCAAAAGGATTTGGCAAAACGGGTTCGACATTGTGAGAACCAAAGTTAAGAAGTTAGGGGTGTAGAATCGACTGTTCTGAGTAACAGTTTCTAACATAGGTAACTTGTGAAATTGATTTCTCAAGTTATACTATAGCTTTTGAAGTAATTTAACTTGGAGGTGATGCGCAATCCCTAGGAGATGATTTGTACAAAGTTTCATCAAAAACTTTACATGTTTGATAAGTCAATGTGAAGAAATTCTGCAGCAGACTTTTCTGTGTTTCACTTTCTTCACAGTTTTTCTTAATTTTGAGAATTTGGAGATTGGACCTATAATTTAGTGAAGGTTTTGACTTACTCTTGATATAGAGGTGTTCTAAATTCAAGAGTAGGTTGTTCTTTTGGAGATTAACACTCTCCATCAGTGGTATCAGAGCAGGAGACATCAAAATCAAGGAAAGGAAGGTCCCGACTGCTGCAGATTCAAGAAGTTCAACATTTGAAGAGCTAAGAAGTGAAAGCTTGGAGTCAAAAGCCTAAGGAGAAGACTACTCGACATCAAGAAAGGCAAAAGGAGTCTAACTTGAAGTAAAGGTACATACATTGCTTGTAAAGCTTGAAGTTTTCAATACACAGGTGGAAACAAGATGGGAGATGCTCTACAGATAGAGAAATTGGATAGAGAAAACTATCCTGCATGGTCAATGAGGATGGAAGCTCATCTTATGAGCAAAGATTTAATTGGTTACATCACAGGAGAAGAAGAGAAGCCAGAATTCAGAGATCCTAGTGTTCCAACTAGGGAAGAGTTAGCAGATTTGAAAAATTGGATGAAGAAAGATGCTCAAGCTAGAAGCATTATCTATATGGGAGTCAATGATTACTTGTTACCTCGCATTAGAGGTCTTGAAAGTGCAACTGACATATGGAATGCTTTGGAGGAGCATTTTCAGAACACTACAAAGTCAAGGAAGGCATCCTTATGGGCAGAGTTTACTACCTTCAAGAAGAAGGCCTCTCAATCTATTTCAGACTATGTGACAAGGATGAAAGATATTGCAGATGCTTTAGGAGCTGTTGATGAAGACATTGAGGAAGATAAATTGGTAAGGCAAATCCTTACAGGGTTGAGAGGTGATGACAAATGGAAGCCATTTATTTTGTCTACAGAACTATCACTTGACCATTTCACTCCTGATTTAAATCAATTGTTAGGTCATATGCTAACATTTGAGCAGGATGTTAAAGGAGATGGTGACAAGAGTACAGGTCATGCAATGTACTCAAAGGATAAGAAGAAGAATAGCAAAGGAAAACAACAAGCAGGTGAAGATGAAGGAACAACTACTCAAGCCAACTTCCTAAGAGGAAGAGGAGGTGGCAAAGGTAGAGGAAGAGGCAGAAATAACAAAGATGGAGGAAAAGCTTGCTGGATTTGTGGTAAGACAAATCACTTAGCTAATGATTGTTGGCACAATACTCAGAATAATAATGGATATAGTCAAAACTATAATGCAAGAGGAAGAGGTGGCAGAAATCAAAGAGGTAATTACAGAGGTAGAGGTGGAAGAAATTACTTTGGAAGAAATGCAGGTAGAGGATTCCAAAGTCAACAATACAACAACACCTACTACAATTATGCTTCAGATCAAAAGGAGGATTCAACATTGATAATGAATGCAACTTGTGAAAGGCAGAATGAAGATCAAAGAGTCTTCTACATTGACTCAGGGTGTAGCAATCACCTGAGTGGTAACATATCTTTGATGACTGATTTGGAAAGTAAAGTTTTTAATCATGTTGTTCAAACAGGTGACAACACAAAGCACAATGTGAAGTCAATTGGATCAGTGAAGGCCAAGGATGGAAGCACCTTATTGAGTAAGGTTTTGTATGTTCCTACAATCCCTAAGAATTTGATAAGTGTAGGTCAAATTGTTGAAAAGGGATATGAAGTAAGGTTCACTAATGATGGAGTATATGTGGAAGACCCTAGCCAAGGGTATAAACAGATTGTTTCAGGGAAAAAAGAAGGAAGATTGTTTACATTGAAGATTCAAGGTAACATTGGTCATGCTATGTTCACATATGGAGGACATAAGATCTCTGAGTTAGATCTTTGGCACAAGAGGCTTGGACATTTCAATGAAAGAGGTATTAAAGATATGGTTAACAATGGTTCAGTGCTTGGATTGCCTAATGTTGCAGGTCAACATATGACATACAAATGTGAGGCATGTCAATTAGGTAAAGCTCATAAGAACTCTTACTCCAAGCATGGTTTTATGCACTCAGAGAAGCTTGAGTTGGTACACACAGATGTGTGGGGACCATCAAAAGATTTCAGTATAAATGGATCAAGGTATTATGTGATTTATGTTGATGATGCTACTAGATGGATCACTATCTATGTGATCAAAGATAAGTCAGAAGTGTTTAATACATTTAAACACTATCATGCATATGCAGAAAGAATTACAGGTCATAAGTTGAAAAGACTAAGGTCAGATGGAGGGGGAGAGTATTTCTCAAATGAGTTCAGTGATTACTTATGGAATGCAGGTATAAAAAGGGAAATTACTTGCAGGTACTCTCCTCAACAAAATGGTGTTGCAGAAAGGAGAAATAGAACTCTTGTTGAGTTTGCAAGATCCATGATGAAGGAGAAAAATTGCCCTAATTATTTGTGGGCTGAGGCTGTAAATACAGCCACTTACTTGGTCAATAGGCTACCATGTAAAGCCTTGCAGGGTATGACACCATATGAGGCTTGGTGGGGTAAAAGACCTACCTTGGATCATTGCAGAGTTTTTGGGTGTGTGGCATATGTATATGTGCCATCACAATTAAGACACAAGTTGGAACCTAAAGCTGAAAAGTATGTTTTCATTGGCTATGATGACAAGCAGATGGGCTATAGATTATGGAGTCCATCAACAAAACAATTTATGGTTTCTAAGGATGTTACATTTGATGAACAAAACACTTGGTATGCAGGTACAATCAATATCAATACAGGTGATGAAGAAGAAGTGAGTCAAAGAAAAGGTAAATCAAAAGTTCAAATATTTGATGAGCAAGAGAATAATGAAGTGCAGGTTGAGGTGGAAGAGACACCAAGATTTGATCCTGAATGTGAAGAGCCAGAAACCTCAAGGAGTGGAGAACTCAGAAGGTCAACAAGAAATAGGTGGCAACCTACAAGGTATAGTTATGATACTTCATTTCTAGCCACAAAAGATTATGCTTATATGGTGAATACAGATGAAGACCCTTCTACATATGAAGAGGCAAAAGGTAAGGAAAAATGGGAGAGTGCTATGCAGGAAGAATATGATGCACTATTGGAGAATCAAACATGGGATTTGGTTCCTAAACCAAACAGTCAGAAGATTATTGGATGCAAGTGGGTTTACAAGACAAAAAGGTTTGCAGATGGAAGTGTGTCTAGGTACAAAGCTAGACTTGTGGTCAAAGGTTTTGCTCAGACATATGGTATTGATTATGATGAGACCTATAGTCCTGTGGCAAAGATGATAACCATAAGGACACTTATTGCTATTGCTGCATGTAAAGGTTGGAAGCTATGTCAACTTGATGTGAAAAATGCTTTTTTGAATGGTTACATTTCAGATGATGTATTCATGGAGCAACCTCAAGGGTTCAGAGATAAAAGGTATCCAGATCATGTGTGCAAGCTCAAGAGAGCTTTATATGGCTTGAAGCAGGCCCCAAGGGCATGGAACTATAGACTTGTGAAGTTCCTAAAAGAACTTGGATTTCAGGTGTCTAAAGCAGATAGTAGCTTGCTTGTCAAGGCAAGTGAAAATGGTTTTATATACATGTGCATATATGTTGATGATATAATTCTTACAGGTACAGATGAAGAAGGAATACAAAAGCTCAAGAGGCAAATGGAAAAGGAGTTCAAGATAAGTGACTTGGGAGACTTGTCATACTTCTTGGGAATGGAGATAACATATACTCAACATGGAGTATTTGTGACTCAAGAAAGGTATTTGAAGAACTTGTTAATCAAGTTTAAAATGGATGATTGCAGGGTAGCACCTACACCAATGGAGGTGAATCACAAATTGAGTAAGTATGGAGGTGAAGAATTCAAGGATATGAGACAATATCAGAGTTTGGTTGGTAGCCTTATCTATGCTACTCTAACTAGACCTGATTTATCATATGCAGTAGGAGTTTTGTCTCAATTTATGCATTGCCCAAGGAAAGAACATTGGATTGCAGGACAAAGGGTGTTGAGGTACATTAAGGGTACACTCAATGAAGGTTTGTATTATGGGTTTACCTCAGATACAAATATCAAAATTTATAGTGATGCAGATTGGGCAGGTAATCCAGATGATAGAAGATCTACATTTGGGTACATGTGTTATGTGGGAGATAAACTTATCTCATGGTGTTCCAAGAAGCAACATACAGTTGCTTTATCTTCTACAGAAGCAGAGTATAAAGGCTTGGTTGAAGCTGCAAAAGAAGTAATTTGGGTCAAGACATT